>QUSF01000142.1:274396-287611 GCA_003676055.1 Chloebia gouldiae
CTGTTCCTGGTGGCACAGGTCCCTCTGCCCCTGGTGGCACAGGTCCCCCTGTTCCTGGTGGCACAGGTCCCTTTTCTCCTGGTGGCACAGGTCCCCCTGTTCCTGGTGGCACAGGTCCCCTCTGCTCCTGGTGGCACAGGTCCCTCTGCCCCTGGTGGCACAGGTCCCCTCTGTTCCTGGTGGCACAGGTCCCTTTTCTCCTGGTGGCACAGGTCCCTCTGCCCCTGGTGGCATGTGCCCGTGGCAGCTGAGCTGCTCAAAACAGAGCGGGCACTCCCCAAACACAGCCCCGTGTACACTCAACATGGGGGTGGCACCTCCAGCTGGCAGGGCCTGGGGCCACCTGAGGGGCCTGCAGGAGGGTCCCTGAGCCAGCATTTCCCCTTGGGCTCCCCAGGAACGGCCCCGGGCTGCTGCAGGGGACATCTGTGGCAGGGTCTCTATGCCACAGCCGCTTGTCACTGCCCTGGACGCCCTGGAGACAGAGGTGGCATCACCTCCTGATCCCTGCAGCTCCCACCCCTTATCTCCAGTGCCCGTCAGTTCGCTGGTTGGTGGGACAGGAGGGGATGGCGGGGATGGGATTCCTGACAGAGCCCAGCTCAGCACCAGGGCTCCCCGCAGGGACCAGCCAGGACAGCCAGCTCCGTGCAAGGAGCTTCCACCCACAGCCAGAGGTGTGCTCAGTCCTGGCCTGCTCCCTGAGGAACAGCTTCTGAGCAGAGCCGATGGTGGAGGAAATTCCTTGGGGAGTTTTCTTCCTCCTGGTACCCGCAGGGGCCATTGTGTGTGCCCGGGCCAGCCCTGTGTGAGCTCACGGCTGCTCCCCAGGGCCGGCCGGTTCCTGCCCGGCCTCTGCCCTTCCCAAAGCCCCACTGGCTGCTGCTGCTCCCCTGGGAGAGGCCAGGGAGCCGGGAAGGAAAGGGAGCTGCCCCGGCTTGGGGTGGGACATCTTCCTGCCTGCCACGGCCCCTGGGATTCACCCTCCTCTCCGCCTGGAACAGAACCGCGGGCATCGCCAGCCCCTGCTGCAACCACAGAGTGCCAAGGCAGCCGTGGCACGGACCTGGGCCACCTCCAGCTGCACACCCCAGGTGTGCTGCACGGGCACCCCGAGCAGCCTCATCCCTGCGCTGCCCAAACCCACGCACGGGGCAGGGCGACAGGAGAGAGCCGGAGCGTCCCTCCCTTCCAGGACCTGTGGCCTTGGCTGGGGTCACGCAGGCAGAGGGGCACCCACGGGGACAATTCCCTGCTCTGCAGGGATGGGGACGTGGTGGCAGGGCTCATCCTCACCTCCGTGGTGGCCACAAGAGGGCCTGGGGAAGCCACCGGCTGCCACAGCGCTCCTGGCACCTCCTGTCCACCACGCCACTATTGCAGATGCAGGTGAACCCAGTGGGAAGAAGTGATGATGTCTGACTCAATTCAGAAGGCTGAATTATTTCTTTATTATAATTATGCTAAAATACAATCATATACTATATAAAAGGAGGATACTAAAGCCATAGACTACTTTCTCCTACTCTGTCTCTAAACTCTCCCAACTCGTGACCCTCTCTGAGAGCCCAGCCCCAGGTGGGTTGGATTGGCCATCAGGCTCAAACAATCCTCACCAGAATCCAATCAAACCATCACCCCAGAGAAACAATTCCCCAAACACATTCCACATGGGAAAAACAAGGAGCAGAAATAGAAATTGTTTTCTCTTCCATTTCTCTCTGTGCACCTCTATGAAAAATCCTGAGAGTGAGAGAAACGTGCTTGCCATATGCCACAGCCTCCAGGACACGGTGGGAGGGAAAGGGTGACTTGTGCCACTGGCATGTGGGGGTTTCTGAGCCCCCCACCTACCCCAAAGTGGGACAGGGAATTGACCTCTTTGGCTGCAGTTTTCCCTGCACAGCTGCTCTGGGGGATGGGGAAGCACCAGGACCCCGAATGGGGCCAGGAACTGATGTGCTGCTGCAGCTCTGGGCCTCTAAATGCCCCTCTCTAAAGCTTTTGTCCCCTCACTTTGCTCCCAGATGCAGATCCCAGATGTTGGCATTTCCCCTGAGCATCCCTGTGGCTGGATTTCATTTTGGAGCATTCGCTGGGGGCTGGACAGGGACCCCCTGGGACCGTGGGATCCCCTGGTCCAGCCCCTCGGAGCCAGGGGATGTCACGGGAAGAATGTGGGATCTCCCTCAGGACCAGCCTTTACAAGGGATCAGATTAACATGCATTAGGGATGGCTGGGTTCTGCCCTGAGGAGGGAGGGTAATTAAATGCCTTTTTAAGCTTCTTTCTTTTTTATTTGGCTCATTGACCCCCAGAGAAAGCCCAGATGTCTCCAGAGAAACAGGAGTACAGAGGGAATTATTTTACAGCCCCGGTGGGGAATCAGCTGGAGCTCTACAGGAAAAATGATTTTCCAAGGTGAGGAGTGAAGGGTTTGTGGTTCACTGGATGTCTCACTGGGTTCACTCCAGCAACTGGCACGTTCAGGTGTTTGCTGCCAACAGATGAGGCTCTCATCGCACCATCCTTCACCCACCGTGCACCCTCCTGCTCAAAGCAGAGCTGTACCTGTTCTGCCTCATTTTATCCCTTCTTTTCTGGGATAAATTGGCCTCATGGTCACTCCAGGGGCTGCTGGCTCATGCCAAGGATGGATTCAAGTGCAGCAATTGAGTCTCATCGGGCCCATCCCAGCACCGCGCCATCGAAGGGCAGGAGCTGGAAAATTGTGGGAGGGGGGAAGGAGAGGGGACATGGAGGAGAAACTGGGGAGAAAAACAACTGGGAGAGAACAATTCTTCATGGGTTACAGCCCCTGAAGTCCTCCCAAGAGCCTGTGAGGGGTGACAGCAGCCCTGGGGTGAGGGGGGCATGGCAGGGAGGGCTTGCCCTGGCCTGGCTCCCCTGACAAGCCCCAGGAGAGGTTTTTCCTTCCAGACCCCAACCAAAGGCAGCACAAACCCCCTCAGAGCAGGGGGTTCATCTAAAAGGGGAGGAAATGTTTCTTTTTATCAAATTCCTGCAAAATCTGCTGGCAGGTTAAAACTCAGCAGTGCCACACTCAGATCCCCCAAACCTCAGTTTTCTCTAAATCCCAGATCCCACCCGCTCCAACGCCCCTTCCCCACATGCCCCTGCCCAGCCCTGAGGCTTCTCCCTATTTTAATGGGGATTGACATTTATTTCCATCAGTGGGAATATATAGAAATTAAACCCTAAAACACAAGCGGAGCAGTGAGGGCTCACAGAGCTTTTGTACAGCCCAGTTGAGGAAATATCCTGAAATTTTGTCATCTGAGTTGGCACTTGGCCTGGCAGTGACTCCCCGACAGGCAGTAAAAGAGATTTACTGTAAAACTGCAGAAAAAAATTGTGTCAAGGAGTTAAATCATGTCAGAAAAATCTGGGAGTGACCCAACTGCTGACGTGTCTGCCCCGTGCAGGGCCAGATCAGGTTTTGCTCTCAAAAAAGCCCCACCAAGACCCTACAACAGCACCAGGAAGCCAAAATTTCCTTTGATCACATCTCATTTTAATGAGGGCAGGTTCCGAGGAAGCGAACAGTACATGTTTCTATCAGATTGCAAACAAGCCAGTACAGAAATGTAAAAAAAATAAACAAAAATAAATATCTCCCGTTTCTTTCTCCCCGAGTTCATAGCACAAGGCTGACCTGGAAACAAGATGGATTTACCGCTGCGGCTGGGCAGCGGCCGTGAGAAATCAGATTTTTTGGGATGTCACTGTCTGTGTGGTTTCAGAGAGGTCAGAGTACCCGGAGATCCGCCGAGGAGACCCTTCCCTGCCAGCCAGGTGAGCAGGTCCCACCTGGGGCAGTCAGTGCTCCTCTGGCACACGAAGCATCTCCACCACGTCTGTCAGCGGGTCAGAGCCAGCGGGAAGAGCTGGAAGGAGAAGAGGGATTGGATTATTTTGGAGTATCCAGCTCCAGCACCACCTCCCTCCCCACGTGGGTCCCAGTTTTCCCTCAGTGCAGTGTTTAAACCACAGCTCCATTCACAAGTTTCATTAAATCTCCTCCTCCGCAGGTTCAGCTCTGACCTGCAGATTCCCTTTTTGCCACCGTTCATGCAGATAAACCCCACACAAATAAACCCCACTCAGATAAACCCCACACAGACCCAAATTCCACGTCTGGACCTGCCCACAGGGTTCCCAGTGGGAATTTGGCTGGGAAATCAGAGGGATGCAAGGGTGTACCCAGGTCAGAGCCTGCGGTGCCCAGGACAGCACAGACATATCCAGGGCTGGGCTGACCTGTCTGGGCTTTCCCAAAATGATTCTTATCCCAGATTTCCTCCAAAAAAAAACTGAAGTGGGGGAGGAATACAGCTACATGTTTCAGGGGCTGATCCAACAGCTAAAAGCCTCGGTGGATTTCAGCTGGATGTTGGCTCCAGCTTTACATAAGAGGAAAAAAATGTAAAGCCTGGAGCTGGCCCCGAGGCAGTCCCACGCAGCCTGGATGAGCCCCGAGGGGCAGGAGAAGGGTCCTGAGCAGGGGAGGGCCATGCCGGGAGCATCCCAGCATCACCGGGCTGCCAGCGCCATGGATACCCCATGGATACCCCATAGACACCCCATGGATGCCCCATGGATGCCCCATGGATACCCCATGGATGCCCCATGGATGCCCCATGGATACCCCATAGACACCCCATGGATGCCCCATGGATGCCCCATGGATGCCCCATGGGCACACCTCAGGCACGGGCAGCTTGGTCCCACAGAGTGAGGGTTTGTGATGCACCAAAAATGCACAGAAATCCTACAGTCCTGGAACGGTTTGGGTTGGAAGGGACCTTAAAGATCCTCCAGTTCCACCCCCTGCCATGGGCAGGACAACTTCCCCTAGACGAGGCTGCTCCAAGCCCTGTCCAACCTGACCTTGCCCACTTCATCCCGACCTGTTTGTGCCCTAAAGGCGAAGTGCAGCCCCTACAAACACGCATTTACCTGATGACACCCTCCAAAGTTCCCTGAACCCCAATTTCCTGATGAAACCCCTGCAAGGCTCCACACTGCCCGTGACCTGGTGACCCCCCAGCCCCCGGGGTGCCGCGGAGTGAGCGCACGGCTCCGCATCCCGCGCGGGGACCGCATCCCTCGAGCATCCCGGAGCACCGCGGAGCGCCCGCTCCGCCCGGGTCCCCCCGGATCCCCCCGGGCCCCGCTCCGTCGCGTTACCTGGGGCTGGCGGGGGCCGGGCGGGGGCCGGGCGGGGGCCGGACGGGGGCCGCCCCAGCCCCGCCGGAGCAGGCGCTGCAGGAGGCGGCCGGGGCCGGGCGGCGGCGGGGCCGGGCCGGCGGCCGGGGGGCTCTCCCCCGGGGACGGGGGGCTGTCCCCGCCGGAGGTCCCGGGATGCCGGAGGGGCTCTGCCGGCAGCTCCCGCCGCCAGAGGTAGGGAGAGCGGCGCACCCCCATCAGCAGCCCCGAGGCTCGACCCACCGTGTGGTACCGGGGGCTGGCGACGTGCTTGTACCAGGCGCCCGCCGGGGCGGCCGGCAGCATCAGCCCCAGCAGCACCAGGGCCCCCCAGGCGCCCCCCGACAGCTGTCCCCTGGCCATGGCGCAGGGCAGGCTGCGGGCAGGGCTGTGCCCGGCCCCGGGCACCCCAGCGACGGCTGCCCCGTGTCCGCGCCCCGCCGGTTTATAGCGCCGTCGGGAGGGGCCCCGCGGCTCCGCCCCGGCAGCCCCCGGCCGCCCTCCCGCGGCACCCCCCCCCGGGATGCCGGCACCCTCCCCGTGGCCCTCTGAGCATCCTCGGAGCGTCCCCGAGCGTCTCCCTGCAACCCGCAGCATCCCGCGCGCCCCTGAGCATCCCCCTCGTTGCCTTTAGCATCCTCCCCATGGCCCTGAGTATCCTCTGAGCATCTTGCTGAAACCCAGAGCAACCCGAGCGTCTGTGAGCATCCCCTCCGTAGCCTTCAGCGTCGTCCCAATGGCCCCGAGCATCCTCTGGGCATTCCCCCGCAGCCTGAAGCATCCGTAAGCATCCTCCGCGTTCCCCGCGGTGAAGTGCTCAGGACCATTTGCAGTGGATTTGTCAGGCTGCTTGCCCTCCTCTTCTGCCACTCAGCTCTTCTTAAATACGATACCACCATCAATTCTGCCTTTGCAGTCAGCTGATTTCGCCCCCTCCCCCCAGATTCCTTAATGAAACTGAGCAGGTCAAGATTTTGCTCATCAGAGAGCAATTCCAGTTCCTCCTGTTTATTAGGGAACTTCTTGGCTTTATACGCTGAACTAGGACTAAATAATTTCTGGGGTTTTTTTCAGGTCACACAGAGATTAATTTTCATCTCAGCATTTTAGAATTATGGAATTGTTTGGTTTGGAAAGGACCTTAAAGCCCATCCAATTCCACCCCCTGCCATGGCAGGGACACCTTCCAGTATCCCAGGGTGCTCCAAGCCCTGTCCAACCTGACCTTGGACACTTCCAGGGATGAGGCAGCCACAGCTGCTCTGGGCAGAGGTTGGAATTTCTCCTTGTGGATTTTATTTTAACATGGTCCAAAGGAATCCCATCCAGGCTGCTTCCCATCACTGGGATCCCCCAGTCCTTCAGCATCCCGCCCCCTCTTCGCCCACCCAACAAACACAAGTTCTCAGTGGAAACTTTCTCTATCAGCCCAGCCTGCAGTTGCTGGTGTTCTGTGCCACTCCACTCTGGGGAATATTTTTCCAGGCTCACACTGGGCACAGAGCCATGCTGAGGACCCCTTGGAGTGTGGGATCTCAGCCAAGCAACGTCCTGCTCCTGTAGGAACCAGCCCCTTGGCCTGGCAGGGATGGGCAATGTCAGTGTGGATTTTCCTCTTCTGAGAAGGCTGGGAGTGAATGCAAATCCCAGTGGGCAAGAGGGGGATCCAGCCTTGTGTGAGAGGATGCTGGAAGTTACGTCTGTGCAGAGCACAGCTCGTTCCTGTAATGAACCGGAGCAGAGTCCAGCTCAGCCACGGCTCGAGTTCTTGGAAGCGCCCAGGCTTACAGTAAGGATGAGGCTGGCTCCCGTCTCACTCCGAGCCAATCCCTGCTGGATGGGCTATTTTTGTCACCCCTTGAGTGCTCTGGACATTAGAAGGGCCTCAGCACTTTCCTGTTTGCCAGAGCCATTAATGAATGGCAGCAGTACAGCACATCCCCGGTCACCGGGCACGGGACACGCGCTGCTGCAGGGCTCCACTCCTCCAGCTAAAGCCATGACACTCCCTCCTCCCCATGAGGATGGATCAGGAAGCACCTGATGCTCCTCTTGGCTTGTTCTGCACCTGCCCTGTGCCCAAACAAAGGCAGGTTCAGCAGCTCCTGTTTCACTGCAGCCACACTCCAACATGGGCTCAACCTTCCCAGCCAGGAACAGAAGATTTTCTCATTCCCAGAGATCTGCCTGAAGTGTATTTTCTGTGTGTTTTTGGTGTGACTTGGGTAACTTGTCACACCAATAAACTCTCCATGAACTGAACTCTTTCCTCCTGGGAATGATCCCTGCTGACAGCCAGCAGCTCTATCTGCGAGGCACCGAGACCCTTGGGATACAGCACGGCTCCGGATCTCCAGCAGAGCACACGTTTCCTCTCCCAAGAATTTTTAAATATCTTTCCAACGAAACAGCTGATAAGCAATTTGTCTTCTATTTATATTCTAAGTAAGTAAAGATAATTTTAGGATTCTTCTTCCCCTCACAGAAGCCGATGCTCCGCAAATACTGTAGCACGTCAGCGGGCTCATGGCACCGTGCTGCTCCGGGGTGGGCTTGTGCCAGGAACTCCCCCAGAGGAGCAAAATCCTGCTTATTTTGGGGAGATAAAAAACTTCTGAACAAGTCTTGGTTCCTATGGAAGTCTTGTACAGACTCACAGGAATATGAGATTTCAGCCTCTCAGGTCAGTTCCATAGCTGCAGGTGTTTATCAACCCCGGGCAGGGTCCAGCTCACCCCAAGCCCTTTTGGAAACTCCATTTTTATGTTTTTATTTAAACCCTCAGATTCTGGCTCCAGCATCACATTTCCCAACCACACTGACACAGCTCCCAGTGCTGGGGTTCATCCCAGTGCTCAGATGAACCCTTAATGATTTCATTCCACATTTGCTGAGGGGAAGGGGAATGGGATCATCACTGAATCACAGAATCAATGGTTTGAGTTGGAAGTGACCTTAAAGGCCATCCAGTCCCACCCCCTGCTGTGGGCAGGGACACCTTCCACCATCCTGGGTTGCTCCAAGCCCTGTCCAACCTGACTTTGAACACTTCCAGGGATGGGGCAGCCCCAGCTTCTCTGAGGAACCAAACCATGGGGATTTACCACATGGCTCAACTGCTGAAAGGATTTAAAGTTATTTTGGAACAAAGTCACTCTTTTTGTAAGAGGAAGGCTCTGCTGCAACTCCTGTCCTGCTGGATGCTCAGGTTCTCTAGAGGGTGCCTCCAATTTCTGCACTGCACCCACCATTTCCACAACAGCTCCAGGGCATGAACTGGGATTTCTGGAAAACATCCTGAGGGACCCCTTGGCTGAGGGGAGAGAGGGGTGAGCAGCTGGAGGCACCACATCTTCCCCCCTGCAATAAACCCAGCTGAGCTCTCCAAAGAGCCTCTCCACACGATTTCATTCCTGCTGTACTCTCACCTCCCACCACACACATTACTGCAGCCACTCAGGATTTGTGGCTTTGGAGAATGAGCTAAATGAATTTGATGTCCCAGAAAGAGGCACTTGAAAGCGAAACCGGTGAGGTTTAATGACAGCATTTTCCACATTTTTATGATAATGACTCTGGTATTTATTGGAAGGTTAGCAACTCAGCCGAGCAGGAAAACAAAGCAATCGGAGAGGCCAGACCTGCCATGGAGCTTCTGCACTCTTGGGCATTAATGCCTGCTCTATTCATGACATTTTTTGGCCATTTGGGCTCTCCAGAATGTCCCTG
This sequence comes from Chloebia gouldiae, assembly GCA_003676055.1. NCBI lineage: Eukaryota > Metazoa > Chordata > Aves > Passeriformes > Passeridae > Chloebia > Chloebia gouldiae. Next base: position 283,355 of record QUSF01000142.1, read on the forward strand.
TTGGGAGTATGAGAGGATGGAGGTGACATCACTTGAGATGAAGAGGAACAGAGCCTGACCTCCTGCACTCTGCAAACTCATCCAACTCTGCTAATTGGGATCAATCATCCTGTTCCTCAGGCTGGGAAACTGAGGCACGCAAAACATTCAGCACATTGCCAAAGACCACCCAAAGGAATGGAAGTTTGGCCCAAGTAACTTGGAACCTGCTGCTCCAAGGGCCTTCACCTGGCCACTGCCTGCTCTGCCTTCCTGTGCAGGTTGGCCTTGGAGAGACGGACACAAATCAGCCAAAAGCAGCTGCACCGCTGCAAAATCAGCTGGAGGCACAGACCTGGAGCTGGAGGTTGGAGAGGGATGAGTTTTGCTGCCCATGCCACAGCAGGCAGCGCCAGGCACTTCCCAAGGCGGGGCACAGCCGGTGCTGCCGTGAGGAGGTGACTTTCAGACGAGCTTGGAAGCTCAGCAGCTGAGCGAGCTGGGACTGCAGGTCCCACTCAAAACTGTGACATTTTTGTCGCATTGTGTGAACACCCTACTGCCCAGGTCACTGCTCTGATTGCCCACTGCTCCATCTCTGCCCAAACACCAAATTCCTGCACCTCCCCTCCCTTCCCGGATTCACATCCCTGCTGCCTCCTGCATTTCTTCAACCTGGGAGTGAGCAAAGCCTTGATGGCAAGAAAAAGATATTCCCACACATGTGGCTCAGTAAATCCTGATGTTTTCCAACACCCATCCCACTGCTGAGCTCCTGGGGAATAGGAACAGTGTTTGTGTGGGGCTGGGGTGAGGCACTCAGCCAGGGGGACCCACACAGCCCCAGCAATAACAACCTTTGCCATTTTCTTGCATCTCGAGTGTGTCCTTGTGTAACAAACTTGGATCATGGAGCAATTCCTGCCCCCGGTGATTCAGAACGTGATTAAATGCTATTTGTCTGTTCTTCTGAAATAAAGGAGCTGTAGTTGCTACAAACAAATTATGGATTCAAGCTGTGAGGTAAAACACACCTTGACTCCTGAGAAAGCTGCTGCAGTCTTTGGTGGCTCTGAAGGGAAAGAGGAAACAACAAGGGGTGTTTCCTAATGTTGCAGATCTTGCTAAAGTGCACTAAATTAATTATTTGACTCCTAAGAAGCAACTCATTCCCCACTATTTTTAGCCTCACATACTATTTTAAGAGGTTTTGTCTTCAGGGTCCAGTCACGTGGAAGTTAAACAGAAGGCAGTGAAGTCTCCAAAGGATAATAAACTATCTCAAATTACTTTGCTAATGGAACAAAGAGTACTGTAAATGTCACACAGCATAGAACAAGAGCAGGAGAAACCTCTACACGAAACAATGGATCCATTAACACAAAGGTAAGGAAAAAATCCCACAGACTTGTGATACTTGTGCAGAGCTTCATGGAACTGCTGCTCCAAGCCAAGGGAATTTGTTTCCTCACTTGGATTCTGTGTGAGCTCACACCACCATCACCCACATCTCAAGGCATCAATCCTTTAGGAATTCAAAGCCCTTTACAGACAATAGCTAAGCCCCACGTGAGTCAGTGGAATTATTTCTGCTTCAAACCCAGGTACAGAGAGGGAATCACTGAATCACTGATGGGAGACCAAAACCAAACACAGATCCAGACTCACCAAACCCACCGAGGGGTCCTCACCTCCAGCTTAATGAAGTTGTCCATCATCCTACAAGCTGCAGGAATGAACCTTCACTCCTGAGGTGACTCATCAGCTGAAGAACCCAGCTCTGGTGGGGCCTCTTGGGAGAGAGGATGGACTGTGAGACACCATTGCTCACCCTGCCCTGTATTTTGCCTCTCCTGCTCTTGGCAGAAGATCAAAAGTCTTCAAACACATCAAGGGCTGCAGCAGCAGCATCACAGCGTGGTTTGGGTGTGACACAACACCGCCAAGGAGCCATGATGAGAAATTCCTCATGTGGGATGACAACGCTGCCTCAGGAAGGCAGCAAAGACAAAAACTCTGAGAAGAAGGGAGAAGAGATGCCATGGGCTGCTGTCTGAAATGAGGGCAGATCCTCAGCCCCCTCCAGTCCATGAGTCAGGCTTTCTCCTGGAAGTAATTCCCAACCCCACCAGCGAGTTAATACCCAGATGTGTGAAGTGCAGAGTAAATTTGGCTCTGCTCTGCAGAGTTTGCTGTGAGGAAAAGGGTTGAGAGATGAATCTTTCGTTTGAGAGTCCTGAGATCTCTTAACCAAAGCCCACGCAACTCCCAAGAGCTCTCCTGTTTTCCTGAAATGTAATTAGCTGAGGCTCTCCAGTGCACACGTGTGAGATGGTTGGAGGGCTTGAAGCAGTGTAGATGAGAATAAATCTGCCTTCAGGCAAATCTGCACAGGTTAAGGTTGAAAAAGTCCTCTAAGATCCTGCTCCTCATTCACCACTAACCCGCATCCCCAAGTGCCACATCCACACATCTACTGAGCACGTCCAGGGATGGTGACTCCACCCCAGCAGGTCCCTTCCACCCCAAACCATTCCAGGATTTCATCCAGTGAGGTACCTGTGAGAATCCACTGCTCAGGGGCTTATTTTCCTTCAAACAAAACGGTGACAAAATCATCATTTTAGCAGAAACTTTATCAAATGAAGACAAATTTCCCCATTCTGCACTGAGAGCCTTGGCTGCAAATGAGCAGCGTTGGCACCAAGCTGGGAATGGGAAATTAATCCAAGGTTTAACCTTTAGCTCTACACTTGGACAGGATCTCAGTGCTGAGCTACAAATATTGGATCTGTGGCTCTGCTGAGTGTAATGAATTTGTTGTGCTCATCTCCAGACTGATCAATTATTCCAAAGTGTATTTATTGCTGATTAAATGACTGGAGAAGGGCCTTTTCCTGCAGTTATTGTGGAATATGTAGTGAGTAAACATGGAAATCAACTATCCCAAGTGTCAATATTAACCCTTTTTCTTGGGAAGGAAGCGTTCCCTGCCTGCCAATACACTGAACTAAGCACCAACTAAGATATTTAGAACCCAGCTAATTCTATAAAATTTTATTTCTTTATGTTTTGGGGTCACACTCAGTGCTAAGATCCAGCTTTCATTTGCAATCACCAGAGAAATAAAACAGCATCTTTAAATCATCAGCAAAGAATGATTCAATCCCTTCAAACAGGCTTATAAAAACCTCTCTGCACCACAAAATAAATTAATCTCAAAACATGACTCATAGGCACCAGCAGGATGGTTCTCCAGAAGGGTGAGGAGCTGGAAACAGGATTTGGTGAAGTTTGAAGGTTTCAATGTTGGCTTTTTAGCATTTCTTTGTGCTGCTTGATGATGGTGGGAATGCCAGGAGAGTGGGAATATCTTGTGTGATGATGTCAAAATGGAACAGAGAGGGTTTTTTTTTGGCATTTTACAGCTGTGGAAAGATGTGTCCAACTGCTGGAAAAAGTCATGGTAGCAGCAGAGCTGCATTAGCAGGACATGGAATCATGGAATCACAGAATCACTGAGGTTGGAACAGAGCTCCAACACCACTGAGTCCAACCACGCTCCCAGCACTGCCAAAGCCACCACAAACTCATGTCCCCAAGTGCTGCATCCAGGGATGGGGACTCCAAACTGCTGGACAGCCCTTTCCATGAAGGAATTTTGCCAGTATCCAACCTGAAGGTTCCCTGGTGCAGCCTGAGGCCGTGGTGCCATGGAAGGGCTGCTCCAAGCCGCTCTCTGCGGTGCTGTGGAGGAAGAGCAAGAAGCAGCAGTTAAAGACACCCAACTTTGGCAATGGCAACGTGCCAAAAGCTGGGATCTGGGCTGGGCTGGGTCATCCCAGGGTGGATGTGGAGGTCAGGGATGGATCTGGCCTCCAGCCTGTGCTGGAAGGAGCACAGATGAACTTTAAGGTTCCTTCCAGCCCAGGCCATTCTATAATATCCTTACGTGGGCTTTGTTCCAAATGAACTCCCTGGATCTGAGAATTGAGGATGGGATCTGACCTGGCAGAGTTGTCAGAGCTGGGGGAAGTTCACCTGCACCGTGAAGGGACACGGAATCTTCAGTGGTTTCCCTCCCAGACCCTGATTATAACAAATATCATCCCAAAAGCAGAAAATGCCCCAGCTGAGGAGCTGCTGCCTGCCTGGTGAACAGCAGCACCAGGAACACCACACGCTCCTGGGGGAAAACCACACTGCCATGGACACACTGTGCAGGATCAGGGCTTTGGATCAGGTCCTTGGTGCTCCTGGGCTGGAAAACCACACTGC
>QUSF01000142.1:287621-308197 GCA_003676055.1 Chloebia gouldiae
GTGCAGGATCAGGGCTTTGGATCAGGTCCTTGGTGCTCCTGGGCTGGTGGGAAGTGAGGTCACCCAGCAGAGCTGAACTCTGGAACACCCCAGCTCCTGCTGAGTGTCCGTGTCCCATTGTCCTGGCCGTGAGTAATGTCCCTCTCCATCCCAGCTCCTCAGGTGTGTTTATGATCCTGAGCCACGGTGTCACTCCCCAGCCAAGTGACACTCAGGGCAGCACATCACTGCCAGCAGCCTCCAGCTCATTTCATGCTAATTGCTCTCCAAAATTGGGTGATGCAGTTGGGGCACAAAAACATTTTCAACAGTGTCATTAATTCGGGGAACATTTCCTGGAATAATTACAGCCAGCATCACCAGTCATTCCTAATTACTCCACGCAGCCCCACCCAAACACACTTCAGGGTTGATTAGCAAGACGTGTGTTATCCCACTCCACGCTCAAGAGGGATAAATGGGGCTCTCTAGGAGAAAGCAAATATTACCTGTTGTACCCAATGATCCAAATCGTTCAAATCCTTCATTATCTGCTCCCAAACACTTAACAAAGCTATTACTTAATTTATTTGATGGCACAGATGTCGTTAACCCAGGCTGGTGAACATCATGGGATGTTTTAATGATCTGTTTGATGAGTTGCTTTGTCCTGAAATGATTGTTTATGGCTCAAAGAAAACGAAGAGCAACTTTTGACTCAAATTACAAGGAATTCAGGGAAGAGGAAGGAACCATAAAGATGCTAATCAGATCTTCCAGGAAGACCCTAGGAATTCAGCAGGAATTTCATCAAGAACTGGCGTGACAAGACAAGGGGGAATGACTTACCACTGCCAGAGGGCAGGGATGGATGGGATATTGGGAAGGAATTCCTCCTTGTGAGGGTGAGGAGGGGCTGGGGTGGAATTCCCAGAGCAGCTGTGGCTGCCCCTGGGTTCCTGGGAGGGTCCAGGGCCAAGGTGGACAGGGCTTAAAACACCCAGGGACAGTGGGAAGTGTCCCTGCCCATGGCACTGGATGGGCTTTGAGGTTTCTCCCGACCCAAACCATTCCAAGGTTTTATGACTCAGTGATCCTACGCTGGTCACTTAACAGGGATATGTGAGGAAAAAGAGATAGGAGACAGCAAACTTTGAAAAACTTCCTGTGTGTTCTTCTGCGCTGTCGCCAAAGAAGCTTTCATCATTTTTTTTTCCCTTTTTTTCCCCGCTTCCAGAGGAACATGGCTGCTGTTAAAGCATTTTTTCCCTGCTCCTGGAGCACCCTCTCCTGTCCAAGCAGCAGCAATTCCCACCTGTGCCTCGGGACGGAGGGGATGCAACTCCGGGCTGAGCTGTGAGGGCAGGGCCGGCCACACAGGTGTGAGCCTGGGCAGCTCACCTGGGCTGCCTCCGGACAGGGCTGTGGAAAATGCGGATTTTATGATTGGCTTTTCGCAAATATGAAAACGAATATTATATGTGTAATGTTAGAAAGTTGTGCTGTAGTAATTCTCTTTAGTGTGTTAAATAGTGTTTTAGGTTATAACATGTTAAAATGAAAACTCTGCTATATAAGATTTTAACTAGCTCAAGAAAGAGATAAGAAACTCTTTGCACAGAGATAACAGTGACAGGGCACAAAAAGAGTTATTGGCTCCTTTTTGGAAAAGACAAACATTCTTCCACCTCCTCTCCATCTTTATGGAACCACCAGGATTAAGGGGAAGAAGCTGACAAAAAACCAGAAAAATTCTTAATGTGCAAGGAATTTATGCATCATGTATGATATATATAAATATGCAACAGGCTGTTGCTTTTAAGGGTTATTCCTTTGTTCACAAGGCATGTTTTTGGCAGCTCGGTGCCCAAAAACATCCGGACATCCATAATTCTTTGCTTTTTATTGTCTCGTACTGTCCTGATCCTCATTGTCCAAATTTTTATTACTCTAATTTTATTACTATTTTTTATAACTATTTTATTACTAATAAAATTTTAAGATTTTAAAAACAAGTGATTGGTGTTTTTCACAGGGGGGAATCTGTGTGGGACTCACCACCCACAGCAAATAAAGGTTTATTCACGTTACACTCAGCTTGCTTGTGTTCCTGCTCTAGTGGATACAAAATCCCACTGACTGCAGTGTTTCAAGCATGCTTTTAATGCTTTTATTTCCCCCGTCACCTCCCTCTTTTATTTTCCCCATCACCTAGGGAAACGCACACCTGGGTTATAAAATTTAAAATTAAATCAAGCGGCGGAGCTGGCCAATGAATCCATGGAGGGTCTGTTGGCACCCCAGGGGTGGCGTTTGTACTGGGAAAACCCCACATCCATCATCAGTGGGGCACAGCAGTGGGCTGGGATCCCCCGTGTCCCCACATCCAGAGGTGGCAGGAGCGGCCCTGGGGTCCCCCAGATTGGGGTACAGAGTCTGAGCCCCCCACATCCCCACAGAGGTGCAGAGTCTGAGCTCCTCATGTCCCCAGATTGGGGTGCAGAGTCTGAGCTCCTCATGTCCCACACACTGAGGTGCAGAGTCTGATCCCCCATGTCCCACACACTGAGGTGCAGAGTCTGAGCTCCTCATGTCCTCACTGAGGTGCAGTCTGAGCTCCTCATGTCCCCACTGAGGTGCAGAGTCTGAGCTCCCCATGTTCCCAGATTGGGGTGCAGAGTCTGATCCCCCATGTCCCCAGATTGGGGTGCAGAGTCTGAGCTCCTCATGTCCCCCAGACTGAGGTGCAGAGTCTGAGCTCCCCATGTCCCACACACTGAGGTGCAGTCTGAGCTCCTCATGTCCCCAGATTGGGGTGCAGAGTCTGAGCTCCTCATGTCCTCACTGAGGTGCAGAGTTTGAGCTCCCCATGTCCCCAGATTGGGGTGCAGAGTCTGAGCTCCCCGTGTCCCCACTGAGGTGCAGAGTCTGATCCCCCATGTCCCCACAGCCAGGAAGGACATGCGGACCCCAAATGTCCCCGGGACCGCCGAACATCCCCGGGGTCCTCCTCCGCCTCACAGCCACCAGCGAGAAGGAGCCAGAGCGGCCCCGCCGGGGGCGCTCCGCCCCGCGCATCTCTATGGTCACCGCGCTGCGTCTCTATGGCCGGCCCTGGAGGACCGCGCGGTGACATCAGTGGGGTGGCGCTGTCGCCGCGGGCGGAATCAGTTCCGGCAGCGCGGCGGCGCTCTGGGCGGAGCGCCATGGCCGGTGAACGCTTTGCGGCCGCGCGTCTCTATGGTGGGGCGGCGCTCTAGCCCGCGCTCAGTGGTGCGGGTGGGGCGGCGCGGGGCCGAGGCCGCCATGGCCGCCATGGCCGGCGCGGGGCCGGGCCCGGCGGAGGGGCCGTGCGTGCTGTGCTGCGGGGAGCTGGACGTGGTGGCCCTGGGCCGCTGCGAGCACCCCATCTGCTACCGCTGCTCCGTGCGGATGCGGGCGCTCTGCGGCGTCCGGTACTGCGCCGTGTGCCGGGAGGAGCTGCGGCAGGTGAGGCCGGGCCCGGGGCTGGGGGGGTGCCTTGGGCCGGGCGCGGCAGCTCCGGGGCAGGGCCGGACGGGGAATGGGCTGGGAGGGAACCGGCGGGGACGGGCGGCCCGGGTTATCCCGGGTTATCCGCCCTCAGCCCCGCTCCCGGGGGTGCCGCCTTCACCTTCTGTGGGGAACAGAGTGTGAAGAAAATGGAGTTTGGGGCGAATGTTGGTGGTGTGAAGTCAGCAGGGCTCGCTCTGGCAGCACAGAATGGAGCCTTTGCTCCCTGCTCCAGGAGGCGTCAGCTCTTAGCGGGGTGATGGAATTGTAAAATCATGGAATGGTTTGAGTTCAAAGGGAACTCAAAGCCCACCCAGTGCCACCCCTGCCATGGCAGGGACACCTTCCCCTGTCCCAGGCTGCTCCAAACCCTTCCCAGCCTGGTCTTGGGCACTGCCAGGGATCCAGGGCAGCCACAGCTGCTCTGGGAATCTACTTATAGATTTCTAATGTAGCTTTTGCTGTAAGAACTGAACTTCCTTGGCGTATCTATGTCTGAGCCTTTCCGGGCTGGGGCTGGTAACTGCAGCTGTTACCGCAGCGATTCCCAGGCTGGAATGTGTGCTGGAGGTGGGAGCTGCAGTGCTCCGAGCCCAGCGGGGCAGCTGGCAGCGGGGAAATGCCCTGGGAGGGCTGTGTGGTGCTGCCAGTTCCGGAGGTGCTGTGTGTTCAGCTCCTCGCTTTCCTGGGAGTTGAGGGAAGAGGAAGCAGTGATTTCTCTGCCACCCCGAGGCACTGAGTCACTTGGAGACTCCGGTGATCCCCCGGGAGACGGGGAGGAGCTGAGGGCAGGGCTCCTGCCAGGCATTGGCTGTGCAAGGGGTTGTGCTGCTTGGGGATATTTACTCGGGGAACAGCTGTGGGAGCAAAACACCAGGAGCGTTTCCTAATCTCGTTCAAACTCCAGAGGCCAGGCTGGGCCAATCCACGTTTCCCTGGCGGCTTGATAAGATGTGCCCTGCTGACAGCAGGGGACAGTGGCCGGGGGAGGTGACAGCTGGGGCTGGCAGCAGGCTGCGGGCGTGGGCAGCTCGCAGAGGAGCCTGCCTGCAGTCCCCATCCCGCTGCTCTTCCCACAGGTGGTGTTCGGGCGGAAGCTCCCGTCCTTCTCCTCCATAGCCCTGCAGCAGCTGCAGCATGAGAAGAAATACGACATTTATTTCATGGATGCTGAGGTGTACACCCTGTACAGGTGAGCGCTGGCTCCTCCCTGGAATGTCCCCGAGCACGTGGCAGTGCACTGGACGTGGCAGGGAGCGCTGTGGTTTCCTGGAATTGAGCTGGAACATGAGTCACCTGCCGTGCAGGTGTTTTTGGCCAGGTGACAGCCCGGAGCAGGGCACTGAGCACTCAGCAGCTCCTCGGGGCTGTGCTGTTGCATTTGTCAACACAACGCACAAGCTTTGCTCTCTCAATAAATGTCATTTTTGGCATCTTTAACAGCAGCAAACTTGCTGAAAGCCTTCCCGTTCCTTGCATGGCTGCTGTGGGAATTGATAAAGACTTAATTACTGTTATAGTTGTAATTACTGCTGTGCTGAATAAGGACTAGCCAAACCCAGGTGTGCCAAGTATTGCATAAAGAGTAACAATGTCTTCAAATAAAGATCTTAATTCTGAATGGGAGGGGGAAAAGATGAAGTGAAAAAACAAGTGCACAATAAAAATGTGTCATTAGCATCGTGTTCTACAAATATTTTTCATAATAATCTTAACTGAGAGGGTTTGAGATAATGGAAAAAGGAGTGGAAAAGATGAAGCCATGCAGGCAGTGGAACCTTTTCCTTGGCGAGTTAGGCATTATGTTCAGTCTGATTTGGGCTGAGAAGGTAACTTTGGTACATTTACAGTTTTGAATGCTTGATATTTATGGGAGTGAGGGAGTGGGAGTCTCCCAGTGAGACCAGTGCTCAGCTCTTCCTGGGAACCATTGTGTGGTGGGGTTTTGGGGAGGCATTTTTCCCTCCTTTCCTAATACAATTCCTTAATTTCAATTTACCTCTCCCCACCATATTCCTCCTCAGTTTCTGACAGTAGGAAGTGTAATGGAATTGGATGTGAGTGCTGCAGGAATCTCAGCAGGGGAATGGTTTGTTTCAGTTTGCTCAGTTCTGCAGTGACAGTGTGGCTCCTACTCCGTGGCTGCTCAGCTCTTCTCCAGCAGTTGGAACCTCGGTGTAGTTTGGTTCCATCCTGTTCCTGCCATGCAGCAGAATTCTTGCAGAATTCCAGGTCACAACCCTCACTGCAGCTTGCAGGGGCAGCCTTAAAGCTGGAGCCTTCTGCCAGGGATGGATCTTTTGTGTTTTGCTAGAGGTGTTGGGGTGCTGAGAGGGAATTGGATCATTTTTGGGAATCTCTCTCGTCCCTCAGGAAGCTGCTGCAGCACGAATGCCCCTTGTGCCCGGATGCAAAGCCCTTCAACACCTTTGCAGATCTGGAGCAGCACATGAGGAAGCAGCACGAGCTCTTCTGCTGCAAACTCTGTGTTAAACACCTGAAGGTGAGCTGGGCCTCTGCTTGGATGTGTGGGAAGGAGGGGAGTTTTCCTCCAGAAGTTCCTGGGAAGATGGGAAGGCAGAACAGATTTCTTTAAGTTCCCTCTTCCTGCAGTGAGGCCTGTTGCTTTATTTTAAGCCTTTCTCCTTCCATAAACTGATTAATGAAGAGGGCCTGGAGGTTCTCCAGGTTTTAAATTAAACCCCACGGTGGGGGTGCCACAGTTGGTTTGTGCCAGGTGAACTGGGGTTTGCTGCCAAAAGGGATGGGATCCAGGAGTGAGCAGGTTGACCTAAATGAACCCTAATAAGCTGGGGAACTGAGCTGAGTCTTTCCTGTGGTCTTGGAATTCCTGGAGCTGATTGAAGGGAAGTGGGAAAGGAGGGCAGGACCTCCTTTGGTTTCTGGTGAGGTGCTTCATGCTCAGGGTACATAGCCAGCACTGAGGGAACTTGTTTGCCATTTTCTCTCACAAACAATATTAAAACTGTTGCTTTTTAATTTCAGAATACTGTAGAGATTTTTATTTCAAAGAAAAAAGTCACATGTTATTTGTACCCACTGAGAAGAAACTCTTAAACCTGTGGAAGCTTGAGTCCATCAGCCTTGGCAAAGCCAAAGAAATCTTTTCCCAGAGCAATTTCCTAGCCCTTGTCTAGGCCAGAAATAAAGGATATTCCGTTCTCAAGGGTGGGTTGATATTTTTGGCATCTCCAGAACCCTTCCTACCAAAACAGCTCACGAGGTAGTGGGGACAGAGGGGTTGGCTTGTGATACACAAGTTGTTCACTGAAGTGGCTCCTCTGTGTGCAGCTATTTGGGGTGGTTACTGTGAGAGGAAACTGAAGCAGCTCCCGTGGGGTTTCTAAATTTGAGAAGGCAAATTTAGTTGAATTCATCAACTGTTTGTTGATAAATACATAGTTAGGCTTTTTCCATTCCAGAGATTATAATTTAAGCTCGTTAGAGCATAAAAAGATTCCAAATGGAAAAAAAGTGAATTAAGTTCATTTCCAGTGTTCAGAAAAATGCAAGTTAGATTTAATTTGAATCCATCACTTGAATTTTACTACCTGTCCACCAGAAATTTTAGGTGTTGGTGGTCAAACTGCATTTTCTTGAAGCAAGTCTTCCACCCCTACAGATGGAGAAGGCCACAGCCTGGCTTGTTCTGTTTGGTTCTGTGTCCATAGGAGGCAGTACAAATCTATAAATAGCAATGTATTAACACAATACCTGCTCTCCAGATCTTCACCTACGAGAGGAAATGGTATTCCAGGAAGGACCTGGCCCGGCACCGGATCCACGGGGACCCCGATGACACCTCCCACCGGGGCCACCCCCTCTGCAAGTTCTGCGACGAGCGCTACCTGGACAACGACGAGCTGCTGAAACACCTGCGCAGGGACCACTACTTCTGCCACTTCTGTGACTCTGAGGGGGCTCAGGAGTACTACAGGCAAGCACGTTATTGATAGCAGTCCTTTTTCCAGCTTGAATTTCCTTTTTCTAGCTTTAAATTGGGAAGTAAAATTCCTTGGGTGTGCTTTGAATTGAGGGGGTATGTAGTGCTTGAAAGCATTTCTCATATAGTAGCTTTTTCCAGCTTAAATTTCCTTTTTCTAGCTTTAAATTTGGAAGTAAAATTCCTTGGGTGTGCTTTGAATTGAGGGCATTGAATTGAAAGCATTTCTCACTAGTGACAGTTCTAGCAAGCACAAGGCCTGTACTTTCCCAGGGTGTTTTCCCAGGGCCTTCTAAGCCTAACTTTCCTTGTAACTCCCCACATGCCCATGATTTTAAAACCCTTTTACTACCAGGAAGGGTCAGCTCTGTGTTTTCCCTTCCCAGTGACTACGAATACCTGCGGGAGCACTTCAGGGAGAAGCACTTTCTGTGCGAGGAAGGCCGCTGCAGCTCGGAGCAGTTCACGCACGCCTTCCGCACCGAGATCGACTACAAGGCCCACAAGAGCGCCTGCCACAGCAAGAGCCGCGCCGAGGCGCGCCAGAACCGCCACATCGACCTGCAGTTCAGCTACGCCCCCCGGCACCCGCGCAGGACCGACGGTCAGCCGGCCACGGCCGCGCCCCGGGCAGGGAGGGGCACCCGCAGGCTGGGCGGGCACAGCTCCGGCCCTGAAAGCAGCCACGCTTGGGCAGGGCTCCGAGCAGCCTGCTTTGGCTGCTGGGAGGTGCCCTTGCTTAGGAGTGAGGTGTTGAAACAGGTCCCCCCACCACCCAAACCATTCTATGGTTCTTATTCTCCAAGAGTTTTCATGAACGTCTGGTGAATATTTCATAGCTGTGAAGAAATTCTTCCCAAAGAAGGTAGACAAGCCCTGGAACAGCACCAAGAGGTTGCAGAGGTTGAGAAGGCCTCTATAACCTGAGAGCTTGCAGAGGTTGTGAAGGCCTCTCCAACCCAAGAGGTTGTAGAGGTTGAGAAGGCCTCTATAACCTGCGAGCTTGCAGAGGTTGTGAAGGCCTCTCCAACCCAAGAGGTTGTAGAGGTTGAGAAGGCCTCTCCAACCCAAGAGCTTGTAGAGGTTGTGAAGGCCTCTCCAACCCAAGAGTTTGTAGAGGTTGAGAAGGCCTCTCCAACCCAAGAGCTTGTAGAGGTTGAGAAGGCCTCTCCAACCCAAGAGCTTGTAGAGGTTGAGAAGGCCTCCCAACCTGAGCAGATGCAAAGGTTGAGAAGGTCTCTCCAACCCAAGAGGTTGTAGAGGTTGAGAAGGCCTCTCCAACCTGAGAGATTGCAGAAGTTGAGGATAACCAGAACTTACCCACACAAAGCCCTCTGATGTGGTTTTAGAGCTGGCCTTGCTTTGAGTAAAGGCAGGTGATATCTAGACATCCTTTCCTCCCTGAATTGTTGTTGGATTTTTTCCGTGTTTGAGTTTAATGAGGACAGGTAATTTTAGGAGAACTGGTGACTTGGTGATCAGGAAGAAATTAAGATAATTTATTTGTACTGGTATATTTTTGCATTTTTCAGGCACAGTGTGATGCCCACACTAGAGAAGTAACTGAGACTGATCGTCCCTCCTCCCTGTTTTAGGTGTTGTAGGTGGAGATGACTACGAGGAGGTTGACAGGTTCAACAGGCAAGGGAGGGCGGGCAGGTTGAGCAGCCGAGGGAGCCAGCAGAACAGGAGAGGCAGCTGGAGGTACAAGAGGTGAGTAGCACAACCTTGTGTGGAGTTTTACTCCCATTTACTCTTGGGTTTTAATTGCCAATTGACAATATTTTGGTGGATTAGGAGGATGGAAGTGATACAAAATTTGGAAGCCTCCATGGTGAATCCTTAGCTGAGAGCTTTCAGCCCAAGACCATGTCCTGGCAACGTGCTGGGCCATCATTGAATTATTTTGTGTGAGGTTTCAGTTCAGGAAGCAAGCAATCAACCCTCAACTTTTGGATTAAATAAATCAGAACCCTGAATTAATTCCAGCAGCTGATTTTATGCAAACTTTTCTAAATAGGATTTTCTGAAGTAGGTGACAAGTCTGTGCAGGTTTAATGGAATTTTTGGTCTGGGTAGTCATGAAATTCCTGTTCTAAGGACCATGCTTTTCATTGAACTAACAGATCTCTGTGTGGCCAGACTGAGTACTTTGGAAAAGGAAGAGGGTTAAGTATTGAAATGAAACTTTGCATTTCTATGTCTCTTCATCCACACCAGACCCGAGTGCTTTTTACATCCTGCACATCTTATTTTCTTCTTTTTCTCGCTGGATGGGCAAACTGGTTCATTACTGGTGATTCCACAGGGGAAAAAAAAGTCCATCCCAAAACACTCCTCTGTTGGTGTCGCATGTGGATCGTGCATGTGTTGAGAGTTCATGCCCAGCCATGTCTCAGAGAGTTCCTGTGGCCTCCAAGAATGATTCCATACATTTGGAAATGAACAGGAGAGACAGATGCCCCCTGCATCCTTGGTACTGTCTCTTCCTATTCACCCCGGTTTCTTCTGGCCTGGATTGTTATTCCCACACATGGAACTTGGAGATCCAGGGAGGAAATGCTGCCTGGCTGGGCTGGATTGGAGTGGTGGGGCTGGTTTGGGCTTCTCAGCAGGTGGCAGCACGAGATCAGGGATGTCCCCGCAGCTGGCACCGCAGAGGTGAGATGCAGCGAGGCAGCTGCTCCGTGATCCTTGCTGTGTGACCAAGGGAGCCTGCCCTGTCCTGCAGGGAAGAAGAGGACAGGGATGTTGCAGCAGCCGTCAGGGCATCTGTGGCAGCCAAACGGCAGGAGGAGAAGAAGAGGGTGGAGGACAGAGAGGAAGGCAGCAGCAGCAGGGGAAGAAAGGAGGATTTGAGGGATCCCGACGTGCTCGGCTCCAAGCGTGTGCCAAAGTCTTCAAACGATGTCACAGGTGAGTGTTGGACAGGTGCTGTAGCTGCAGGGCATCTCAATGTCTGGTAGGTTCCCTCAGAAAGTTCTGCCTTACCCATGTTTTACTCATTTAGAGTATAATGAATTTCCTGAATGCCATGACATAATGGGCAACACAGTTAATTGAAGGAAATAGTGATGCATGGATTTAAATTGTTCTTCTGGAATGTCAGTTAATGGCATCATCAGCTGCTGAAAATAGGCCTTGGTAGTGCTGCTGTCACAGCCATTGATAGCCCCTGCTCTGGAATGAATGGGTTTGGGTTGAAAACAATGTCTTTGCTCTTTTTGTCCCTGTTCCAAAGAAGCAGCTGCTAATGGAGCGCTCAGCCAGGACGACTTTCCAGCAATCGGCTCTGCAGCAGGACCTCTCCAAGGGTGAGTCTGCAGGGCTGCAGCAGGGACAAAGCACGGTTAGAAACTGATTGATGTGTTCTGCATTTCTGGGGAAAATAATTCTCCAGATCATTTGATCCCTCCAAGGTTTTTCCCTGCCCCATCCCTTCCTGCCTGGAGCTGTTTCTGTACTGCTCACCAGCATGAGCAGCATCAGGCATTGCTTCAGCTCCTGGCTTGATCTTAGAATCATGGAATAGACTCATGGAATATCCTCAGCTGGAAGGGATCCACAAGGATCATCCGGTCCAGCTCCTGTTGTGTCACCCTAAGTGACAGTCTGAGGAGGAGGGGAGAGTTGTGGGTTTGTGCTGTCCCTTGGGGCACTGCTGCCTCAGTAACTCAGCGCTCACCCTTCCTCACAGCTCTGCCCAACCAGCACTGGTTAAGCTTAAAGAAGAAGATTTCCCAAGCTTGTCCTCCTCTGCAGCTCCCACCATCTCATCAGGGATGTCTCTGATGTACACGGCCACTGCCAGGAAAGCAGCCTTCCAGGAGGAGGATTTCCCAGCCCTGGTGTCCAAAGTGAGGCCCACCAATAGGACAGTAACTCACATCACATCTGCATGGAACAACGGTTCCAGTAAAAACGTGGTCAAAGCCATGAGCAACCCCTGTGTCAACCAGCCAGCCAAAAAACCATCCTTGAACACCTCCAAAGGAAGTAAGAAGAGCAATAAACTTTGTCAATCAGACGACGAGGACGGCAGTGGTGGCCTGACCACCCAGGAGATCCGCAACACCCCGACCATGTTCGACGTCTCGTCCTTGCTGGCAGCTTCTACCTCACAAACTTTTACGAAAGTGGGCAAGAAAAAGAAGATGGGGGTTGAGAAGCAGAGCTCATCCTCCCCACGCCCGCCCCAGGAGACGCCGTTGCCCAGGCCAGCCACAGAGAAGCCCCTGGAGGCAGAGCAGCCCTGCAAGGTGTTCCCTGCTGCTCACGGCCCCGACAGAGCCACGGCTGTCGTCAACGGGCACTCAGAGAAGCCATCAGCTGGCTGTGCTGCACCCAAAGAGCCCCCCGGCCTTAAAAAGCCCCCAGTGACTAACAAATGCCCTTTACCTCAGGAAGACTTCCCAGCTCTTGGGAGCTCAGGATCAGCCAGGATGCCCCCGCCACCAGGTAAGCAGGGAATGAATCTCAGAGTCAGGGAATGCATTTGGGTGGGAGTCATCTCATTCCACTTCCTTCCATGGGCAGAAGTGGTTTCCATTAGATCAGGCTGCTCCAGCTTAGCCTTGGACACTTCCAGGGGTGGGGAAGCACTGCTGAGCATGGCCAGCTTTGCTTGGGGAGAGCCCAGAGGACACATGGATGTGTTGTGTAAACTCCTCCTGGCTCTCCTCTGGTTCTGCCACCAGGTGCCAGGTTGGGCTCTGGAGACAGAGGCAGCCTGGGTGTCACAGCGGGGCTGGAATGTCCTCTGGGAATCACCTCTGCCCCACAGCTGGAGGTGTTTGCTCGCTGGGAGTGGCTCATGGAGGTGTAGCTGGTTTTTCCCTGTCCCCAGGGCTGACACATTCGTGTGTTGTGCTCCAAGATCTGCCTTGGAAGCCGCTGCAGGCAAAGAGAATCTGGCTGTGTCCTGTCCCTGCTGGCACTTGTCACTTCACGTCCTCCTGTGCTGGCAGAGTTTTCCTGCTGTGCTTTTAGCCATGACCTTGTGAGAGCAGGGAGACAGGAGCAGCCGTGACTGGAGTGGTTCTCGTGGCAGTGGGATCGCATCGGGAGGCGCCGGCACCGCTGTTGGTGCAGCTCCTGCTGGGAGAGGCCAGGCTGGGCCCGCTGCCTCCTCCCGTGCTTGGTGTTCACTTTAATAATGCAAAAGTGGTTTTCATTGTGACTTGGAGTGGGCTTTCAAAATTATTTTCCATTGAGAAAGTAAATTAATAATTAAAGCACTTTTTCTGTAGAGGAACATCAGCCACTCTCAAGTGCTTCTTGAAGATTTTTTTTTAGGTTTTCTCTAATATAGTGATGTCTGCACTGCAAACTCTTCTTGGTGCTTCTGCAGAGTGTGTCAGGCACTGGTGTGGGTTTTAGCCAGGGGTCTGTGAGTGCTCTAATTCCTGCCCTTTCTCTGCTTCCCTCAGGCTTTAACTCCGTGGTGCTGTTGAAGAATCCTCCTCCGCCTCCGGGCCTGTCGGTGCCTGTCAGCAAACCCCCCCCGGGCTTCGCTGTCATCCCATCCTCCACCATCGCTGAACCCGTCACTACAGCTCTGAAAGAGTGAGTCAAGGGCCTGCCCGGGGCTGTGGGACACCTCACACCTCACTCCTGTCACAGGGGCCCAGACAGCACACAGGGGTGACTCTGAGCAGGGCCAGCCGGGGGAAGGTTCCCCTTGGGAAGTCCCAGGGTTGGATTCAGGAGAATTGCAAACAGCCCTGTGTAGTTACAAGTCTGAGGAACTGCAAACCTGTGCAATGTTTTGGCTGCTCAGACCTTGGTCTATCCTAGATTTATTTGGGAATCTGCAGCTCCAACATTTTCCTGTACTTTCCATCGATTCTGTGAGAGTCCCAGCAGCAGGGTGCTGAGGCTTGTTCTCCTTGGTGACCTTCACTGCTCTGATCTTTCCAGGAGCTGTTCTCTGGTTCCTTCTGGGACAGAAAGAGGAGTTTTTGGGAAAAGGGGAGGGAAAACTGTGTCAGTTTATAGAGAACTTGTATTTCCTGTTGGTTTATTCACGGTGGGGTCTTTGCTCAGGTCTTTCAAGTGCACCCAGCTCACAGAGCAGCTTGTCAGGACCACGCTGGACTTGGATTTTAAACATTCTGTTTGTGTAAAGCTGGAATCTGATACGGAAATCCCATATTTTATTATCTTGACAAGACAACTGTGTGCTGCTTTTGTGTAGCTGGGTGGAGGAAGGACGTGCAGCTGTAAACCAGAACAGCCTTGTGATTTATGTCCCAGGACATCTTTGTGTGACACAAACCAGTGTCAGGGTCACTTCTGGTCTTTTCCAACACAGGCCAAAATCCTGTCACGGATCATACTTGATACCTGAGAACTTCCAGCAGAGGAACGTCCAGCTCATACAATCCATTAAAGAATTTCTTCAGAGCGACGAGTCCAAGTTCAATAAATTTAAAACTCATTCTGGGCAGTTCAGGCAGGTGAGTGGGTTCCCAAAGCCTCCCTTGCTGGGAGGCCTGAGTTCTGGTGGGATTTTTGAATAGATAAATACTCATTTTGCTCTGATTCATGCCCTTCCCTGTCCCCTGCAGGGGCTGATCTCTGCAGCTCAGTATTACAAAAGCTGCCGGGAGCTGCTGGGGGAAAACTTCAAGAAGATTTTCAAGGAGTTGTTGGTGTTGCTGCCAGACACAGCCAAGCAGCAGGAACTGCTCTCTGCTCACAACGACTTCCGGATCAAGGAGAAACAAAGCTCCAACAAACCCAAAAAGAACAAAAAGAATGTTTGGCAGACGGACTCCCCCGCCGACCTCGACTGCTACATCTGCCCCACGTGCAGGCAGGTGCTGACCCAGCAGGACGTGGTGACCCACAAAGCTTTGCATATCGAGGATGAGGAGTTCCCCTCGCTGCAGGCAATCAGCAGGATCATCAGTTAGCTCTCCCCAGGGCCACCAGCCAGGCTCTGGCTGTGGATGTGCACTTTGGAACGAGCTTTGGCAGTAGCTGGGGGCTGGTGCCCTTGAGGCAGTGAGGAGCAGGTGACTTGGGAAGCCCTCCTGGGCAAAGGGATCACGGGAATGTGCCAGAGCTTGTCCCCACCCGCTGTCTGAGCTCCCACATTGGGCTGGGGTTAGGCTGAGCTGCAAGGGGGGGCAGGCAGGCAGGGCTCCTTCCTCCTGGAACATGCAATAGCTGGGAATCCTTTTGGATCTGCAGAATGACACGGGACACAGTAGGGGGACAAGTTCTGGTTTGGGGGTTTCTTTCTGGTTTTGGGGTGGGGGAAGTTTATGGATCACTGAAATGAATGGAAGTGGCTTCCCTTATAACATTCTGGTTTTTTTTGTGCTATTTCAGTGAAGATCACACTAGTCAGGGGTAAAAGGTGCAAGAGAGTGCTGCTCACTGGGGTGTGTGACCAGGAGAGCTGCAAACACTGGGCTGCAGAGTTTCCCTTTCTGCAAACAGAGTCAATTCTGCTGCTTGAAGAATTGGGCTGATCTGTGCAAGATTTGAAGTTACCTCTGACATTTTCTGTAAAGTTCTTTCAAGAAACTGATTTTGTAGCCCTGCATGTACAGTAACAGCATTAAGGCTTTACTCTCTGTAAAGCACACAAGAATTTTATTTAATGACTGCCATGTTTCTAATTTCTTGGATGTATTACTGGTGGGAGCTCCCAGCAGCATCCTGGGACATTAAATGCTGCTGATTACTGACCATGTTTTCTGCAGTGCCTTTAAGTGCATTTATCTGTTTACAGTAGTCTGACACCTGCACCTCCCTCTGCTCCTGTTCCTTGGCACCCCCAAATTCCTCCTCAGAGGAAGAGGGGGATCTCTTCCTCCTCTGAAGTGACTCCTCCAGCAGCAGCTCTGAGGTGATGGAGTGCCAGGAGTCCCCCCTGGCTGTGGTTCAGTGTCTGATTCTCTCCCATCTCCAGGTTTAGTTATTTCTAACGTGTAGGAATAAAACTGACGTTAATTTATGTAATTTGTAGTGATGAAACACAGCTTTTCTAGCATCATCATTTCTGTGAAATCAAGCTCAGAGTATTACCCAAGAGCTACTCCTGCCTACAGCCACTCTTCCTTGCCTTACATGTGTTATTTTTGCTTGCTCTCAGGCTGCAAAGTGCTTTGGGTTTCTTTTCTTGAATATTTAAGACTGTTCTGACCAGCTGTGCACGTTGGATTTGGCCCAGAAGGGGCTGGGGAGGGCGGTTTGGGTGCAGGAGCCCCTGGCAGTCCCTGTTCCTGGAGCTGATCCTGGCCCCTGAGGGGGCTGGGTGCTGCCACCACTTCCAGTAGCAACTCTCCCCATCCCTTTGGTTTGTAAAGTTCAGGGAGTGAAATGTCTTCCCTGCAGGAGCATCTTCTGTCTTCCCTTGGGTTTCAGTTATTTCTCCAGCAGCAGCTCTGAGCTCCCTGGGAGGTGCTGCTGGGAGTTCCCTCGAGCTGCTGCATCTCTGGGGCCTGATGTTGCAGTCTCCTTGTTCCTTGTGCTCACCTGATTCAATAAAGTTATTACCAAATCTTTTTTTTTTTCCTATTCATTTTTAGCTCTTTATTGAAAATAAGTTGCAGTTGGTTACACAGACACCGAAAATACAGAATCACAGATTGTTCTCTCAAAAGATATTTTTATATATATAATATATACAAAATTGTAAACATTTTTAACTTATTTCCGTACACAGTCCACTTTATACTACACTGCACAGGGGTTAGTGACAACTGCAACTCCTGGAAGCTTCTGCTTGGACAGAGGTATTGGCAAAGAAACTGAACTTCCCAACCCTCAGGTGGGAGCTGTTGGAGATTAAAACTCTGAAAGGAGCTGAGGTTTGAATGTGTATTGCAACAAAATCCAGGCAGCTGAACTGGGGCTTCAAGTTGAGGCAGTGAGGGCTGGGCCTGAGCCTCACTGAGGGGGGAGCGGGGCTTGTGACACACACAGGGGCAAAATGCAACTGAGAATGGGACCGGGGGGACCAGGGAGGACCAGAGCCACCTGTGGGGACAGCGTGGGCTGGGAGGGGTCTGTGAAATACCCAGCAGTTTTTATTGAGAGAAATACCCACTGCATGGGATAATGATGGGATTTCCTAAGGAACAGAGCCAGGAGCCAGCCCTGATGGGCAGGGGAATGGGAATTCTGTGGGTGTCACTCGCTGTGGCATGAACTGGTGGGAATCATCCCAGTGTCCAGGCACAAGAGCAGTGAGATCCCAAATGTGCTGTCCTGTAAAGGGAGGGGTTTGCTTTCCAGACCCTGACACAGAGCAGGTAATGCAGGGGAGAATATTTTTTACAGAACATCACTTAAGCAAAGCTTCCACCTTTGCTAGGAACAGCTTGAAATGTTGGCAAAAATTGCAAATCTTTAAATGTGCTTGAACTGCACAGTGCATGATGTGGTTACCTCAGTGCTGAGAACGGTGGAGGTGTGACAGAGCCTCCTGGAGCAAGAGGATGGGTGGGACAGTGCAGCCCCAGGAAAGGCAGAATGCTGGAATTCTACTCGTTACACCCAAATTTAGTGCTAACACTGTGCAGAAGCTTTTGGGCTGGGCTGAGCACAGCTGAGCCCTCTGTGAGCTCGAGGTGCTGCTGAGCTCTGGGAGAACAGAGGGCTATAAACAACTTGTGAGGATGGCAGAGCCCTGGCACGCTCAGGACAATCCTGGCATGCTTTTGGGACAATTTTAGGACAGCCCTGGCGTCCTCTTAGGATGTGGCCTGGGTGGTGACAAGGGGGTGAGTGCTGCTGAGGCACAGCTGGGAGAAAAAGAAGAGAAAAGAGGAAAACAGATGTTCAAAGCCCTGAACCCCCAGCACCCCACGGTTACTGCAGCCGTGGCTCTGGTTCTCCAGCCAGGGTCCCCCTGGGGTGTGCTTGGTGGCAGCCCCACCTCACACCCTGCCCAGCCTGAGGGACACACCGGGGGGCTGTGGGGACACCGGGGAGCTCCCAAAGGCTTCGGGGCAGGATTGCAGGCACGGGTGTCCCCCAAGGGCTCCGTGGGGCCGGGCAGCCGCACCAACAACCCCCCAGACTGGGGTTGTTTGAGGCAGCCTGAGGTGGGTGGAGGCTTTACCACACCAGGCAGTCTGGGGTTGTCCCATCCTGCCTGGTGACAGGGCCCTGGCACAGCCACATGGGACACGAGCCCAGCGCTGTTCCCTGGAGAAACGCTCCAGCTGTGGCTCCTGCCTGTCCCCGTGCCACCCCTGCCCTGCCTGGCACCGGCGCTCTGGGGGCAGAGGATCAGGGCTCAGCTCCCTCCAGGTGCCTGTTAAGTGATGAGGCTGAACAGGTTATTTATTCCCAGCTCTGGTTTAATCAAGGAGCATCTCCTGTGCTGCCAGGAAGCCTCTGAGGCACCCAGCCCTTCCTGCTGCTCCCTGCCCAGCACAGCAGCCTCCTGCAAGGAAAAGGTAACCCTGGGAAGCTGAAGCAACCCTCGGGAAGCAGCAGGACTTGTGCTGGCGTCGTCCCTGTGTCCCTGCTGCTGCTCCAGAGGTCAGAGCGTGGTGGGATGTGCGTGTGGGGGCAAAGAAAGGCAATGCAGGCCTCGGGGGGACATTCAGAGCGTGAAATATTCAGCATGGGGGGCACACGGGGCAGGACGTGTCCTGCAGGCAGACACAGCTTTAGCTCTTTACGCTTACACGGAAACTCTGGAACAGTAATATTATAGTTAGAAAAAATACACTGTACCCAACGAACATTATCTCACGTACAATCAATTTAAACATTTAAATTGATTATAATTTTGCTAAAATATTAACACAAGTACTGTTTGTGCTGCTAAAGTTTCAGTGTTCCCTCTAAGGAAAATATTGCTACAGTTCTACCGTACCCTGTATTAAAAGCCTCGGGTTTTTTTTTTTTTTTCTTTCCCAGCAAAACTGACTCCACAAAACCACAAAGACCTCGGAATTCCTTGAGGCTGATACTGCACTGGGGTGTCCATGGTCAGGCACCTGTGAGGGGCTGGGCACAGCCAGGACCTGGAGCCAAGGCAAGGAACTTCGCCACCGGCAGTGACCTCTCGGGGTAATTGGCTGCTTAATTAGTGCATTTATCTGCTGCTCATTAATTAGCGCGCTGGTCTGCGGCTCAGCAGCAGCAGTGAGCTGTGGCCATGGCTGTGACCAGGACCTGTGGCAGGAAGGGGCAGGGGGTGGCTATTGCTGCTCACGAGGTCACAAGGCAGTGGTGGCTTTGCCGAGCAGGCGAGGAGCCTCCGGGGATGGAGCTGCCAGCCAGGGGCTGGGAATTCAAGTGGGGACTGGGAATTCAAGTTTCAGCTCCTCTGCTCAGCCCTCGGGGACACAGCCTGGACCAGCTGCCTCACGGGCAGGGAAGGCTGGCAGCTGGCTGGCAAGGACCTGCTGGATTTTACACATCCCGTCCTTTTCCTGGTTCTTTGCAGCTGAACCCCCAACCTGAGCCTCCTTCCTGGGTGGTTTTCACCGACTCTTCCCACACCATTTCCAAACCCAGGTGTGAGCCCACAGGGGATGGACTCCAATGGGCTGTGAAGCCTTTCCAGTTCCCTGCCTGAATTCCTTGTTTCTGTAGGCTGCAGGGTGACACAGGCGTGCGTCCCCACCTGGGGTTCTGTTGCAGCTGACAGATGGTGGCTGCTCCCAGAATCAAAATATGAGTCCAATATTGCTGCTAATGGCCTTGGATGTCGAGTCTGAGCCCCTCACCTTGGTCCTCACCTCTCCGGGGTGAGGACGTGTCAGCGCTGCCAACCAAAAATTCCTTAGGAATTTACAAATTTCCCAATCCCCCATGAAGAAACAGAACCACAAAGTGCCACATTCCCACTGATCACAGGCTAGCCCCAGTTAGCAACCAGCTCGTGCTGGTTTCCTCTTTCAAACAGTAACTTTTGAAACCCTCAACCAGAACCTGTTGAAGTACAGAAGCACTCTGGACACTGATCCCAACCCCGGCCTGCTGTGCCCCCTCTGTTCCTCTAAACCAAGTTTGGAAACACCTATTTGGATATTTGTTTTGTACAGCAAGTATATACAAAGGAAAACAACACAGACACCACTGATTTCCCTGTGAATTTGGCACTTTCCTGGAACCTGGACTGGAACATCCACAGCGGGAGCAGCCAGGATCAGCTCTCCCCACTGCCCACCCACCCTCAATGGATTCTGTGTTAGCTCTGGAAGAACGAGATAAAAACTCCTCAGCTGCTGTTTCCTAAGAGGAAAAGGAGTCCTGGGCTTTCCCAGCAGAGCTCGGAGGGGGCATTTCCTCTTCTCTGCGTGTAGGTGATGTGGTACCAACCTTCCTTCCTCCTGGCTTAGAGGGAACACTGCTTTTAGAAACCCTGGGACAGGTAAGACAAGAACCAATACCACTGTACAGAATTCACTGCACAACGAGCTAATAAAGGGACCCGGCACTGACTCGCCACGGCAAGGAAAAGGGGCTGGAGACATCTGGGAGCGGGCGGGGGTGGCACTGCCGCAGCCCCTCAGTACGCTGGCACTTGGTAACCCTTGGGGTTGGGCTCTAAGGTCTCGGTGAAGGGGGGGCTCTGGTAGGTCTCGGTGCTCTCCACGCCGCTGCCGCCGGGGTAGCCGGGGTAGGAGGCGCCGGGCTCGGTGCCGAACTGCTCGGTGGCGAACAGGGACATGTCCGTGCCCAGGCGGTACCGCTGCAGCGCCCGCAGCGCCAGCACAGCCTGCGGCCAGCGAGGGACAGCGTCACCCGCGGCGGCCCTGCCGCCCCACCGCACCCCCGGCACCCCCCGGGATCCTGTGTCCCACCAGCAGCACGCATCAGCCCAGGACCCCATGTCCCTCAGGGCCCCCAAAACCGCCAGGACCCCATGTCCCTCAGGGCCCCCAAAACCCCCGGGACCTCAGATCCCACCAGGACCCCATGTCCCTCAGGGCCCCCAAAACCGCCAGGACCCCATGTCCCTCAGGGCCCCCAAAAGCCCCAGGACCTCAGATCCCACCAGGACCCCATGTCCCTCAGGGCCCCCAAAACCCCCGGGACCTCAGATCCCACCAGGACCCCATGTCCCTCAGGGTCCCCCAAAACCCCCAGGACCTCGAATCCCACCAGGACCCCATGTCCC
>QUSF01000142.1:320311-360872 GCA_003676055.1 Chloebia gouldiae
CTGTCACCAAGCTGTGGGCATGGCCACCACAGCAGAGCTGTGGATAGCCAGTGCCACCATGCCGTGGCCATGGTCACTGTGCCATGGCTGGGGACACCACAGAACAGCCAGGATACCTTGCCACTGCCAGGGTCACTGAGCTGTTCCAAGAACTACCATCCTGTGGTCACCATGCTGCCTCTGGAGATAGCGTGCTGTGGGCAGGGGTGGGGTGTCCTTGCAAGGGTCACCGTGCCATGCCAGTGTCACCAGGCAAGGGCAAAGGCTCCCTGGGAGCAGCTGGGCTGTTGGCAGGAGGGCGATGCCATGGCCCGGAGCACAAGGAGGTCACCACGCTGCTCAGCTCACCTCTGCTGCGGGCACTGACCCTAAAATAAACCCCCCTTCTGTGCCCAGACCCCCAGAAAGGGTGGCTGTCACCCCTTGGGGACCCTCCGAGGCCCTGCAGCCAGGGGGGCTCTCAGACCTGGCACAAGCCAGAGTTCTGCTGGCCACTCACCTGGCCCAGTGGCCAAGAGCAGAGGGCAAGGTTTGGCAGCTGCTCTTTGCTGCTGCACATTCACAGCTGGTGCAGGAAAAGGAAGTGAAAATGCATGGGGCTCACCACTCGCTTTCCTCACACACGGAAGAGGCACCCAGAGCTGCCAAGGGGGGAGGAGGCCAAACCCCATCCCTGCTCCCTCCCCACGAACAGCAGGAAGGAGAAAAAGGAAGCAGCTTAGAGGGAAACCCTTGATTACTGCGGAGGGAGTTCCCCCCGCGGCTCCAGGACCTGTCCTGAGCTGGTTTTGAGCACGGGCGATGCTGATCCCGGTTCCATAGATACCGATGCCATGACAACCCTGACATCATCCCTGCTCCGGACGGGAGCTGCGGGGAAAGGCGCAGGGAGGAGGAGCACGGCCGCCCTGCCGGCACGGGGCTGTGGGGCTGGGGGCTTCTCCCGGCCCCTGCCCCACTGCAGCCCCATTGCAGGGACCGTGGCACTGCCACAGCACGCGGGCTGCCTGTGGGGCAGGTGTGTCACACCCCTCACACGCACGATGCAGTCACTGAGCCAAGGATTCCCGGGTGCTGGATCCTGTCTGCAGCTCCTTTTGCAGCTTTGGCAGTCTGCTCTTTCTGGCAGGTTGGAATCAGGATTTAACTGTTGAAGCTCATAATGATGCCACGCAGCTTTTCTCAATTACAGGTGAGTCATCATCTCGCCAGGTCTATTTCTGACTCCCAGCAGGAAAAGCAGATTTCAGCCCTTCGTTCCTCAATGTCACCAGCTCAGGAACCAGCGCAGTTTTCTAGGCAAAACTGAAATGGCCACGAAGAGAATGGCAGGTTGGTCCCTCCTGCTTTCTGCTGGCTCGTGGAGCTGGCCAGGGATGGGACCTCAGTGCCAAGAGCATCACTGCCAGCTCATTCCTGAATTGCAGGTCAGGAACAAAGACCAAATTAACTGGAAGGGATTACCCAAGGTGGGATTTTCAGCAGTTTAGAAGCAGCTGTTTCAGCATCCTCAAAAATCCAAATCAGGCTTTGGGCACAAACCATCCCAAACCCATCAGCCCAGAGTTCCATGTGATGGCACAGACTGCCCTGCTCCTCCAGGGTGCCAGTGCCAAGGAGGCAGCATGTCCCAGGGATGCTGCACAGGGAACCAGGTGGACCTGTGGGCTCTGCGCCTGGTTTTCTGATGATTCTGGGGAAACCACTTTTTTCCTCCTCTTCCTTACTTGTCTTGCCCAGCTCATCTGTCCCAGCTGGAATTTTTGGACAATGAAAAGCACAAGGGAGCAGGACACTGCACTGAATCTTTGAGATGTTGCCCTAGAACAAATCATGGCCATTCCAGACAGGTGTGGGGTTTATACCCTTTAAAGCATGACCATGGTGCACTGAAATTTCTGCTCCTAAACTTGGCCTTTCTTTGGGGTTCATCCCCCTGACTTCTGCTGTGTGCAGTGTTTATACAATCATTTCCCACATCGTGGGGTGCCAGTTTTCTCCCCCTGCTCCAGCTCAGATAGAGCACAGGAGTTATCTCCAGCCCACATACAAACTGTCTTTCTGTCTCGCCTCCTATTGCTGCAAATCAACAGATACACAGAACCAGCCAATAATGGGGAAGGAAATTGCACCTTCCACATTTTCCCCCTCAAATGGAGAACAGCAGTGTTTGGAAATGGCACTTCTCAGAGCATTTGTTAGGTTTGAACAAGTTTTGTCCCTATTTACCATTACCACTGGATTTCAGGGACAGGGGACAAGGACAGGAAACAAACAAAGCAGCAAACAAACAACTGCCTGAGAGCTGCCCATGTTTTTATTTTACATGAGTTTAATTAAAGGTAGTGGGAAACCTATATTTGCTTTTTGCTTCTTCTGGTCATGCCAACTTCTTACCTTTGTATCTCTGACAAAAAAAAAAACCATCAGGTTTTCTCAGGGCTAAGTATGTGGACATGATAGCTTGGAGGAGATAAGGTGTGGGGCTTTCTCCTTCTTCAAAACCTGTTCCAGGCAGCCTGACCCACTCAGCCAAGGGCTGACCTTCAGGTATTGGGAGGGGCTCCAAGGTCTCCTTGGAACTTTCTCTTCTCTATGCTGGACATCCCCAGCTCTCCCATCCTGCTCCAGAGCCGAGGCGCTCCAGCCCTGCGAGCAGTGACCTCAACAGATCCATGATTTCTTTGTATGTGGAGCCCCAGAGCTGGCCAGTGTGGGAAAAGCAAGGTGAAACCTCCTTGTTCTGGGAGCAGCTCCACCAGTGTGTGCAATCCAGCGTGCAGGACACAGCCTGGCTGCAGAGCCCACCCAAGGGAGCTGGGCAGGCTCCAGACACGGATTGCAGCCGCTGCTTCAGCAGCTCCTGAGCCGACCCTGACATGGGCGTGGGTGGGAAAACAGCTTGTCCTTCACATTCCCCGGGCAGCAGGCTTGAAGCAGCACTTTGAGAGACGTTTAGTTGTTGTTCTGAAATGCTTTGCTTGCCCTTCATTAGAGCTTGGCTGATGCTGCTTTCGGCCATCAAATGAGAAAATGAAAATGAGAGTTAATGGGAATATTGAGAAGAGCTTAGAAGTCCGTAGGGACCTGGGCAGAGAGAATGAGCAGTACCTTAGCCCACTGTCACTAGAAAGTTCTTCATGCTTTTTACCCTAAGAGATCCAAAAATATCTGGAAGATCATTTATTAGCTGGTTACTCATCTGCTTGTGAAACGTTTCTCAGGTGGGATTCAGCGCTTAATGTGCAAGGATAAACCCAGGATAAGTGTGCCAGAAAAAACTGTGGAAAACTTTGCTAACAGAAATCAGCGAGAGAAGACTGGGATAGCAGAGCTCAGTGAGTTGAGGTAGTTTTGAAAAGGGGAGTTGGTATGTCAGTGCTGGTGTAAAACCCAAACTGAACCAAACCCCAAAGGGTTTCAAAATGCCTCTCAGCGATGCAGCCATGGCCTCAACGCCTCAGGAGGGAACTCAGCTCCTCCAAATATATCACAGCATGAAAATGTCGGGGCTTTTGGCAAACCAGAATCTAATCGGATTCAGCCACTGCTCCCCAGTTTGGGAGGAGCTCGAAAAAGGGGAACAAGATCTTTGCTGTTCCCCAAACTGGTCTCCTTAGGAACACACCAGCAGGTCCCAATGTGCTGGGGATGTGCCAGTAACAGCTGACCTTGGTACCTGTCACCTGCAGCTGACAGGTACAAGGACATGGGGCAGCTCAAGCCATACTGGACATGAAGAGCATCCACAGCTACATCAAGCTTTGCTGCCAAAATACACTGAAAATAAGAAAAGCTTTGTTTCTTAACTGAACACAACTCCAGCAGGTCCTCAGATTCACCAGCAGGATGCAACCCGATGGAAAAGAGGTTTGTGGGATGGATGGAGATGAGGGACTTTGTAAGTATGAACACTCTCAGGCCCAGGCTTATGAAGCAAAAGCCCATTAAAACAGCCCCCCCCGAAGGAGATTTTCATCTAAACAGGAAATACAGGCGAAGACTGCCCTAACAGCAATTTTACCTCCCTTGTGCAGAAGTGAAAATGTGGCTGCAGAAGATGAAGTGACTTGCTTGGTGTCTAGCAAGAAGATTATGACTAAAAAAGAACTAAATTTTGATCTCTAGAGCCTCCAGCCATATGCTCTGGCCGTGAGAGCATTGTATTTTCTACCTTGTATATCTTTTACCCCATCTAAACAGCAGAGCATGAGACACAGTCACAGAATCTACTGGTTTTTGGTTTGGTTTTTTTTTTATGCACACCTGGATGGAAAAAGCAGGGAAAGCTCAGTTTTGTCTGACCATCCTCAGAATTCAGAGGGCAAGTCTCCATCCAGCAGTGGGACTTGAGCTTAGAAGAACACTAAAGCTTGGTGTCCTGGGAAACGTGGAAGGTTTTAGGGGCTGCATGAAATGTCTGGTGGGACAGACATTAAACTAACTCAGCTGTTTCCTTTCTCACAGATCTGCTAACCCAAAGCAAAACTCCCATGAAACTCTGTGGGATTTCTTCCCACCTTTTCCCATGCAGAGCAAAGCAGGTGACAACAATGCCGAGGAAGTTGGATCCCTTCTCTGGCTGTTCTCACTGTTGTGAGTTGTTTCCTGTACCCACCTCTGGTCTGTGCAGGAGCCCCGTCACTCTTACAAAATTATCCAGTGAGGTAAATTCAGCCTTTCTAATCTGTTAATGACCAAAAAAAGCCAGAACATCTCCATATATCACCAGCTATGGGCTGAAGATCAGGTAGGAAACGTGCTGGAAACAGCGGCCAGGGCTTTATTCTGTTTCCAAGTGCAGATTTTAGCTGCAGGAAGAGGAATAACACATCCCTCGTTTTGGTAGTTACACAAGAGGCTTGCACACTCGTTTGAAAAGTAACTGAAGGCACCAAAATCTCCTCCCAAAGTCACAGGAAAGGGACTAGGATGAGGTAAAACATTTGGTGTCTGGAGCAGTCTTGTTCCAGAGATGGGTAAGAGGTGGAAAAGTCAAGGAAGCGCAAGGAGATACGTGGGAATGCATCCTCTGTTGCCCTCTGCTGTTGGCTTGGTCAGATGTGAAGGGAATTTTCCCGGTATTTCCCCTGGGAAGCACACTGCAGCCACGAACAGAAGCCAAGGAGAATCACAGCTGGGTGGGAGGGAAAACTGGGACCAGGACGGGGCTTCTGGGTTTGGAGTGCTTGGGAGGAAAAGCATCAGCCTGCACTAGCACAGCCTGTGGAAGTGGAGGGCACCTTTCCACATGAAGCAAGGGCAGGTCCCAGTGCCAGGGACCCTGTCGAGGTGCCAGCCCATGCCAGGTGCTGAGCCCAGAGAAACGCCAGCAGAGCTCTCCGGGCTGGACCAGCCAACCCTCACCAGGACGGTCTCATGCCAAGGGGAACACAGCGGTTTCAAAGCTCGGCAAAGGCTGGTGTGGCTCCTCAGACTCGGGAGCTGGATGGGCCCTGTGGGTGCCTTCTCACTGAGGATATTCTGAGATTCTACTTGTGGAAGTCTTAACAGCAGTAAAGATATTCAGAAATGACAGAAAAAACAGCTCCATCTGGGTTGGGGTTTTTTTACATGCATCAGCATAGAGAAGAGCATAAAACCCCATTTATCCTCAGCAAACAAGTTTTGTTCATGGTTTTGCAGCAGATGCCAGCTACCATCGTCCCTCAGCTCCCTGCACTGTGATTAACACCTGAACTGAGGGTTGGCCAGCCTGGAACCAGGATCTGGTGTTCACCAACACTTCCCTGTGGGACTGATCCACAGGAGTGCCCCAGCTGGTTCCAAGGCTGACCCTCACCCCCTTGGATTAAATTTAACTGATTTGTCTCTGTGCCATTACCTGTGGTTTGCTTTTCATGTTTTAGT
This sequence comes from Chloebia gouldiae, assembly GCA_003676055.1. Classification (NCBI taxonomy): domain Eukaryota; kingdom Metazoa; phylum Chordata; class Aves; order Passeriformes; family Passeridae; genus Chloebia; species Chloebia gouldiae. The sequence continues at coordinate 326,183 of QUSF01000142.1, forward strand.
ACTTTCCCTATTAGCCTACCAAATCAAGAGTTGACTTCACATCACCTTGTTGGCTGTGCTTAATCCTGACTTCAAATAATACTGGATAGCTCCTCTCCATCCTTCAGACAAAAATCCTGAGCAGTCATTCCAGGAATGGAATAAAACCCCAACAAAATTAGTGCTTAGAAGGAGAGGAAAGAAAAAAACAAAAACAAAACCAAACCAAAACAAAAAAAAATCCAAACCCTTCCCTCTCCAAGCCTCCAAGAGGAAGAGTCTCCCACACTGCCTGGAACAGACCAAAGCAGAAGACACGAGAAAACAAAGCAATTCTTGGGAATCCTCCTGTAAACAGGAGCCTGCATACACCCAACGCCCTGCAAAGGAACAGCTAATCCCTGGGAAAATGTCAAAGGCACGGTGCTGCTTCTGCCAGCATCTGCAAGTCTGCCTGCCATCCATGGAACAGATGATTCCCCCAGGGCTCCCTGCTCTTTGCTTTTGGGGAGGGGATAAAAGTTTTGAAAAAAGAAGAGAAAAAAAAAAAGTGAAGTATGGTTTGGATGCAAACCAGCCCATGAAAACAGCGAGGAATTTGGGAAGCTGCAAGGTTGGTCAGGTTCCTGTCACACAGCAGCAGCTCTTGAGAAAGGTCCCACAAGCTCCTCGGGCAGCACCTGCTCCTGACTCTGCTCTCCCTCTCCTCATGTGGAGAGGAAGCAGCTCCTCATTCCAGGAAATGGGATTGCAAACCCTGCCCTCAGAGATGTCACCCTGCTCCAAACCAGCAAGAGCTGAGCTACTCCCAACTCTAATGCTGCCCCTCACGCTGTCAGCAAGCCAAGAAAATCACTGGGATCCCATAAAAATTCCCACTGTTCCCCATATAAAAGCAAATTCCAACTTGACAGGACCTGCTGGAAAAATTCCTGCATTGCTGTAGGGCCAACAGAGAACTGCTTCAATCCAACAGCACAAGAGGAAAGGACCAGGAGCAGCCCCACCTTGTCTGATCAATCCACACACAATCACACAATTTCCCTGAGCCACCAAACTGCAATACACACATATATAATTATATTTTTATATATGTATCTTGTTTTGTATATATAACAGTATTATCATGGCATGCAGAGGTTAGACCCCATCAGCACAGTATGATCCCTTTTCCCAAGATCCCATCCCTAAGATTGCAGTAGGAGTGAATGAGGAGTGAACTCAGTTGCTTTATTATTTTTACATCAACAGGAAATATAATTTGAATACAGATTTTTAAAACTAGATTTAATCAAGTGCAGTTAGTAGAGAATTCACAATTCTGTACATGAGTATGAAGACCTCCAATGGAAATTCCTTACCCAAGACTAAAACTTGTGGTACAAATGAGCAGCAGAACAAATCCCCCCCAGTCCTCACGTGGTCAAGTGCACAAAGGTGAGGATATGCCTGAGAACTACATCAGAGCTCTTCTGCCAAGCCAAAAACATGAGAGAACAAGGTGCAAGCATTTTATCAAATGGCCACATGGTAAAGATAGAAACTGTCCTAAAAGCATCCTGGCCACAGCTGGTGGCCTCATTTTCAGGCAGGATTTGCTAAAGACACAGACTCGGCTTGAAGGCTCTTCCCAGCTCCTGCCAGGACAGGACAGGCTTTTCCTCCTGCACTGCAGCACACGGAGTGACCAGAATGTGCTGGGGGGCTCCCATGTCCCTGCTGCTCCCTGAGCCTGGCCAGCACATCCCAGGACTGGCACAGGGCAGTGCCAGCCCCCAGCCTGCTCCCCTGCTAGACAAAGGTGACAAAGGATGGGACAGATGTTTCACCAACCTGCTCGTTTACGCTGCAACAAATGAGGGAGAAATCTCATCATCTGCTCCGTGGGCGAGGAAATTGTCACAGAGAACAGTGGAAGAACACAAAATTCCTGCTTTAGCACAACCAAACCCAGAGGGAGACGCCTGCCCACACCCCCAGCTGCTAAAAGTGTCCTGGCAGAACTGAGTCAGCAGGGTCCTACCTGCAAAAAGGGAGGGCTGCAGCCTTTTGTTGGTCCTCTCCCCTCTAGTGGATCCCAATGGGCTTTGTTTTGGGGGCTGAGTTTATTACCAAAAGACAAAACCCAAGAGCTGGGATTTATTTGTTCTAAGAACCTCCACATGCTGATAGGGAAATTTTCTGAGCACTTTTAATAGCCTGAATGACACCTTCAATCACACTCTTCACCCAGTACCTCGTTAATGGCTCATTTGGGTTTGTGTTTAGAAATGTTACGACGTAAAAAGTTCAGAAATCATTAGTCCATAAAAGTCTCACATTTAACAGACCCGACTTGAAGGACTTGACTGTGCCACAAAATGTTAAAATGTGTTTCCAAAGGTGTTGCTGGTTCTCTAACCACTAAGGAGCCCCACAGAGTGCTGTGGGGACCAAAGGCTCAGGTAAGAGGTGCCACTGCTCTAATTACAGCAGCACCATTGACCTTCCCAGTCAAAACTTGCCAAAAATCCCCAAGAGTAAATTCACAGGTGTGCTGTAGGGCATGACATAAGGAAGCTCAATAAAACAGGTAAGAAAAGCTCAGCAGGAAGCAGGGAAGGGAAAAAAAACACTGTTGTTGTCAGGGTTTGTGCAAACCTCTCCCTGCCAGGAGTGCAGGAAGGGATGAGATCACAACCTACGTGAAGAACTTGAAATGATTTTGACTCTGTTTTGTCCTCTGACATGGTAAGTTGAAACACAAAACCAAATTGAGAAATCTGGGCTCCATATTTTAGTGTTTAAATTAAAAGTACCTGCCCTCAGGACTTTTATCAAAGGAACTGGATGCAAGAGTAACAACAAATGTTGGAGATCCTGGAAAGAGAAATCCAGGGGTACAGACTTGGCACAAAACCCAGCATGAGTTTTCTCTATCAGAACAGAAAGTGACAATTAATCAGATGCCTTTTCTAAAACATCAGGAAATGCCTGCAGAGAACACCACCGTGTTCAGGGAAAATGAATTCTAGCCACAAAAATAAGCAAATGTCCCCAAAATCGGGAAATGTCATAATTAAATGAGTCTGTCAGTGACCCAGTCTCAGAGGTTTCTGGCAGCCTCAACCCCTCAGGTACCATTACTTATCAAAATATCATTGGGATAGGATTTTCAATTCTCCTTTTGGCATTGGTTCAGCTCTGAATCAGTCCCACACAAACAGTTATTGAGTCCCACTGTCCCTGCAGCAACTCCACACGGACTGCACTGCTGGATCCCCAGAGCAATCCCTGCGGGTTAATCACAGCTCCCGTCCTTCCAGCCATCCCTCCAGCGCTCATCCACACGGGAGCAGTCGAATTCCGACTTCCCCAGCTTCCTGTTCACTTCGTTGTGGAGCAGACACAGCCACTGGGAGAAGTTACTCCTGGTGCTCGTGTCGGGTTGGTTTGTCCGTAATCTGCAAAGAGGCAATGGGAAGCAAATTATTTGAAACTGCTGAGAAAGAAGCTGAGAGCAGCAGAAAACCTTATCACTGAATCCCAGAATGGTTTGGGTTGGAATGGATTTTAAAGATCATCTCATCCCAAGCCCCTGCCGTGGGCAGAGACACCTTCTACCAAATCAAACACCTCAGCCCATTTCAGTCCTTGCCTTCACTACTCAGACTGCCAGCACAGGGCATTTTAGAGGGTAGAAGAATACTTGTCTCCTGAAAACCAAATTATCCCAGTCTTATTCCACAGCTGTTCACAAGCCCATTTTGAACCAGAAAATTCCAAGATCACCTCAGTGAGGCCTTGGAAGCAGCACAAAACCCAACAGCGTGAGGAGAAGTGTTTGTTTTTTGAATAAGTGCATCTGTGCTTGATGCAATAATGGAAGAAACCAGTTCAGGTAGCTACAAACCCCAAGTGCAGGAAGAGCTGATGATATGCAAACTAGCTGCTGCAGCCCAGCACTTCTGGCAAGCCCCTCCAGCACAAAGACCTCCTGAGGCTACTCAACTTTCCCTCAGATCTTCAAAAAAAAACCCACTGAGGAAACTCACCCTTTCCCTCAGATCCTCAGAAAACCCGCTGTGGTTAGTCACCTGTCCTTCAGAGCCTCAAAAAACCTGCTGAGGCCACTCAATTGTCCTTCAGAGCCTCAGAAAACCCACTGAGGAAACTCACCTTTCCCTCAGATCTTCAGAAAACCTGCTGAGGCCAGTCACCTGTCCTTCAGAGCCTCAGAAAACCCACTGAGGAAACTCACCTTCCCCCAGATCCTGAAAAAACCCTCTGAGGCAGCTCACCTCTCCCTCAGGTCCTCTGCGCAGTGCTCGCAGGGGTAGAACTTGGAGAAGAGGTGGATGAAGTCCCTCATCTCCTTCTGCTGTGCCCTGGAGGGCCGGTCGGGGTAGTAGGCAGCCATGGTGTGCAGGAAAGCCCAGGTGCTGCGGCCCAGCTGCTCGCTGTCCAGGGGACAGTCCGGAGGGGGCTCCTTCTCCTCTGCCACCGCCACGTCCTGCAGAGGGACAGAGGGGTGTGAGGGGATACCGGGCTGGGTGGGGAAACAGCCCTGTTGTGCTGGGTGGGAAGGTGAGATGGGGGGAACAGGTCCTTCACATCCTTTCTGAGCACATGGCAGAGCTCCCCTCACACCTTCTGAGGAGACACTGCAGAGCCTCCTCACACCTTCTGAGGGGACATGGCAAAGTCCCCCTCACACCCTCTGTGGGGACAAGGCAAAGCCCCCCTCACACCCTCTGTGGGGACAAGGCAAAGAGCCTTTCACACCCTCAGGGGACATGGCAGAGCCCCCCCTCAGACCCTCTGTGGGGACAAGGCAAAGACCTTTTCACACCCTCAGGGGACATGGCAGAGCCCCCCTCACACCCTATGCAGGCACAAGGCAAAGACCCTTTCACACTCACAGGGGACAAGGCAGAGCCCCCTCACACCCTCAGCGGGAGCAATGGCAGAGCCCCCTCACCCCCGAGGAGAAGATGGGGACCCCCTTCCCATTCCCACCGAAGGCAACCCTGTCCCCAGCTCCTTCACACCCTGAAGGGAACACGCAGCCTCGTCCCACTTGAGGGGGGCAGGAGGGAGGACTGAGGGAGCTCTGCACGGACTGGGGTCCGCCAGGGCTCCAGGGAGGGCTCCCACCGCGCCTCACCGCGCTCTCCGGGGCCGCCTGCTTCCTCTGCTCGCGGAGCCAGCTCTTGAAATCCGTGCAGGCTCGGCATGGCTTCTTGGATGGCTCTCCCGCCGCGCCGTGCGGGACGGAGAAGGGGAAGGAGGCGCTGTCGGTGCCCGGGAAGGGCGCGGAGGCGCGGCCCGCACGGCCCTCGCTGGGCGCCGCCATGCTGCGCCGCGGTGCAGGCCGGGCCGGGGCGGCGCCATTCCCGCCCTGACGCGACAGTGCCATTGCTGCTGTGTTTTTACTAAAAAACGGCGAGCTCTGTGTTTAAATATGGTGTGCGAGGAGAACACGATACTCCCCGCTGTGCTTCTCCCTCTGCTGCCCCTCGGTGTGAGGGGGCTCTGCCGTGTGCCTCCTGAGGGTGTGGGGGGGCTCTGCCATGTTCCCCCTCAGGGTGTGAGGGGGCTCTGCCATGTCCCCTCTAAGCATGTGAGGGTGTGAAAAACGCCACTTGTTTCTTTTTTTTTTAATTTTAAAAGTTTAATAATAATAAAACGGCTATAATAATAATACAATTAGAGTAATAAAGTTTAGAGTTAGGACAATTACAAGACAATAAAAAGCAAAGAATTACGGGCGTCCAGATGCTCTCGGACACTAAGTCACGAAAAGCATCCCTTGTGAACAAAGGAATCGCCCTTAAAACAATACACTTGTTGCATACTCATACATTCTTCATGGTTATGCATACATTCTATTCTAAACAAGAAACTCTGTTGTATGTCAACTGTTTCCTCTAATCCCCTAGCGCCTTTGAGCCTGAGCAAGGCCTGAAGAAATTAGCTTCTTCTGATAAGAAGCCATAAATTCCTCTCCTTTCAACGCATATAATATTCATTGTAATATTTGCAAAAAGCCATTCATAAATTATGCATTTTTCACAAGGGGATTCTGTCATGTCCCTCCTGAAGGTGTGAGGGGACTCTGCCATGTCCCTCTAAGGATGTGAGGGGACTCTGTCATGTCCCTCCTGTTATAAATGAAAATTTGTCCAGCCAAATTAAAAATGAAAAACATATTTATTTCGCGATCAAATTCTATCTAGCCAGACACAAGGAAAGAACAGAGCCGAGCCCGGGGTCGACCCTGGGTGTGCAACAAAGAGGTCAGCCTCAGCAGAGGTTTTCCTCTATGCACTCACCTCCATCCTGGCACAAGCGGTTTTTATAGGGAAAATTCCGCCTGAGGCCAAGATTTTGGCAGTCAGTTTTTCTTCCATTCAGAGTCCACAGGCTTGTGAGCACATGAGGGTGGTGACCTGGGCAACTGTCAAGCCTGGCATCAGACTTTGGAGCTTGTTTTTTCACCCCTTGGAAATGTTAATTAGCTGTGGCCTCACAAAATTCTTAATAGAGGCTAGAGGGTGAAAACTTGGAGAGCAGCACAGACTTGCTCTCATCGTTCTTTTTGGCTTGATTCTGTCATGCTCTTAAGGGTTTGAGAGCCACAGGTCTACTACTGTGAGCAAATGTGAATTTTGTATCCACTTAACTTTTCTCCTGTTCATCACCTGTAGGTCAAGTGAAAAATATGATTATTTTGTTTAATGCAAACAAATGTATGCCCAAGATGGAGCTGGACCAAAATGTCACCTTATATATATATCTATATCTATATCTATATATATATATATATAAATATATATATATATATAAATATATATATATATAAATATATGTGTGTGTGTGTGTGTGTGATTTATTTAACACAGTGTGGTGTAAAATGTGTATTGGAAAAAGCATCATTTTAGAGAAATACCTCAAAGACTTGCCCTTAAAAATACTTCTATGCTTGGTGTATTTCATGTGGAAATGCCTGAACTTTTCCTGCTCTATGGAGCACTGAGCTGATAGTCTGGATCTCCATCTTGGGGTCTCTATTTACCAGTGCTCCTTTATTTTTATTTATTTGCAATTTCTTGGTAGTATTTCTTTGCTGATTTTTGTGAGGGAGGAAGAAAACGCGTGAATAACTGGTAGGAACTGCTGGAAGTTCCTAAACATGTCTAAAGTTGTAGAAAACTGTAAAGATAAATTTCACACACAAAGCAAGATCAAGTAGGGACAGCAACATTTTTATGTCTGTTTTCCTTGGCCAGCAATAAATGTTTTAATGGATGCTCATGACCTCATTAATTTTTGTAAAGTCAGGAAAAAAGAGAATGAGGTACTGAGGGAATTTCCTCTAGAGCTTTATTGTTTGGTCTAGAAGCAATTAAACAGGTGCAAAGATGTTTCCAAGTTACAGCAATCTCCTGGTTTAGCTGTTAGCACACTTTGCTTCCTTGATTGTAATTTAATTTATGGATTCAGTTAAAATATCAGCATTTTTATTGAAAAGGAAAAGCGTTGAAGGAAGCTGTTGGTTACAGAGATTTGTGCTCCATGTAGCTCTAGCAGCAGAGCTGGCTGTTCATGAAAAGATCCCCCCAATTTTCTCCACTTGCCTTCAGATCCAGCATCAGTTTGGATTTAAAAGTTTAAAAAATGGAGAAATTCTCCAATTCAAGTCAGAGCGAGGAAATTCACTTTTCTGTCTCTACATGAATCCAAGTGCAGAGCCAAATTGGTTCCATCCAAAGGAAGGAATGTGGTGCAGAGCCAAGGAAGGATGAGGGAACATTCCCTCCTGCTCCCCCTTGGACAGCCCTAGCCCACCCAACCCTCTGCTCCCAGTGCTGATTTAGGATCTGGAGAGTGCTACAGCCTGTTACCAAACAAACTCCTCACACAAATTAGATTTTGGGGAGGAATCCTTCCCCGTGAGGCTGGGCAGGCCCTGGCACAGGTGCCCAGAGCAGCTGTGGCTGCCCCTGGATCCCTGGGAGTGCCCAAAGCCAGCCTGGACGGGGCTTGGAGCAGCCTGGGAGGGTGGAAGGTGTCCCTGCCCAGGGCTCCTGGGCACAGATGCTGCCAGCAGAGCACCTGTTTTTCAGCTGCTGGTGTGTGAGACTGGGCCCACTGAAGTCACAGATGTCACTGAGTATGTCCCTGTTCCTCAGAGCCGTGCCTGGAATGGGGCAGCTCGGGGGGTGCTGACAGCAGTCACCAGGAAGCAGCAGTAAAGCCCATGCTGGAGAGAATCAAAGGCTGTGTTTGCCTTTCTCAGAGCTGTTTGATCTTCTGCTCTTTGCGCCTGCTACACGAGAGCTGGGAACGGGCAGCTGGCAGTGGGGCTGGGGGAAGGAAGAAGAAATGGGGCTGGACACCCTCTGCCCACTGAGCCCTGCAAAATCCATGGCACAGGCATCCTCAAGTGGGCTTGGGCAAAACAAAAGTCCTGGCTTAAATACAGCCCCTGAGCAAAGCAGGTGACTGCAAGGAGGGGTGGCTCCCAGGAGAGGAGACACAAGGGGAAATGATCCCGAGGAGGGATGATCCCAAGGATTCACACAACTCTTTCCAAGCAGTGTGACCCCAGCTTCCTGCAGGTTGGTCATGATGGACTGGGACAAGGAATAATATTCTCGGAGCCTTCTTCATTTAGGAATTTAAACACCACTGAATATCCAGGAATTTATTTGAAGTTTCAAATGAGGCAAGCAGAATAGATTGTCCAGAGAGATCCTGGTTGCCCCATCCCTGGAAGTGCCCAAGATGAGGTTGGACAGGGCTTGGAGCACCCTGGGATAGTGCAAGTTGTCCCTGCCCATGGCAAGGGGTGACAGTGGATGGACTTTAAGGTCCTTCCAACCCAAACCATTCCATGATTCTTTGATTGTTTTGGGGGGGGAAAATGTACCCTGTGCCTCTCAGGATCCTTACCAAGTGGTTTTGTTGATGATTTTGTAGGTAGTTCCAGCTGAATGTTTCCCTCTGCAGGGGAATACAGCAGGAAGCTATCTTGTATTTACATTTAAGAATGTGAGCCTAAAGTCTGACCAGTGACATGTCAGCACCAGGAATTAGTCATAGACTTGTTTGGGAAATTACAGCCAACTAGGAAATAGAAACAACAACAACAAAAAAAAGACGTTTATTTCTAGGTAAGTGAATCATATTGGTCCTTTCTCCTTGCATATAAGAACTTTATCACCTGCAAAATTTCCCAGAAGTATGAATTTATCTCCCAGATACCACGAAGGAGCCTGCAGCCCCCCTGCCAGGAAGTGGGTGAGATGTCTCAGTTCTGATCCATCCAGAACTGCTGAAATGTGTTCAGAACAGTCTGAAGTGTAAGACAGCACAAGGCACTGCCTTGCTCAGATCTGGGCATCTACACCTGACACTGAGTTTGTTCTTTTAAAGTTGGTGACATTTTTATGGTGGATCCTCTTGCTGATTAAAATGAGACTCCATGAGAAATGGTGATGGCAGGGGCAGGGAGAAAACCAAATTATTTCTGCAGGTTGGTTTAGGTGGTCCTGTTTGTTTTGTGCTCCAATCCATCTCCTCCTTCCCATACCTGCTTTGAGCATCCTGGAATCTGTTCAGCCATTCTGAGGATAAACACAGCAAAATTGGGGGTTCCTTTTGTGCTCTTCAAAAACAAAGTCTTCAGTGAGCAGCTCCTGTTCTCTTGGCTTTGTAAAAGGAGAGTGGCCCCTGATTTGGGATGATTCCTTTTTTCCAGAAGGAGGTCCAAGGAATTCAACAGGAAATCTCCTTCAGTGGAAGAGGTTTTCCTCAGGTAACAGTTGCTATGTTTGGACTCATTACGAATTAAACACAGATGAAAGAACAATTCCTTCCACACTGCTCTTCTCCCACCCGGCTTTTGAGTGAAGATTGGATCTGGTTTTGCCTGGTTTCTGAAGGGGCCAAGGAACACAAATTGCTGTCTTTGCTCTGAAATATGGGTGAACTTTTAGCCAGAGCTCCTGGTGCTGATGGAATCCCCAGGAGAGATAAGGCTTTGCATACGCTGCTCCTCGAGGGCCGTGGGGAATGAGGAAAGGGAAAGAGTGGGATGAGCATCTCTGACTAATCTGAAAGGAACACAACGGTCTTGTCTCTGATCAATTTACTATATTTAGCATGATGTAAGAACAGATTTTCCCCAAGTGAAAACAGCATTTCTCCATGTTTGCTGGCGCTTGCTGCGCTTGCTGTTGGCTGTACTGGTGTTGCTGGGATTTTCTCCCACCAGATTTTGGAATGGGTAGGGCAGGCTGAACACTGCAGAGCCTCAAACACCCTTGGAAATTCCACCCTGCTTTTCTTCTCCCTTCACATCCCGTTCCTGAGTCCCAGTATGTCCACACAGCGCTGGCCTCCTGCCATGCACTCATCAAACACTGCTTTTTTCGAGAAAATAACTCAGGGAACCTCCTCTTCTTGAAGCAGCTTAAGTAACATTCTTACCCTTTCTGGAAAATTCTTTATTGAATCACAGTTTTGTATTTTACATAACCTTAGGAAAACATGTCAATTTTATAAAAGAACTATGAAATCATTTCAACAAGTGCTTGGTAAACAGAAGCCTGTCTGCTGTGCATGCTTTAGGCAGAGAACAAAGCTCCTGAGATGGGCAGAGCTCTCCCTGGGCTGGATGGGGCCATCCCAAGGGCTTTGCAAAGAAAATGACACCTCAGGAGTGAGATTTGAGGGAGTTTGATGCGGCGCTGTGATTTTGGATCCTGAAATAAAGCTGCCTCTGAGGAATGAGTGGCCTCCTGCACTGAAGGATGTGCACCTTGAGAAGCTCCCATGATGGAGTGGGAAAGGGCTGAGCTGCTCCCTGGGCTCAAAGGGTTTCTGAATTGGGTCTGCCAATGCTTTAGTGCCTGCAGCAGCTGCTGGAATTAGGATGAAAAGAAATACTTTCTTCTGGATTAGTTACTGCAAAATCTCTCATCCCAGCCTGTGTGAAAGTTCAACTGCTTCCTTTGTTCACGAGGTGAAGGAGACTTTTGTCAACTCCAGTGTCTGGGTTTTCATTATTCTTTTTAAATAAAGGTCTGTTTCTTTCTTTATTAAAAGTCTAAAACCTCTTTGTACTTTTAAAATCGGCTTTTAGCATCTGGACTTTTCATTAAAGGTGCTGATAGGTCATGTGTCATCACAGGTGACCTTCAAGAACAGTAAAGGGCAGGTTTTGATCCTGAAGGTGAGCAAGGGAAAGATGAAGCTTTTCCACCAGCTTTGTTCCAGCCCCTCCTTGGCTGTGCCCACAGCTCCTTTCTGTAGCTCTTCGTTCAGCTGCCGTGTCCTGAGGGTGGTTTGAGGACTTTTCCTCTCTTTGCCTTTCCTGTGCCAGCCATAGAAGGAGAAATCCCTGATGCAGTGTCCCACACATCATCAGCTGTGAGGGGCACAGGTCACTCAGCAGCCCAGACATGACTTCTGTGTGTAGGAAAGATGTTCAGAACACAGCTGCTCCTCTCCAAGCATTTGGGACAAAGCTGTTTCTTGGTGCACCTGGAAAATGGCTCAGGAGGAGCTGGAGAGGAGCTGCCTTTGGCTGCCCCCAAGCATCTGCGCCTCAGATTCTGCTTCTACTGAAGTTTCTCCTGATCCACACCGAAATGAAAAGAAAAGCAGAGCATCAGTGTTTATTTGTCATGGCAGAGAGGCTGATCTTGGCATGGAAATACTCTGTGGGACAGCCCTGGTGACTGTGGGGCTTTTCTGCAGCCTCTGGGTACCTCCTTCAGCTTCCCAGCCATGGGCACTCTGGGGCAGGCAGTCTGGTGTGGCTCCTGCTGTGACACAAATGTGTTTCTGTCCCCAGAGGAGCAGTCTGTAGCTGGAGTGATGCTCCTTGAGTAGCAGAGCTCCACCTTGGTGGGGTGCACAAAGCTTTCTTGGAGCAGACTGCAGAATTATGGGAGTCATTATGGAAAAATCCATGTTTCCTGTATCTTGGCAAAGCTGGGCAGTGCCCTCCTTCATATTGCCTGTTAATTTATGATCTCTTTGATACCTTGTAAAATAACTAAAGGAAAATTAACTGTTGCCCTCAGAGCTGTGTAAATAAATATCAATGGTGAAACAGCAGCGTCCAGTAATTCTTGCTGAGTCTCACTTTTTCTGGACAGACCCCTCCTCCCCGCCATTAATTATTACCCAAGAGGAGGCACTGATTTATGACAGGATGACATGGAAACTGTAGAAGACAAAAAGTAAACTTGATAATGCCAGAAAAACCATGTCTGTCTTGTTTTTTTATGAGCGAGTCCAAATGTATCCAGCAGAGAAGTGGAGTTGTGGCCTCTGCTGGTGGGTTCCCCATCCTTGCCAACAGGAATGGCCCTGGCATGGCCAGAGGTGTGGAGAGCTTTGGGGAGCACTGTGCCCATCCAAGGGCCATCTGGCCCAGCCTCCTTCTGCTTTCGTAGCGGTGTCACTGCAGATGTGAGGTGGCTCCTGAGGTCATTCTGGAGCAGAGAGTTTGGTGGCATCACACCTGACACCACCAGGGCTCCGATACTGCTGTGACAGCTGCAGAGCTGGAACTGAGCCCTCCAGGTGACTCCAGAGGTGTTGGTGTCTCAGAGGAGTGGCAGGCTTTTCCCCTCCCTCCCTGCACCTCAGTTCTGTGTCACTGAGCCCTTCACTTCCGCAGAACATTTTCTCAGTAACGAATTGTTGAGTTTTGAGCAGTTTTGCTCATATTTGCTTTGATTGCAACACCACAATCACCAGCAATCTCCCAGTCAGTCCAATCTTTTGCAGAAGATCAGCTCTCCAAACTGCAGGGCTGGTCCTTCTGCCTCGGGTGACTTGTAAACCCCTGTGTAACTTCACCTTCATGTTGTAACATTCCATTCAACATTTTCCACACCCCCCTTTCTGCTTGAATTCCCTGAGAGTGATGAAACCCTGCAAAACCAAGGCTGTTTCCTACTCTTCTGGTTTTTATGGCATCTGCAGATCGAAGTGCTCTCTGAGCCTCTCCAGCTGTCTCCTCATCCTGCAGCTCCTCCAAGGCTTTCCTTGTCTTTGGCTTTTCCCAGTCAGGATAAATATGTTTAAACTTTTATGTTCTTGGAGATACATCATGGTTTGTGTCTGCTCTGAGACAGGAAACCAAGCCAAGGTGCTTCACTGGGAGTCTTGGTCCCAGATATTTCCAAGAGCCCCTTAACAGAGCCACGTGAGGGTGAGCTCGGCCCTGGCTTGGCTGCCAAGGAGAAGCCAAGGGGTGCAGGTTTGAGGACATGGAGTCAGCAAAGTGTTTTGGCACCTCAGAGACTGGGACTTTCTAAATAAATCTGCTGGATGAAGTGATTTCCTCTCACACCATAAAATCCTCACTGTTTGATCTGGGGAGATTTACCAGCACATGGCTTGGCTGGAGGCTTTGTAACAGAGGGATGGAGGGTCTGATTCCAGGGATGTGGAGGGCAGGGATCTGCTCCACATCCCTTTTCCACAGGGCAGCTCCTGTGCAGCTTCCTGAGCCAGGAAATGCCTTGGAGATGCTGTTGGAGAGATTTTCTCTCCAAAATCCACACTGAACCAAAGTGCTTTTTGGATAACTTTCCCTTTTTAATGCAGGACAGACACCCAGCAGCAATAAATCCAACTGCAATAAACCTGCTTTCTTTGTCTCCAGAAACTGCTGCCCTGCTGTGTGGGAGCAGCCTCCTGTGCTCATGGATCACAAACCAAGACCCTCCTGACTGTATTTTCCAGAAGGAATCTGGTTTGGCACCCTGTTCCAGTTCTGAGGTGGTTTTTTTTGGTAGATGAAAAATCATCTGCAGCCAGTGCTGAGGGTTTGAGACACCAGGTGTAGCTGGGAAATGAAAGGGAGGCATGCTGAGCCTCTCAGTTTGGGTGATGATAATAAAGATAATTATAGTGATAATGGTTCCATTGAGGCTTGATCAAAGAAGAGGCGCTTTGATCACACGGTGCCCACCAGCCCTCAGGTTCAGGGAGAGGACAGGCTGGCCAAGGCTGGAATTATCTCTCCTGCTGTGCCTCTGGGCAGTGGAGCTGCTCCTTAGGAAGAGCTGCTGGCTGCCCTGGGAGGGTCTGGACCCCTGGCTGAACGCAGGGCAGAGCACTCAGAGCTGAATTTCCATCACCTATTTTCACCCGAGGAGCTTTCAGTCTTTTAGTTACGTCCTGGGGATGTGTCTCTTCATTACACTGGCATCTCAATGGAGATGTTGATAAAAGTGTCAGAAATCTATTTAATGTAACTGGGCAGGTGGGACAAAGCAGGAAAAAAATTAATATTTGCAACAAATATTACTCACGTTTAATTGGTGCCTGATCTGTGTTTTACAAACCAGACTGTTCTAAATCGGGCTTTGGGGCTGGAGTGAGCTCCGCCCGAGTTGCAGGTCCGTGTAATACAGCCATAAAAACTCACAGGTGTCCCGGAAATATCTCGGGGCAGGTGCTGCTGCCCCTGTGACTTACTCTAACCCAGCGCTCGTAAACAGCCCCGGCTCCCTTCCCTTCCTTCCTGGCACTGGTTAGTAAGGATGTGATAAAAGAATGTGTTTTTTCTCCCCGCTCCCTGAACTACGTCCCGCCTGCACCGGGCAGCATTTGCATGTTAAAAGCCGGGGGGAAAGGTAAAAGGCACGCGGCAGTTTGGCAAATCACGGAATTTCTGCACGGGGCCTGGGCGGAGGAGGAAGCTCGGGAACACCTCAGCTCTGCCTCCTGCTCCAGGGCATTTAACCTCGGCAGTCGGGGCTGGAGCAGCATCTCTGCTCCCTCCGGCTCCCATCGCTCCCTCCCACATCCCTCTGCCAAAGAGGAGCAGCAGCCGTGGGGAGGATGAGCTGCAACAGGTATCCCATGGATGTCAAGGCTGTGGGCTTCATGCAGTGCAGAAAACAGAAGGTACTTTAATTTTTATTCTTTCTTTTTGGCTTTGTTTTCCTCCTTAAATATAATTTACAAACTGGGAGACTGGAGGTTTTTTATTTACTCTTCCAAGGATATGTTTGCTTATTCCCTATAGTATTGGAATTGGAGGTCTAGGACAAGGGGACGTGTTTTTTAATGAGCTTAATATCTTGAGTTTTGCTCTTTTTTTTTCACAGCACCATAAAATTCTCCTGGTTTTAGCAATGATTACCCATTTGGGACTATGAAATTAAGGAAATATTTTTGTAGGTGTAATGTTTTATTTAATGTTTTAATGTGACATTAAAAGCCTCTACTAAACCACAGCAAATGCTGATTGCTTGGAAGCTTCCAAAATTGAACATTGTGATTAAACTGCCTTTCTTTTCCCTTTTCTTTTCCCTTTTCTTTTCCCAGAACTACATGATGTTTGTGTCCTGGTCAGATCAGAACAACATTCTCATCTACAGGACGTTTGAAGACTTTAAGAAATTCCATGTAAGTGAATTTCAATTCCTGCAATGTCAAGGTCCTGGGGAGAGGAGGGATCCTGGCCGTGTGTCAGCTGTCAGGACTCACTGTTCTTTCCTTCTTCTTGCTTTTAGAAAGAGCTGAAGAGAAAATTCCCCACTGAGAGTGGGTCAGTGAGGAGTTTGCCCAGGTTTAAAGGTAAGGACAAACCTCTGATGGACCAACAAACATGAGAGTGACAGGGGACACTCAGGGACAGCCATAACCATGACAGAGACTGAAATCTCTGAGCCTGACCTTCCTCTGGAACAGATCAGGGGCTCACTCCTGCTCCTGCCATGGTGTCACTGAGTCACATCCGCTTGTTTGGGTCTAGTACAGACTTAAAATTACTCAGAAAGACTTTTTTAATAGATAGCTGCAAATTAATGCTACACTTCAAATATTGACCTAGAGCTTCTTGAAACTTTACATGTGAAAAAAAAAAAGAGAGAAATTTTGGATGTTAAAGAATCCTATCAGGAACTGTTAAAAATGACAAGGAGGCAGGGACAGTGACTTTGTACAGTTTGGGCTTGGGCAGGAAGGGTGGTGGGTGAGGGCACCTGGTGTTCAGGGAAAAGATGCTGCTCCCAGGGATCCAGATCCACTGCTGTCCTATCCCAACTGTGCCCTTGTTGTTTTGAAGGAATAACTATGCAGCAGAGGAAGGGTGGGAAGCTGAACAGGTGCCTGGAGATCCTGAAACTGCTGGAAATGTATTCCCAGGAGCTGCTGAAGACTGATGTGAAAATCTCCCGGGGGGAAGAGGTGAATCAGTTTTTCAAGGCACAGACTCAAGACCTCGATCCTTCCTTCCCTGAAAACAGGTATGAAATATGAGGTTTTTTTGTTTTGTTTTTTTTTGTTCATGAAACAGAAACGTTATGGGATATGGATAGAATGGAAACACCAGTTACAATCCAGGGCAGTTCATCTGGGTGCTTTTAATTTTGTTTCTGATGCCTGAAGCTTTTCTCAGCCTACTGCAGAAATGATTTTACCGAAATCAATACTAAACTCGACCTTTTACCTGAGTTTTTGACGTGCAACTTTATTTTCCAGTGTTGTGATCATGCCATCAGTATTCAGAAGGGAGAAGAGCCCCCAGCCCCTCTCCATCACCCACCCTCAGGCGTCACAGAGCTACCGCTGCATCGAGGCCTTTGAAACCAAAGACACAAAGAACAAACCCTTCACAGTGGCTCAGAAGGAGATTGTGGAAGTGCTCATCAAGGACATGACTGGTAGGTTTGAGAGGATTCAGTGTTGGGGTAGACTGGCAGATGGACTCATAGCTAGGCAAATGCTGAGGTAGTATCAGAGGCTCAGGTGTTTGCACTTGTGTGCTTGCCTGGGGGGACAATGAATGTCCCTCCTGTCTCTTGTGTCTTCTACCTAGGGATTATTGTCATGCCTTGATCTGCAGGCTGTTAAAATATTCCTCTTTGTAGGCTGGTGGTTGGTGGAAAATGCAGACAAGCAGATAGCCTGGTTCCCAGCCTCCTACCTGGAAGAGCTTGATGCCTGTGAGGACATCCAGAATGCCTTCAGCTCAAACGAGGAGGGTAAGTCTGTTTCTCCTTCAAAAAATGAGTTCTGCAAACCCCCACCACTTTACCCACTGCCTGGACCTCTGACTCTTCTGGATGGCTCTGCCACCACCTGTGGGTCATGGAATCATGGAGTGGTTTGGAAGAGAGCTTAAAGCCCATCTGATGTTCCAACCCCAACACCTTCCACTGTCCCAGGTTGCTCCAAGCCCCATCCAACCTGACCTTGGACACTTCCAGGCATCCAGGGGCAGCCACAGCTTCCCTGGGCAACCTCTTCCAGGGTCTCCACACCCTTTGTGTAAAAAACTTCTTTATATCCAACTTACACAGATCAGACTGGGGTCCCTGAGCAAACCAGTCACTCCTTGGAACAGCTGCCCCGCAGCTGGGCTGGTGTCTCACAGGGATCAGAGGATTTTCTCCACAAGGCAAGTCCAACCTCTGCCTCTCTCTGCAGGCAGCCTGTACTTTGTGGTGCAGGCCTACGAGGCTCAGAAGGCAGACGAGCTCTCGCTGAACCAGGGGGTGGTCGTGGAGGTGCTCAGGACATCCCACACCGGCTGGTGGCTGATCCGGTGAGGAGGCTTTCCCAAAGCCCTGGCTCCCCGAGGGAGCTGCTTGCTCTTCCTCCCCATGTGGGATGCACAGGAGCCCCCCAGAGCTGGCTGTGCCCGCCTGGGGACGCTTTCCCTGTCCTCACACCCCGTGCACAGCCCACACCCGCTCCCCAAGCGCTCCCTCCCCTCGGCCGGAGCTGCTGGAAGGGTTTTCTCAGTGTTCCTTCCCTCCTGCCCTCAGGTACAACGGCTGCACTGGCTACATGCCCTCGCTGTGCCTCCGGCCCTACCAGAACCCTCACCACAAGCTGCAGAGCATCCTGAGCTGCAGCCTCGGCGCCTTCACCCCGCGCCTCGGCTCCCTGCAGCCGCCCCGGCAGCGGCGCGGCGGGTCCTGCGGGCTGCCCCGGGCCAGCTCCACCCCGCAGCTGGAGCTGGAGCGGGCCTTGGACAGCTCCTCGCTGAGCTCGGGCAGCGGCAGCAGCAGCAGCAGCAGCGCCGGGGACACCCGGCTGGCACGGAAAGCCGCCTTGTCGCGGTCCCTGCCCGAGGTGGAGCCGGCCAGGAGCTGTCCCGGACCGAGCCGCGGGCTGGCCGCGCACGGCAGCGAATCCCCGCACCTCAGTGCGAGGGCCAGCCACGACTCCGGCTTCGTGGAGTCCTCCGCAGCCGAGCTGCCCCTCGCTGAGCCCGAGCTGGCCGCGGGTGTGCCCAAGGTGCCAGCCCGTCCCTCGGCGCAGGAGATCCTGCAGCGCTGCAGCACCGTCACCAAGCGCGCCGTGCAGCAGTCGGCTCCCCGGCCGGCCCTGCCGCTCCCCAGCCGGTAATAGCGGCCCTGGGCACGAGGGGACACGGGGACAGCCCCGACACCCCGCTCGCTGCAGTCCCCTGGGAGCCGTGGGCAGCGGCTCCGGAGCCTCAGGGCTTGGGAGTGTCCCTCCCCGAGGGACACACACACATCCATCGCCTCTGGAGTGTCAGAATTTGGGACTGTCCCTTCCCGAGGGACACACACACATCCATCACCTCTGGAGCCTCAGGGCTTGGGAGTGTCCCTTCCCGAGGGACACACACACATCCATCACCTCTGGAGTGTCAGAATTTGGGACTGTCCCTTCCCGAGGGACACACACACATCCATCACCTCTGCAGTGTCAGAATTTGGGACTGTCCCATCCCCGAGGGACACACACACATCCATCACCTCTGCAGTGTCAGAATTTGGGACTGTCCCTTCCCGAGGGACACACACACCTGTATCACCTCTGGAGTGTCAGAATTTGGGACTGTCCCATCCCCGAGGGACACACACGCATCCATCACCTCTGGAGTGTCAGAATTTGGGACTGTCCCTTCCCGAGGGACACACACACATCCATCACCTCTGGAGCCTCAGGGCTGGGGACACCAGGATCAGCTGGCACAGCCACAGCCACCACGGAGGGCAAAGGAGTGGCACCAGAGTGCCTCAGTGACCCCTGGCACCCTGAGCTAGTCACAGGACTGGGGAGGGATGGGATGTGTGATGGCAGTTACTGAACCCCCTATTTTATAGATATTTTTGACTTTTGATGTGGGATTGTTTTTTTTTTTATAGGTTAGTGGAGAGGCCATGAAATATAGGGATGGGCTGGATCTGCTGAATGGTTGTGAGAATAAAAAACCTGCTGGGGAGGAGCCTCATCCCTGCTCCCTCCAGCCATGTCTGTGCAGGCACAGGAACACAAGCAGGACAGTCACAGCTTGTGTCCCACCTGGGGATGGGAACAGAGGTCACTTTTATGGACAAAACATTCCTCTTTCCAGGGGACTGGGTAGTTTTCTTTACTTTTCTCTACACTGATGGCTTTAATGATACTTATTCTCCCACATATCTGTTAATATGTTTATAAAGAACTTGTGTTTGTGTTGTTTGAATTTTATACATTTGTATATATGAAATAAAATACATGTAAATATCTCTGAAGCCTGCTTGTGTTTTATGCTTTAAAGGTTTGCTATTTGGGGAATTTAAATTGTACTTCTCTTCCTCTCAGGTGCTAAATTTTGGGTGGGCACAGGTGAGACCCCTGCCTTGGTCCAGGCTGCTTTGCCCAAGCAAGATCCCATCTCTGTGAATCCTTTAAATCCCAACTGCTTGTTGGGATTCTGCCTTTTTTAATCCCAAACCAACTGCTGTTTGTGAATCTGGAAATTCAGGGTGTGAAAACACAAACCCCAGCTTGGCCAAAGAAATGACCTTTTCCTTTCATCCATCCCTGAGAAGATTGGATGCTGGACTTGGTTTAGAAATTAAAACATTTATTATCAAATGCAGGAACTAAAAATCCAGCTGCCATCCTGGTGGGAAAGAGAAATTGGTTGTGGGGGCAGGGGGTCACAGAGTCCCCTGGTCCTGCTGGGCCACGTCTGCCAGCCTCATGTTCTGCCACATGAACTCGATGAAGGTGGAAGCCTGGAGCAGGCGGCTCAGCCTCTGGAAGTGGCGCTCTGCAAGGAGGGCAGGGCTCAGGGTCACAGGGGAGGCAGCAGAACCCGGCCCTCCCCTGTGGAGCCAGGCTGGGAGAGCTGGGAATGCCCAGCCTGGAGAAGGGAACACTCCAGAGAGACCTAAAGGTGCTCCAGGAGAGCTGCAGAGGGACTCTGGATAAGGGATGGAGGGACAGGACACAGGGAATGGCTCCCACTGCCAGAGGGCAGGAATGGATGGGATATTGGGAATTGGGAATGGTTCCCTGGCAGGGTGGGCAGGCCCTGGCACAGGTGCCCAGAACAGCTGTGGCTGATCCCTGGCAGTGTCCCAGGCCAGGTTGGACAGGACTTGGAGGAGCCTGGGATGGTGGAAGGTGTCCCTGCCATGGCAGGGGTGGATTAACTGACCTGCCCCTTCCACCCCAACCCACTCCACGATCCCTGATCCAGCACCTCCAGCCCACGCCTGTGCCCACAGGGCCTCACCCGTGTAGGGCAGCAGAGACTCCACAGCAGATTTAATCCCCGAGAACTGCAGGAGGCTGTCGGGTGCCTCGTGCTTCAGGAGCGTCTCCATGACGGCCTGGGCCTCGTGGCAGTTCCGGGAGTTGGTGTTCCACGTCACCAGGAACGCCAGCACGGCCTCTGTGGGGGAAGGAAGCCTGGCCAGGCTGGCACACAGCAGAGCCCACACTGGAGAACACCCCAGGGCTCTCACAGAGTTCAGTTCCCACACTGGCACTCCCCATCCTGCAAGTGCCCAAGGCCAGGTCCTGGTTTAATGGAAGGGTCCCAGCCCGTGGCAGAAGGTAAAACCGAACAATCTCCCAACCCAAACCACTCCAGGATTGCAGGATTCTAATTTCAGGTGACAGAACAAGCCTCTGACCCGAGAGCTTTCAGCACCTCGGTCTGTCACAAACCTTTCTGATCCTTGCGGAGCCCAGCAATGTTCTCTTCCAGGCGCCTCCTCCCCTCGGGCTCCCTGAGGATGGCTGCAGAGAGAAATGACAGCAGGGACACCTGGGTGATGTCACTGCAGGAAAACTGAGGATTCACACTAATTATTGGACTTTTAGCCTTGAACTAGCTGGAAGAGGTGTCCAGGGAAGGAGAGAGGGCAGGAAATGCCTTCAGAGCACGCTCTGGACTCACCCTTGACCACGGTGAGCACCGTGTGAGGTCGGTCCAGGGAGATGGCCAGACCCAGAGCTTTGAGGTACCTTTTCTCGTGGAGAAGGTTAGAAAGCTCTTGCTCTCTGGAAAACAAACCAGGGGTGACAGTAAGATCAATCTTTGGGTGCTGGAAAAAACCAAAACTACAGAAAAAGCAGCAGATTTGGCAGTAACAGTTAAGAAGTTTGTGGTGCTCATCAATAAATGCTCTCAGGTGGAGTTGGATGGCTCCAGGTGTGGACAGTTCCACTGCACAATTTGCCTTTCACAGCTCTTTATGGCACAAGATCAACTCACTTCATAATCTGCTCCTCCTGTTTAGCTTGTTCTTCTTTCTCCTCAATTTCAGTCACATCCTGTTAGAAAAAAAAACAGGATAAAACTTTATCAAATCCTGCTTTAATACAGAAGGGCTTTGATTTAGCCCTCAAGTGATGTGGAGACCAGTTTCTGCAGCAAAATCTTGGGGTCAAGTAATTTAAATGATAAATCCAGCAATTTCCAACTTCCCTCCAAAGCTCCAGTGCTGGGGCCCATCTGCTGCTCTGGGGACATACAGGATGGCCAAAAAAGACCCCCAAACCCCAAGATCAGCCTTGCTGACCTAATTTCAAACTGCAGACAAGGAGAGCACATGAAAAACAAGCCACTGAGCTCTCCAATTACCCCAGTTATTAACCCAGGGAGGAGCCAGCCCCCGTGCTGTACCTGCCACAGGGTGATGCAGGAGTCACTGGAGGCTGTCACGACCATGTCATCTTTCTTGTTGGAGTGAAGGCCCCAGATTTTATCTTCATGACCATCTAATGTTTTCACACACTCGTTTGTTTTAATTGTCCAGAGCTTCAAGAGACCGTCAGATCCACTTTTGGAAGAGAAACACAACAGAGAGAATCACTGGACAGATCCATTCTTGCTCTGTCCCACCTCAAATATCAGATGGACTTGTCCCATCCCAACTCCTTCCAAACAGGAGCAGAATTAACCAAAAATTTGAGGGCAAGATGCACCCTTAGCTTTGTCTACTGAGTTTGTCCCAGCTCAGCAATGCCACAGCAGCCACATGGGACACCTGGAGAGGAGGAAGACTCTACAGAAAGCCTGGCCTAAACATGGCATCTTCCTATAAATGTTTCCAAAGATTCTTTGGACACAAGAGTCTTTCCTCTTGGTGCTAATGATGAGCTCAGCTATTCCCTTAACTCTGGAACCTCCCCAGAGCCCTGGGCAGGCACAGACCTGCTCAGCAGCTGAGCCCCTCGGCTCACAAAGATGATCTTCAGCACTGAGGCATCGTGGCCTTCAAAGGTCTGCAAAAACAGAAAGGAAGCTCAGCAGTGCCAGGCCTTTGGAGAGACCCCAAAGGATCCCATTTACTCGTGAAGCCCAAAGAAATAAGCTCCAGGTTTTGGAAGGATCCTTAAGGAACCCCAAGAGCAAGAGGCAAAGTTCTCATCACCTTCAGACAGCTGAAGTCCCGAAGCCCCCAGAGCTTCAGGGTCCCATCAGCCGAGGAGGTGGCCAGGACCTGATCCACAGGGGAGAACTGCACACACCAGATGCCACGCTTGTGCCCAGAGAAAACGCCCAGGAGGGAGCAGTCGGAGCAGGACCAGAGCTTGGCCAGCCGGTCCTGCGAGCCCGTGGCCAGCAGTTTGTCATTGGGGGACACTGCCACGCTGTTGATGTCCTGGGGAAGCCACGAGAGGAGGAGGAAGAAGGTCAGGCCTCGGCTCTGGCTGTGGGACACGGAACAAACGGAGGCTGCAGTGCAGGAGGGAGGCTGAAGCACTGAAAGCTCAGGTGGAGCTGTACCTTGTCGTGGCCCTTCTCAGTCACCCTGGCGTGGAGGGGCTCTGGACTGGAGATCAAAGCTGCTTTTGCTTTGGAAGTGAGGGATTCCGGAATGTTCCAGATCTTGATGGTGCAGTCCTGGCTGCTGGTCACTACAAAGCTTTCCTTCAGCCTGAGAGGAATGAAACCATCAAGGGCAGGGAAACAACTCTGGCTTTTTCCTCCCTGACTGGGATCTCCACGCTCAGCCACTGCTGGGGTGTGCAAATGTGGCTTCATGGCTTTCCAAGCTCTTTCATTTCAGAGGGACTCCCCCATCCCCGGGAGTATCCAAGGCCAGGCTGGACAGCGGAGGGGTCCCTGCCCATGGCAGGGGGTGGCACTGGATGACATTCAGGGCTCCTTCCAACCCAAACCATCCCACGATCCTTTCACCCTCGGGCACCAGGACAAGCTGGGAGCAGGGATGAGCAGCAGCACAGCTGGGAGGGGGACAGCACCCACCAGGACATTCCCTCCCCCAGCCCGTGTTACCTGGAGCAGGCGACGGCGCCCACGCCGTGGGCATGGCCCAGGCCCTGGGCCACACAGGTGACCCTGCCAGCCTTGCCCATGCGCCACACCCGCATGCTCCTGTCCTGGGGGAGGACAGAAATGCCTCAGTGCTTGGGGAGGCAGCAGCTTTCAGCACAGCCCTGAGCCCGACTGGTCTCTGCTGCTCCAGCCTGAGCCTTCATCTCCGTTATAGCAGGTGGCAAGATCAGCCCCCACTCTGGGGCTCCAGCATGGAGTTTAGTTCTGGGTGTATCACAGCTTTGCTCTGGGTCTGTCGGGGCTCTTGGCACCTTTTCCCTCATCCATCTCACATTAACAACTTTTCTCAACTCTAACACCAGACCAGGATGTTTGGAGAAGGAAACAGCTCCTTCAGGCCAATAAAATACAACCAATTTTCCCAGGGACAATGTTAAAAAGGGAGAGTGGGAGAACCTATTTGGGGCATGCAGTAGACAGGGACTGTATGAACAAAAAGCCCTTTCTGGAGTTCCAAAAGTAACATAATTTCACCCACAAGGATCACTAGGGATGAAGAGTTTCATTAAGTGGAGAACAGTGACACACCTTGGCACAGGTGACAAACATCAGGCCTTTCCTGAAGACATCCAAAGCCAGGATTGTTTCTAAACAGAAGAAATAAAAGCTGGTGGGTGCAGAGCAATGCTGAGATGGGACAACACAAAGAAGTGAGTTAGAGCCCAGTGCTTAATGAGCCCAGTTAATGAGCCAGGGGACAGGTCTGGGACACAACTGGTCCCTAAGGACTGAGCCTGTCACACACCTGCACCTTCAGCTCCACTTTAAACTGACCTCAGTGCCAGGGACAGGGACAATGGGACACATCCTCTCTCCACACATCTCCCAAACCTGCTGTGATGCTCCACCAAGAACTCAGGGACTTCTCTCCAGAGTCCCAGGAGAAGCTGGATAAAGGAAGCGCTGCCCAGTGCCCCCAGGCCAGCGCTGTCACCCACCTGTGTGGCCATACAGGATCTGGCAGTGGGATGTTGCCAGCTCAAACACTTTCAGCTGGGGGCTGTTGGTGGCCACAACGATGTGAGAGTCACCAGGGCCCAGGAACTTCACATCCAGCACCTCCTCGTTGTATCCTGTGAGCTGCAAGGGGAACAGCCCAAGAGGGAAGAGGCAGCTGAAGGAGAAGGTGGGAGTGACTGGTTTTCATCTCATACTGGGTGTAATTTCTACACACAGGAGGCATTTCTGCCTAAGTCTGTTCTGTTTTCCCGTTCCTTTGTTGGTCTCTGGGCAACATTCCCCAAACCAGTGGAATTCTTTGGCCCCATGGAGCAATTCCAGAACAGGCTGGAGCCAAGGGCTGGTTCTGGAGCACGGACAAAGGGACAGGGAGGCTGAGGGCTGTCACCTGCTTCCTGAGCTGGAGGCTTTGAGCATCATAGAAGACGATGTTGTGCTCCATGGACACGGTGAGGATCTCGTTCCTGGCGGGCACAAACTGGCACTGGGTGAGGCTGTGCTCGCTCGGCTCCTCCCGCAGCGCGAAGGGCACGGGCTGGCTGTGCACACAGGCAGCTGTGGCCACGTCCCACACCCTCAGGATGCCTGGGAAAACAGGAGAAACCGTGGCACAGCCACTGCTTTTCATGGTAGATGTCCAGGGAACATCACCCAAACCACAGTGGGAAAAGCCACTCCAAGGCAAGTCTGGGCAGGATGCAGTGGCTGGAAAAGCCTCAAGGTTTCGCTTCTTTGGTGCAAATCAAACTCATTGAGTTTGGAAATAGAAATAAATGTGTTTGAGTATTGCCTCTTCCATCCTGCTCATCCAGTACTGCCCAAGGAACTCGGGAGCAGGCTCTGCTCTCCACCCAAGGCTCTGCCACATGGAGAACACACGGCCCAGGAAAAACAGCAGTGAAGGGACTGAAGTGCCGCTCTTCAGGCTCCAAAAGTGGCACTCACCTTTGCTGCCAGCTGTGACAAAGTGCAGCCCTTGTTTCTTCACACCCAGCTGAGAGAAATCTCCCTCTTCAGGCAACAACACAGCAGCTTCCACGGTCTGCAAGAGTCAGAGAGGCACAGACCCAGGGCTGAAAACCCCTGGGAAGGGGGAGAAACCTGATTTCACAACCTGCAGACCCTAAAGAGGGAGGCCATGGCCTAGAAACTACAGAGGGCCTCAAATGAAGAAACAAAAAGCAGCTTTACCTCGTAGACAGGGATGGTTCGTTTGCTCTGCCTGGTCTTCAGGTCCCAGACCATGCAAATCTTGTCACGGCCAGAGCTGCAGATGAAAAGCTCAGTTTTAGGGCTAAACCTGCTCAGCTTGGGTCTGGGTGCAAATCTGATACTATGGGAGCTCAAAACCTCCCTGGAAAGGCCACAAGAGAGGGAGCAGCAGCAATCCCTGTGCCAGCACAGGGTGTTCCCAGGAACACAGGCGGGTTGGACAGGGCTGGAGCACCCTGGCACAGTGGGAGGTGTCCCTGCCATGGCACTGGGTGGGCTTTGAGCTCCCTTCCAACCCAAACCATTCCATGATTCCAGTGCACGGGTGCTGACACCCACTGAGCACCTGCACCACCCCAGACCCTCCGGGATCCCCCAGTGCTGCAGGAGGTGAAGGGATGGAGGTCCAAGCCCTGCCAGGAGGTACCTGAGGAGGCTGTTGCCATCTGCAAAGGCCAGCGAGGTGACAGCACTGAAGTGTCCCTCCAGCAGTGCCACGCACTTGCTGGAGCTCAGGTCCCAGATGCGGATCTTGTAATCGATGCAGGAGGAGAAGAGCTGCAGGCGGGAGATGTCGGGGTGGAACTCCACCAGGCTGGGCAGGAGCAGAGGGACAGCACAGGAATAAACCACCCAAACTTTAGATAATGCACACCCCACAGCAGGAATATACCAGCCTTTAAATAATGCACAGCCCACAGCAGGAATAAACCACCCAATCCTTAAATAAGGCACACC
This sequence comes from Chloebia gouldiae, assembly GCA_003676055.1. NCBI lineage: Eukaryota > Metazoa > Chordata > Aves > Passeriformes > Passeridae > Chloebia > Chloebia gouldiae. The sequence goes on from QUSF01000142.1 coordinate 352,659, forward strand.
TCACAGCAGGAATAAACCAGCCTTTAGATAATGCACACCTCACAGCAGGAATAAACCACCCAAACTTTAGATAATGCACAGCCCACAGCAGGAATAAACCACCCAACCTTTAAAAAATGCACAGCCCACAGCAGGACAGCTTGGGTGGGCTCAGAGCATCCTGGGCTAGTGGGAAGTGTCCCTGCCAAACAATTCTGTGATTCCATAAAATTTCTTGACCAAAGTTTCCTCTCGGGGCAAAATCAGCCATAGCCCTGCTCTCAAGAGCCAGGAAGAGCTCAGACCCTGCTTGGAGTGGACCTTCATGTTGCATTAACTCAAGACTTGCACCTCAATGCCAGTATCCCAGCACTGACAAACAGGACTGGTCCTTACTGTACCACTCCAGAGGATCCTTTCAGGTTGTGTGTGCAGTAGTGCTTGGTCATATCCCAGATCTTAATGGTGCTGTCACAGCCGCCTGGGAAGAGAAGGACACCTGGGACCGAGCTCTGGAGGAGAGAGCCGTGGGACCTCCAGCAGAAGCCTAGAGTGGGCACGGCTCTGGGCTCTGAAACTCTGCTGGCCCTGCCCCAGGAGGTGCTCCAGGAGCAGGAAACCCCCTCTGGGACAAAGCTGGCTCCTACCTGTGGCCAGCAGGGTGGCCGTGGGGTCGAAGGCCATGGTGGCCACGGGCGCGGTGTGCACGGCTCGCCAGCTGCGCTCACACCTGGGCTCCCTCCAGTGCCAGCGGCGCAGCAGCAGCGCCCGGCTGCCTGTCACCAGCACCTGGGGACAGCGGGCCAGGGGCAGCTCAGCCTCTGCCAGCCTCTGCCAGGGGCAGCTCAGCCTCTGCCAGGGGCAGCCTCTGCCAGGGGCAGCCTCAGCCTCTGCCAGGGGCAGCTCAGCCTCTGCCAGCCTCTGCCAGGGGCAGCCTCAGCCTCTGCCAGGGGCAGCCTCTGCCAGGGGCAGCTCAGCCTCTGCCAGGGGCAGCCTCAGCCTCTGCCAGGGGCAGCCTCAGCCTCTGCCAGGGGCAGCTCAGCCTCTGCCAGGGGCTGGCTCTGGCTCCCTCTCGGTCCCACATGGCACAGCGGGGAGCTGGGGGAGCTCGGGCTCTGGGCAGTGCTGGGAGTGACCCACGGCCCTGAGTGTGACCCACGGCCCTGAGCATGACCCACAGCTCTCAGCCTGACCCCCTGAGAAGGCTCCTGGGGATCTTAGGAAGCCCACAGGGTGTGGAATAGAACCGTGGAATATCCCCAGCTGAAAGGGATGCGCAAGGATCATCGATTCCAAGCCCTGGCCCTGCACGGACTCCCCAAAATTCCCCCCATTCCTGGCTCAGCCAGGCTGCCCACTGCCCCCCAGCACAAACCCACCTCGTCATCAGGGCTCAGCACGAATGCTGTGACATCCTCTTCCTCATCCTGGGAAAGCAGAAGGGAAATGCCACAGTTAAACGATCTCTGGAGAGATCTCCGAGCTCCCTTCTCCACGCGGCTCTGCCGACACCGAACACAGCTCGGGGACTGCCCAAAACCTGCGCTTGGCTCCGTCCCACCCTCCCTGCGCTCCTCACTCCTGGGAGCTTTGTATCCACACTGAGAAAACGCTTCGGGAGCCTCGCAAAACGCTCGGGAGAGGCCGATCCCGGTCACCTGCTGGAGGCTGTGCAGGAGCGCTCCCGTTTCCACATCGATGACATTGACTTTGCTCCCACAGGGGCAGAACATGAACTTCCCATCGCGGCTGATCTGGAGAAAAGAGATCGGGAACATTAGAGCCAGGAGGCGCGACAGTCCCGGTGTCCCTCCGGAGCCGGCATTACCTGGATTCGCCCTCCTTTGTAGAACGGCTCGATCTTCCGCGTCGCGGCGTAGCTGGAAGGGAAAGACACCGCGGCAAGGCCCCGTTAAAGCGCAGCGGCGGCTGCCCGGGGGCTGCGGTCGCACGGCCCAGCCCGGCCCGGCCCCTCCCTCGCCCTCGCAGCCCCAGCCCGGTCCCACCGGTGCCTCACTTGCTCTTGAAGCGCACGGGGACGACGGCGGCGGCGGCCGGGTCCGTGTCCGCCATGGCCGCGGCCCACGTGCTTCCGGTCGGCTCTTCCGGGAAGTGAGGGAGCACTTCCGGCCCCGCCAGTGACGCGGGTACGGGGCGGCTCCGCAGACCGGGATAAAAGTCCCCCGTTTTCAACGGGATAAAAGTTCCCCGTTCCGCCGAGGAAGCGGCGGCAGCCCGGCCCCGGGGCGCGGGCAAGGCGCGGCTCCGCAGAACGGGATAAAAGTTCCCCGTCTCCTCCGCCACCTGGAGCGTTCTCCAGCAAAACCACCCCTCCCCGCCCCAAAGAGGCGTAAAGAAGAAATTTTGACAATTAGAAAGAAGACAGACGCTGCATCTTTTGAGCATTTCATCTTTTATTGCACAGTAAAATATAAAAACGAATAGTTTCCAGCTGCGGCTCCCGCGTCGCCGTCCATCGCGGCAGCCCCGTGCTCTTCACCGCTCCCCCGAGGAAGGAATCGCCGTGGAAGCGTCAGCGCAGCCCTGGCGGGACCACGGCTCTCAGGACCGCCACCTGGTGCAGAGAAAAAGCTGAAGAATAGCGCAGACATCGCCTCGGTGCCCGTACCCGCCGGGCACGGCGCTTGTGGGAACATGGGTTTCATTCCCCACACACAGCCGTGGGCAATAAGCTTAATGTTCCCCATGCTGTGGGCGCCGTTATCTCGCCCGGGGCCACGACAGACCCCGGATGATTTTCAGACCGCGCCGGGCGCTACCGCTGCCCCCGGAGCGCCTTCCCGGGACGCTCCCTGCACCCCAGGCGGGCGGGCTCCGGCTCGGACAGCACCGTAACCACTTCCCAGCAGGGTTTTGCAACGGAGGAAGGCGCAGGGAAGGAAGGAGACGCGGCAGTGCCCTCCTGCTTGCCCCCATCCACAGCGCCTCACCTCTCGCCGCCCCGCCGCGCTCTGCGCGCTCCGCCCGTGCGCGCCCCTTTATGCCGAGAGCCGCGCCCGCCCTGCGCTCTGTATAATTCATCACAAACCGTCCATTCCCCCCCGCGCTGTATTCCCATTCAGCTCGCAGGGCTGGCACCACTCTCGCGAGATGCCCGCGCACTATAAATACCGCGCGGCGCCGAGGCGCGCTCTTCTAGGCCGAGGGCTCACGTAAGTATGGCGGCGTGGCGGCGGCGCGCGGCCCGCCCGGCGCATCCGGCGCCATCCGCGCCCGCCGCGGCCCGCCTCACGTCCCGCTCTGTTCCAGCAAATGGCGGACGACGCCGGTGCTGCGGGAGGAGCGGGAGCGGCCCGCGGGGGCTTCCGCGGTGGATTCGGGACCGGGCTGCGGGGCCGCGGGCGCGGCCGCGGGAGGGGCCGCGGGAGAGGCCGCGGGGCCCGCGGAGGTAAAGCCGAGGATAAGGAGGTGAGCGGGGAGCCGGGACGGGGGCGCTGCCAGCCCCGAGCGGGCGGCAGCGGAGCGGGGTCCCGCCCGCTGCTGGCACCTGCTGACTCTCGGCCCTGGATTTCTCTGCCAGTGGATTCCTGTCACCAAACTCGGCCGCCTGGTCAAGGATATGAAGATCAAGTCTCTGGAGGAGATTTATCTCTTCTCGCTTCCCATCAAGGTGAGGTGCTGTGGACATGGGAGAGAAGGGTCACAGAGATGCTCCAAGGCAGGCAGAGCAGGGATGGTTCACCTGGGGAAGGGAAGGCTCCGGGGATACCTCTGAGCCGAAAGGGGCTCCAGGAGAGCTGGAGAGGGACTTGGGTTAGGATCAGATGGGATATTGGGAAGGAATTGTCTCTTGTGAAGCTGGCGAGGCCCTGGCATAGATTCCCAAAGCAGCTGTGGCTGCCCCTGGATCCCTGGCAGTGCCCAAAGCCAGGCTGGATGGGGCTTGGAGCAGCCTGGGACAGTGGAAGATGTCCCTGCCCTTGGGAGGGGGTTGGATTAGCTGATCTTTGAGGCCCCTGTCAACCCAAACCATCCCAGGAGTCCATGATTTCTGTGTGCCTGACTGTTGCAGGAGTCGGAGATCATCGATTTCTTCCTGGGCTCCTCACTGAAGGATGAGGTGCTGAAGATTATGCCTGTGCAGAAACAGACCCGTGCTGGGCAGCGCACCAGGTTCAAGGTAATCCTGTTTTTCTGGATCCTCCTGTTTGCAGCTTCCCTTTCTGAAAGTGCCACTAATGCACTTCTAGTGGTGTTTTCATCACTCCAGTTCTCTTTTACTGTCATGTGTAGTAAATAAGTATGTTGCTATGAAGTCCATTAGTTTGTTAAATGTATAAACTTTGAAATGTCAGTGAATGTGTGTGGATTTTCCTTGAAGCAGCACTAGCCCAAAAGTTGGGCTGTGAGACTTACAGACTTCTTTTTAAGAACACTTTTCTGACACTGCAAAATTCAGTTCTTGCACAGCAGTTTTGGGATTCCAGGGAGAGATTTTGGGTATAAGCAGGGAATGCTGTTGGGAAATTGTGGGGAGCTCTGAGCAGAGCAAGGCTGCAGCAGGGAATTGAACCCCAGTGCTTGGCTGGTTCTGGCTGAAGGATGAACTCTGAGGGGAAGAACGGGTTTAGAGAGCTGTGTGTGAGGTTTGGGGGTGAGCTGTGCCATCCTGCTGAGCACACACCACGCTTAGCCCTGCATAGAGCAGTAAAAACTCCTCTTCTGCCTGCAGGCGTTTGTTGCCATCGGCGACTACAACGGCCACGTGGGGCTGGGGGTGAAGTGCTCCAAGGAGGTGGCCACGGCCATCCGTGGGGCCATCATCCTGGCCAAGCTGTCCATCGTGCCCGTGCGACGGGGCTACTGGGGCAACAAGATCGGGAAACCGCACACGGTGCCCTGCAAGGTGGGCGATGCCCCTGGCCTGGCCCTGGGGCTGTGCTTTGGGGCTGACCCCTCGTGTCCCTGCAGCCCTGGGGCTGTTTGGGGCTGTGCCCTGGGGCTGACCCCTCGTGTCCCTGCAGCCCTGGGGCTGTTTGGGGCTGTGCCCTGGGGCTGACCCCTTGTGTCCCTGCAGCCCTGGGGCTGTTTGGGGCTGACCCCTCGTGTCCCTGCAGCCCTGGGGCTGTTTGGGGCTGACCCCTCGTGTCCCTGCAGCCCTGGGGCTGTTTGGGGCTGTGCCCTGGGGCTGACCCCTCGTGTCCCTGCAGCTCTCGGGCTGTTTGGGGCTGACCCCTCGTGTCCCTGCAGCCCCGGGGCTGTTGGGTACTGTGCCCTGGGGCTGACCCCTCGTGTCCCTGCAGCCCCGGGGCTGTTGGGTACTGTGCCCTGGGGCTGACCCCTTGTGTCCCCGCAGGTCACCGGGCGCTGCGGCTCCGTGCTGGTGCGCCTGATCCCGGCCCCCCGCGGCACTGGGATCGTGTCCGCCCCTGTCCCCAAGAAGCTGCTGATGATGGCTGGCATCGATGACTGCTACACGTCGGCACGGGGCTGCACGGCCACCCTCGGCAACTTCGGTGAGTGCTGGGGCTGGCACGGGGCTTGGGGCCACTTCTGTCACTGGTGGGGCGCAGCAGCTCTGGTTTGTGGTGGCTCTGTACCCTCGGCACTCCCGAATCTCCCAATCTGCGCGATTGCACTTGTGTGCCGTAGTGTAATCGTCGTAACTGGGGAGAGAGAGCAACCTGAGCTTTGGGTTCCTCAGGGAGACCCTCCCTGGTCTCCCTGATCCTTTCAAAATTCCACATTTTTGTGACGGGGGTACATTGGAGCTGCGGGCTGGTTCTGCAGCCGGTGCCGGGCAGTGTGTGACAGCGTGTGACATCTCTCTGCAGCTAAAGCCACCTTCGATGCCATCTCCAAAACCTACAGTTACCTGACTCCTGACCTCTGGAAAGAGACTGTCTTCACCAAGTCTCCTTACCAGGTAGGAGCATTTTGGTAACTCGCAGCTCAAACCTTCTCGCCCCTAAAATTCAGATTTCTGTACCCAAAGGGTTGGTAGGTATGAAGTTCAGCCACCCAGCCTCAGTGCACAACAGGAGGGATGGAAGTGGTGCTGAGGAACCCGTGAGGGGTTTGGGCGAATGACCCTGTTGGTGTTTTTTGCAGGAATTCACCGATCATCTGGCCAAGACCCACACGAGAGTGTCGGTGCAGAGGACCCAGGCAGCCGCTGTGGCCACCACCTAACGGGTTTTGTAGGAAATAAAGTGATCAGAGAACCAGGAATCATCGGTGCTTGGTGTGGGGTTGGTGCTCCGGGCAGCTGGGTTAAACCACAGAATGGGGTGGTTGGAAAGGACCTGGAAGCTCATACAGCTCCTGCTATGGGACACCTTCCACTAAACAGCACTGCTCCGAGCTCTGTCCAGCCTGGCCTTTACTGGGGCTGAGGGAATTCAGAGCCAGGCCAGAGCAGCACATGGAATATTCTGGATGAGAGGAACAGGTCCAGAGATCAAACTCCCAACAGTGTGCGTGGAGCTGAGAGCTTGCAGAGCTCTGCAAAGAAAGAATAGAGAGCCCAGCTGTACAGATGTCTGTTTATTGTGCAGGCCAAGGAAGCAACATGCACTGGGATACCAGCACCATGGAGGGAGGAACTGTTGCAGTTCTACTGATTTTCTTGTGCTGCTTTCCTCTCCTCCATCATCCTGTGCTTCTGCTTCATCAGGCATGTCCGTGCATTGCCATGGTAACCCAGATCACCGTCTGAAAAAGAAAGGGGATGCCTGAGCAGCGCCTCCCACGAGCCCTGTGTGTTTCAGAGCCCTGTGTGTTTCAGAGCCCCTTCCCTGGATTTGGAACCCTGGCCCTGTGTGCTGCTGCCACACTCACATCTGTCCTGGTAGGCCTTGGTGACCTGTGCCAGCAGCTCCACCTCCTTGGCACAGTTCTGGAACTGGTTGGGCCCTTCCCTCTGCTTGCACGCAGCCATCCTTTCCCGGACTATCTCCACAATTTCCTGATCAACCATCCTGCAGGAAAGATGGTGAGGGATGCAACAGCAGCCACAGAAAAGCTGAACCAAGGGGTGGAATGTCAGCCCTGGGACTGTCAGCGTCCTGGTCCCTAATGTCACCGTTTCCAGATGTGCTGCAGGGACAGCAGGACGCTGATGTTTAATGGGGAGGGCGGGAGGTGCTGCCTCAGCACCCCAGCATCTACCAAAATGCTGCAGGTCCCAGAGCTGCTGTGGCCTCGCCTGGGGACAGTCCAGGGGCGGCCATACCTGTCCCTCCTCCACTGCGCCTCGGCCTCGTAGTAGCACAGGTAGTCACCCTCCAGGCACTGGCTCAGGTCGGGCACACGGCGGAACTTCTGGTGGTAGTAGTAGAACTTGTTCTTGTTCTGCCACCGCTCGATCCAGCCTGCAGGGACAGCCTGGTCACACAGCCCGGCCCGGCTCCGAGCGCTGGCACTGCCCAGCAGCAGCAGTGGGTCCACACTGTGCCCAGCTCATGCCCATCTGTGTGTCTGCTGCTCTGTCCTGTCCACACTGTGTCCCTGCATCCCCTGCACCTCTCCCAGTGCCTGAACTGTCCCTGTAGCTGTCAGTGTCGGAGCTGTGTCCTGATGTTCCTGTACCTGTCAGTATCTGTGCCGTGTCCTGATGTCCCTCTATCTGCAGTGTCCATGCTGCCTCATGTCTCTGTCCCACTACCAATATTGTGTTCTTGTCTATGTCCCGTGTCTGTCCTACTAGCCAAGCTGTGTTCCTGTCTGTCCCGTGTCCCTGCTGTGTTCTGTGTCCTCTGTCCATGTCTGCCCATCTACATGTTGTGTCTCGTGTCCCTGTGTCTGTCCCTCTGTCCCGTGTCCCTACGTCCATGCTGGGTTCTTGTCAATGTGCCATGTCCCAGTGTCCCTCTGTCCCTGTGTCCCAGTGTCCCGTCCCTGCCCGGGCTGTCGCTGTGTCCTTGCCCGTGTCCTCTGCCTGCCCAGGTGCCCGTGTCCTCACGCCTTTGCCCCGTGTCCCGATGTGCCCATCCCGGTGTCCCCGTCCCCGCTCAACTCCCACAGGGAGGCAGCCGCGGGTGGGAGGGAGCCGCGGGTGGGACGGAGGTTGTCTCGTCCCGCCGGTACCTCGGATGAAGGTGACGGGCGCGTCGAGGACATAGTTGAAGGCGGTCTGGAAGTAATCGACGGGATTGGGCACCGACGTTGTCCTCTCGGAGACAGGGGTGCGGGTCGGTGGCACCTTGTACGCCTCCCAGTCGCGATCCTCCGGCATGGCGGCGGCGGCGGGGGAAGATGGCGGCGGCCCCTGAG
>QUSF01000142.1:361578-383557 GCA_003676055.1 Chloebia gouldiae
ACCCCTTTTGGAAACTGCCCTAATTCCTGCCATTCACATTAGAGTTGTTCAGGAGGGAGAAGCGTAAACTGAGCCAGCAGCAACTGACCTTTATCACACCACAACTGTCGTGTCCAACCTGCCAGGAATGAAATGAATATCGCAGCGGGTGAAGCGAGTGGCTAAATTTGTGTCTTCTGACCCATACCCATCTTAAGTATTACTCTGGGGAGGCACTCCCTGACAGCCTCTCTCTGCTGCTGCCCCGGGCTGAAGACGTCCCATGGTCGGTACAGCTCTGCTGGAGCCGCTTGTGTGCGAGGGTCGGCGAGCAGGGCTGGGTTATGCTCCTGGTGGTGCCAGCAATGGGGGCAGAATCCTCAGAGTTCCACTCAGGCTGGAAAAGGAGCTTGGTGGAAAGCACAGCCGGGCGCTGGGACTGATCTGAGCTAGGAAGGAGCCGTAGTGGGTGCAGGACTAACCCTTCGCTGCTTGTGGTTGAGGTTTATGTGTTTATCTCTTCTCATCTGGCTTTCAAGGTGCCTTTAGAACCTGTGCATGCTCCTGTTATTTGGGCATCCTTTCCCGTTTTCCCAATCCTTGGCTGTGCTTGTTTTATGCCATTTGCCTCCATGACATGAAGCCCAGGAATTCCAAGCAGGCCTTTTTGGTGCTACAGGATACAAAATAAATTGTTATGATTAAGAGCACAGAAGAACAGACCTAGTAAAGAATGTACTTCTCCTTCAAAGTCCTTCAGAAGAAGCTGAAGGAGGGAGATTATGTTAAGTTTTTTATTTAAGTGGCATCATTTGTCCAGATATTTAGTAAGTTCACACTGGCAGAGAGTAGATTTAGAATGGGCGTTAGGAAGAAATCTTTTCCCGGTGAGGGTGGGCAGGCCCTGGCACAGGGTGCCCAGAGCAGCTGTGGCTGCCCCTGCATCCCTGGCAGTGCCCAAGGCCAGGTTGGACAGAGCTTGGAGCAGCCTGGGATCATGGAAGGTGTCCCTGCCACAGCAGGGGTGGCACTGGAGGGGCTTTAAGGTCCCTTCCACTGCAAACCATTCTACTATTCTATGCCTTTTTTCCGTGTACATGACAAAAGTTTGAACAAAATCCTGCCCTGTTACGACTCAGGGAAGAGCCCGGAATCTCTGTGACATTCCCATCTGAAGTGGGGATGAGGATTTTTGTTGTGTTTTTGTCGTGTTTCCCTTCTCCCCATTTTCCGGGGAGCTGGGAGTGCAGCCTCCCTTTGTGCTTCCCCTCCGCAGTCCCACCGCAAGTTCTCCGCTCCCAGGCACGGCCACCTGGGCTTCCTGCCCCACAAGCGGAGCCGCCGGCACCGAGGGAAGGTGAAGGCCTGGCCCAAGGATGACCCCAGCAAACCAGTCCACCTGACAGCTTTCCTGGGCTACAAGGCTGGCATGACCCACACTGTGCGGGAGGTGCACCGGCCCGGGCTCAGTAAGGCTTGGCTTGCAGGGGCCACGTCCACGAGGGAAAGTGGGGAATAGGCTCCTTGGGAAAGGGTGGGGGAGCCCACGGTTCCAGGTTAAATCCTGGCTGTGCACGCCTTGGATGGTCAAAGGCCAGCTCAGCACGGGCTGAGCGTGGAACTCTGCACGCTGGCATGGTGGCTGGTGGGTTGGGAGGTGGGAAGGCTGGGGCTGGCTGAGATCAAACGTTGCCCTTGCCCCCAGCACTCTCTGTGGCAGTGGGAATCCTGCAGGGAATGATCCCAGAGGATGCCGGGCACCACCTCCCTTTGCTGCCTTGCAGAGATCTCCAAGAGGGAGGAGGTGGAGGCCGTGACCATCATCGAGACCCCGCCGATGGTGGTGGTGGGGGTCGTGGGCTACATCGAGACACCCAAGGGCTTGAGGAATTTCAAGACTGTTTTTGCTGAGCACATCAGCGACGAGTGCCGGCGGCGCTTCTACAAGAACTGGTACGTGCTCCCAAAAAAGCTCATCCAACACCGGGGCTGCCAGGGAGGGGGTGGAGTGTCCGTGGCACCCCTGGGTGTGGCACTCAGTGCCCTGGGGGACAAGGTGGGGATCAGTCACAGGCTGGACTCGATGATCTGGGAGGGCTTTTCTAACCTCAGATGTGAAAAACATTAATGATTTGGTTTTTAAATTTTTTAAAGTTTAATAATAAGAAAACGGTTATAAAAATAGTAATGTAATTAGAGTAATAAAATTTAGAGTTAGGATAATTATAAGATAATAAAAAGTAAAGAATTATGGATATTTAGATGCTTTTGGATATTAAGTTATGAAAAGTATAGTTTGTGAATAAAATAATTATTTTTAAAATAATATACTGTTGTATATTTATATTTTTTATGGTTATATATATTTTATTTAAAACAAGAAACTTTGTTGTATGTCAATTGTTTCTTTTAATCTTTATGGCGTTTTTGAGTTTGAGTAAGGTTTGAAGAAATTAGGTATTTTTTGATATAAAAATCGTACATTTTTCTTCTTTAGAAGATTTAGGTGTTCTTTGAAATGAGTATTTTATTCTTAAAAACTGTTTACATATATAGTTTCTATTTTAACATTATGTTGTAATTTAAAACTATATTTAATATATTACTTAAGAGAATTAATATAGCATAACTTTCTAACATTACACATATTTATTGTAACATTTGCGAGAAGCCAATAATAAAATATGCATTTTTCACATCAGTGATCCCGGGATTCCCCAGAGTGGGGGTTTCCTGGGGCGCTGCCTGTGAGGGATCTCTGCTGGCAGGAATTCCACAGGCTCTCCGGGATGCCCGGAGAGCTCAGCTCCTGTGGAGTGAAGCTGCTGCCTATTTAGTCATGCACAGGAACACTGCAGAGAGCCCGATGCTGGGGAGCAGCGTTTGCATATGTAAATTTATTCTAATAGCCGAACCAAGTTAGCTCTCTCCACAATATCGTATGGCAGGTTGCTTTTCTCTCGTGTAGCTCGGGCTCCTCGGCTCCCCAGCTCACTGGGATCCTTGAATTGTTTTGGTTTTCTTTTTTTGTTTTTTTTGGGCTGGACCGAAACCAGATTTGCCAGGGGGAAAATTGATGCAGAATGTGGCCCCTGGCCCTCATAAATATCAACACCCCTCAGCAGACAGGGAAGTGGGAACAGGAATTTCCTGGCTGTAGAATTGTGTCTCCTGTAACAGCACCATGGAGACCCACCCACCACACACCTCCGATCCCTGTTTTCTCCTGTCAGCCTTTTTCACGGCTCATCCCTCTTCCCACCCGAAGCCCTTGGCAGTCAGGTGAGGCTCAGGTACCCCCAGGTAGCAGGGAAGTGCCTTTGTGGTTTCCTGGCTGCAGGAGCCTCCTGAGACCCACCCACCCCAAGCTTCTCTGATCTCTGCTTCCTCCTGCCTCTGATTTTGCGCCTGTTTTGACGGTGCTGAGTCAGTCGGTGGGAGACAACCGCATTCCTCATGCAGAAAGGTTTGAATTACCCTTGAAGGAGCCCTTTTCACGGCTCATTATCCACCTCCCTCTTCCCACCTCAAGGTCCTGGCAGTCAGGTGAGGCTCAGGTATCCACAGGTTCCTCGTGCCTCCGAGGAGGTGGCTGTCAAGGTGACCTGTGCCCTCTCTGCGCTGTCACAAGCCCTTTATCAGCTCTGACGGGTGTTAAACCACTTCTGTCCTTAGGCACAAGAGCAAGAAGAAGGCGTTCACCAAGTACTGCAAAAAATGGCAGGATGAGGCTGGGAAAAGGCAGCTGGAGAAGGATTTTGCAGCCATGAAGAAGTACTGCAAGGTCATCCGTGTCATTATGCACACCCAGGTCAGAGCCTCCCCCTGGCATGGGCAGGGGGCTCGGGGGCTTCCTCAGCTCTGAAGGGCCTGGGTATGGGTTCAGGGGGTGTTTTGGTGGGGCCACAGAGGCTGAGAGAGCAGATGGTGATGGGAGGTGCTAGCTGCCCTTTCCAGCTGCCTCCTGACCTCCCAGTGCCCTCCCAGAGCTCCTGCTCCGGGCTGCCATGGATGCTGTGGTTTGGGAACACGGGAGAGCCCCCACATCCCGATGGGAGCACACACACCCCATGCAGGAGAGCAGGAGGAGGGCAGAGCCTGGGCAGGTCCTGAGCCCTGTGTCAGCAAGGGACCTCGGACCTCATGATCACCTCAAATTAGCAACTGGTGTCAAATGGTTTGGGCAAAAATAACCCCACGGGCAGGCACAGTTTTGCCAGATGCTGATTGCTGGATACACATTTTAATGCTGATGCCTGGATTTAAGGGCTGATTTGGGGTCTGGGGCAGAGAGCTAAGTTGGCTCAAGGCTAGACAGGGGCTCTAGGCTCAAGGACAAGGAGTTGGCTCCATAAAGTCCCCAATACAAAGACCCAGGGCTGCTTTGAAAGGGGGTGACAGTGGCAGAGAGGTGAAGCAGTGGCTCTGCTCACCCCTGTGCCCCTCACAAACTGTGAGTGACCCAGCCCTGCTGCACCCTCCTGTCTGCGGGGTGGGGGGCCACATGCCACCCTAAAGCACTGTGTGCTGCAGATGAGGCTGCTCCCACTGAGGCAGAAGAAGGCCCACATCATGGAGATCCAGCTGAACGGGGGGACAGTGGCTGAGAAGGTCGACTGGGTCCGGGAGAGGCTGGAGAAGCAGATCTCTGTGCACAATGTCTTCAGCCAGAACGAGATGATCGATGTCATTGGCGTCACCAAGGGGCACGGCATGAAAGGTGCAGGGGTTTGTCCTTCTCACGTGGCTCTAACCATCAGGTGGTTTTGGGGTAGGACAGTGTTCACCACGCTGAGAACCCCTAACCTCTTGTAGAGGGCAAAAAAGCCTCAGGATCTTAAGCATGATATCCAGTTCTGTTGAGGCAGGGCTCGGTTTCCTTAATCTCAGGGATTCCAGCAAGGGAAAAATTCAACAGGGATACCTCTGATGTAAATACAGAGGAGCTGACAAAATAACCTCTGGTGGAAAATTTTCCCTGAGATTAAGGCCAGTGAAGGCTTCCTCCCAGGAGGCTCAGAGGCACAGAGCAACCACCTCCTTGGAACTGGATGGTCTTTATGATCCCTTCCAATCCAAACCATCCTGTGATGGTGTGAATGTCTCACAAACCCCACATGTGGGTGTGGGTGTCCCTGGGTGTGTGCATGGAATCTGATCAGAGCCCTGGGCAGTGAGAACAGCTCCTGATCTCCTCCCAACACATCCTCCTCTGAGAACTCAGGAGAGCCATGGGACTGTCCTTCCCCAGCCCCTCCCTGCTGACCCTGCCCTCTGTTCCCACGCTCCCAGGGGTGACCAGCCGCTGGCACACCAAGAAGCTGCCCAGGAAGACACACAAGGGCCTGCGGAAGGTGGCCTGCATCGGGGCCTGGCACCCGGCCCGCGTGGGCTACTCCATCGCCCGGGCCGGCCAGAAGGGCTACCACCACCGCACCGAGATCAACAAGAAGGTATGGCCCAGGGGGGCTCCCTCAGGCCTCCCATCCTGTCACCATCCTCCTTCCCACGCTGCCCTCAGCTCCCTGCATCCTCCTGGGTGTTTCCCTGGACATCTCCATGTCTTTCCTGGTGCTTTTCCACTGCTCGAGGGCACACTGTGGTGAAAACTGTGGGGGATTCTGTGGGGGATTCTGGCACCCCGTGAAGCTCCTCAGCAAAGGGCAGGAGAGTCTCCACCTCCACTGCCTGTGTGTTCCCAGATTTACCGCATTGGCCACGGGATCCACGTGGAGGATGGCAAAGTGGTGAGGAACAACGCCTCGACGCACTACGACATCACCGAGAAGACCATCACGCCTCTGGTGAGGGCTGAGGGGTGACAGGGCCGTGACTCTCCCAGCCAGCTCTCCTGCTCACCAACCCCTCTGCTCTCCCTGCAGGGAGGCTTCCCTCACTACGGGGAGGTCAACAACGACTTCCTCATGCTGAAGGGCTGCGTGGTGGGCACCAGGAAACGCGTGCTCACCCTCCGCAAGGTGAGAGCACCAGGCTGGGATGGGCTGCAGCTCCCCAGGAGCACATTCCCCACATGGAGAACCCTCCAAGTGCTGGGCAGGGACACTGGGCAGCTCCTTGGTGCAGTGTCAGCAGGTGGATGGAGCTGGAGAGCTCCAGAGCTCTGAGGGCTGTGGTCCATTCCAGAATGAAACCTTGGGTTGTCATAGAAAGGTGATTGGGCATTGGAATGGCTGCCCAGGGATGTGGTGGTGGAGTCACTGGTGTTTAAGGACAGACTGGATGTGGCACTCGGTGCCATGGTCTGGATGACAAGGTCAGGTCATAGGTTGGACTTGGTGATCTCAGAGGTCTTTTCCAGCCTGATTGATTCTGTGATTCTGTGAAATGCTGAGCAAAGAGCATCTCTACAAGCTCTCCACCCCCTGAGCACCGGGGTGTTGCTCTGAGAACACAGATTTTTGAGGAGATATTTCTTTAGAGGATACTCCAACCCTGCTTGCCTGAGACCAGCTGTCCTGACTTTCTGTGGAGATTCTCCTGATGTTGTGGCTGTTCTTTCCCAGTCCCTCCTGGTGCACACAAGCCGCCGGGCCCATGAAGCCATCGAGCTCAAATTCATTGACACCACTTCCAAATTTGGCCACGGCCGCTTCCAGACAGCTCAGGAGAAGAGAGCTTTCATGGTGAGTTCCTTGGGCTGCCTCCAGCTCATCAGGGGGGTTCAACAACTGACTGACTCCAACCAAGCATCCTCCGTGGGCAGGGAGGTGGAACTGGATGAGTTTATGTCCCTTCTGACCCAAACCATCCTAGGATTCTATGATTCCATGATTCTGTGATTTGTTCCTCGATAGAACAACAGCCATGTAATGTTTGAGACTCTCCTGCCTAAAGGCAGCCATGAGTTCAGTTCACACAGCAGAAATGGTGCTAAGGAAGAAGAGGATGGTTGTGTGAGTGATCCAAGACAACTCAACCAGCAAATAAAAGACCATATGGGCAACCAGTTCCCATTCACCATGGGAAGTTTTAAACAAGCAGTTAATTTGGCAGGCACTGTCTTGGCCATATGGTGCCTTTCACTTGGAATTGTGCATTGCTTTGATTTGTTTGGAATGATTTATAGCTTTAATGTTCTCAGAGGAAAGAAAGTTTGGGTCAAATTCAGATGCAAATTTGTGGTGCTTTTGTCAGAAGCTTTCAAGAAGGCCAAGCAGTGTATTTTTCTTAAATCCAGGGCAAAAATTAATATAATTAAATAATCCAAACACAGCAATTCCCTGAACAGTTTTGCAGCCTTCACCCAGGCTGGTGCGAGTCTGAGTCTGAAGCGGGGGAAGCACTGAGTAAACCAGGAGAGGGAGAAGGAGAAGGGAAAGAAACAACTGCCTGGGTCCCACGCAGACATAAACTGGGTCTGGATCTGGCCTGTCAGCCAGAAATGCCATGTGAAGCTGCCTAAGCCTCCTTAGAGCTGGCAGGGGGATTGGTTAGGCACTGCCTTTGCAGAGCTCTTTAGAGGTTAAGCTGATTTCCTTCAGCTCAGTGTCAGAGCCTGTTTTGTCTCTGCCAGCCCTGAGCTGCTGTGACGAGGAGCTCAGTGACAGGAGGAGGTTTGACCTGGGTGCAGCTCTTTTCCTTGCCATTCCCCCCCCCCTTGGATTCTGTGGTAAAACATCACATTTGTCTGGAAGTTGAGGGACATGAGTAATTCCTGCCACCTGCTCCCATAGGATTGATTTGCTGTGGGATAACCCCATTTTTCAGCTGCTGGCCCAAGCTGCCTTTCTGGTTGCCACAGCCCTGACACAGCCATGCAGGCCAGGTCTGTGTGTCCCTAAATCCAAACTCTCCTCTCTGCTCTCTTCCAGGGCCCCCAGAAGAAACATTTGGTGAAGAAGGCAGGTGTGCAGGAAGAGCCCTAAGGACAGAGATCCAAGGCTGTCTGACTGGGCACTTACAATAAAGGGGCTCCAAGCCATGCCTGCTCCTCTCTCCTTCTGGAAGGGTCTCTTGCCTGTTCTCAGGCTCCTCAGCAGGTGGGAATGGGAAAAGTGGCATTTGGGACTGGCCCACGTGGCCAGGGACTGACTGGGACAGCCAAGTGCCTGCTCTGCCCTCTGGATCCTCCCTTTCCTTCACCCAGTGAATTTTTCCCTCTCACCCAAATCACCATGAAGTCTCCCCTCCCTCTCATCCAGCAGAGAGCAGAGCATATTCCAGCACTTCTGCACCAGTGCCCACTGGGAATACTGGGGCTCCCCTCAGTGCCTCTCCCACACACCTCCAGCACTGCTTTTGCCAAGCTGGAGGTGCAACCCGGGGGCTCCTCCCTGCTCAAAGCCCCCTGATCCTGGCTGGAACCCTCAGCAGAGGTGGGAATTTGTGCACCACAAGAGGGCTGCTAGGCAGGGCTGGGCAGCGATGGATTTATTCACCTGGGATCCTTTCCCAGCCGTGCTTTCCTTGCAGCCCAGCTGCCTGTGGGGAGGGGGGATGCCCCAGAGCTGGAATTTTGGATCAGCGATGATCCCAGCTCCTTCAGTGCCATGATGCAGGTGTCCTGCACCCTCTATGGAAGCAGACAGTGGGAAGCCCAGCCCTCCACTGTCCAGAGCTGCCTGCTTGACCAGGAGTCCTGGAGCGTGGCCGTGGAATTCCTGTGTCTCCAGCAGCCTGGCTGTGCCCTGAACGTGTGCTTGCAGGATTTGAGGAGGCTCATCTGCAGAAGCAGAGGATGAGGATGAATCCAGGCACAGCCCTGGATGCAGTCAGTGGCCAGGCCCTGGCTGTCCCCGTGTCCCAGCGAGGTCCCTGAGCTCCGGGCAGTGTCCCTGCCCCTGGGGTTGTGCTTCAGAGCCTCCTGTCCCCCGTGGTTGGCAGGTCCCGGGGCAGTCCCGTGGTGGGTGGCCAAGGATCCAGGCCAGAGCGCATGATGGGAATGATGAGGTCGTCCATGTTTGGCATCACCAAAATTTTCTACAAAAAGGAATCCAGAATAACAAATCAGTGGCTTTGAACACCACAGGGACACTGCCTGGAGGTGACCTGGCAGGAGCCACACCCAGGTCAGGGACCAAGGCTGTCCTGTCCCAGGACCAGGTCCTGGGCTCCCACCCCCACTGCAGCAACCCCAGGAGGCTCCCAGCTCTGGATATCAGGCTGGGGACAAGCAGGGACAGTTTTTCTTTGAGGGCCACCTCAGTGGCTGCAGGGGTGGTCACAGCAGAGGGGAGGGACCAGCATTTTGAAACTATCGAAATGGGTGGCTTTTGGGGAGCCCAAAATATCTGTGGGGACATTTCTGCTCTTTGAGCAGGGGTGAGAGGCTGAACACAAACCCTTGGGAAGGCAAATCTCCCAAACATCCCCAAACCAGAACAGACAGATGGATTCAGCCCTTCTGGGGGGTGTCTGCCTGGGACTGCCTGACACCCCAAACCCTCCCTGCTTGGGCCAGGGCTGCAAATGATGGGAGGAAATCACTTTTCCTCAGCCCTTGAGCTCATTATTTGGGTTCTGTGTCTTCACTGCTCCAAGCTGGCCAGACCAGACCAGGTGTTGGCTTTTTGCAGAAACAACTGGCCCAAACTGAGGTTGACTCTCCCTAATGGCGGCAATGCCCAAGCCTCAGGAGGGTTTGCTGAGCCCCTGAACAGCAGCCCAGGCACCTGGAACTCGTGCTTCAGCTTCTTCTCGATCCACTCGGTGACATGCAGGAATGTCACCTCCCTCTCGCCCAGCTTGGGGCGCACCTTCAGCTCCAGCTGCGGGGGCACTCGGAAGCTGTACCTGTGAGGGGAAAGGAAACAGGCAGAAAACATCACCTGCCAAAGATGTGCACAGCCCAGGCAGCCCCACTGCTGGGTTTTAGGGAGGAGGTGACAGCTCAGGGTCCCCAGATCTGCGGTGGCCTGGGTGCAGACTCAGAGGAGTGAGCCTGAGGTCTGAGAGCCCCTTTGGGCTGTTGGTGCCCAAGATGAGCCCAAATCCCTGGAGCTGGCTCCTTGCAGGGAGCAAGGGGCGCTGGCAGCAGGATGTGCCCGTGGGAGAAGGAGGGCTGGTACCAGACACGGTCGGTCGGTGGCGGGGGGATGTTCACAGCCAGGGTTCCTGCCAGCTCCTGCACCTCCACCGTCAGCAGCAGCGGCGTGTTGGACACCTCCTCCATCTTCTTCTTGATGAACTCATTCTCTGTGGCCTTCTGGAAGTACTTGGACTTGGCAATCTTATCCACAAAGCGCAGGATCTTCCTGCTCGTGCTGTTCCCGCTGACGTGCCTAAAGCAAGAGGGGCTCCAGCTCAGCCCTGCTGGGTTTGGGGGTCCCCCAGCCCTCTGCCACAGCACCCTACGGGGACAGAGTCCCCTTTGGAAGCTGCCACCATGTTCTTCATATAAAGCTGGCAATTTTTTCTACAAACTAAAATCAAAGTCACAGCTGTTTTTGACTTCTTACCAGGGTCTCGAGACAGCTAGAGCAGCCCAAAAGATGTCCTAAACTCCAAGACACTCTGTGTGTGTGTTCTGCCAGGGACACCGTCCCCATGCCCCTGTGCTGACGTGGCACTGTGCATCCCCAGCCCCTCCCTGTGCCCCCCATGGCACAGACCCCCAGCACCCCCTTACCCCTCGGTGCCGGGCGGGGGGAGCCGCTCCCCCGGGGCTCCCAGGGGCTCTGCAGTGGTGACATCTTCCTCATCAGAAGAGCCGGCGCTGGACGACTCCGCATCGCTGTCTGCCAGCAGGATCAGCCGTGGCCTGGCCCTGCGAGCCCCAGGAGATCGCTGCGATCCCCAGGGCTGCTCTGGGGACAGCGGCCTCGCCTCGCTGCGGCAGGAGGAGCAGGATGAGCCCGTCCATGGACAGATTCCTTACCCCTCTCTGCCTGCCTCTGCAGGGCCGCTCTCCTCTGCAGAGCTCTCCTTCCCCAGCTTGCTGAGGTTCATCTTCGTCTCCAGCGTCATCTGCAAGGAGCCGCTGTAGGTGACCTCCATGTCCACCCAGAGCCCTGCCAGGGAGAGGGACAGGGCGAGATCAGGTCAGCACCACAGGGCTCAGAGCTGCTGGTGCACTGCCAAGCCCTCCCAGCTCTGGGGGCCGGGCTGGCAGCTCGGTAAAGCCATCCTGGAGCCAGCATTGGGGTCCCTGTGCCTCTGTGGGGCTCTTACCTCGCTCATTGACAGTGGGGTTGGAGGCACTGAGCACTGAGGGGATGGATGTGCCCATGTCCAGCTCTGTCAGCGTCAGCTCGTTCATGAAATACGGCAGCTGATGGAGGGAAACCCCCGTGGGGGACAGTCACCACCCACCGTGGGGCCTTGGGAACAGGGCTGCCCCGAGTGATCTGGTGCTCCTGCCTCTCACCTTGATCTTGCTCAGCTTCTTCTGGATCTTGTTGGACACCTGCTCTGCCCAGTATTGCTCCCGGAGGAAGTCCCAGAAGATGCGTCCCACCAGGGCGTTCATCCAGGCCATGCTCGCCGTGTCCTCATTGGGGGGGACAGCAGCCACCAGCCCCTGCAGCGAGGTGGCCCCGTGAGCAGCGGGACCGGCTGTCCTGGGCTGCCCTGCCCCAGGGCTTGGCTGCTCCAACAAACCACAGACTGGAAGCGGCTCCGTGCAGGGTCCATCAGCCTCCAGTCCCGCTCCCAGTGCTGGGTTTGTCCCGCTCACCTTTGTGGGCGTGGGGCTGCCCGGAGCTCCGTGAGAGGGGCTCTGCTCCGGGCTGGCTGCCCCCTGTGCTGGCACGAATCGGGCCATGTAGGTGCTGTAGTCCAGGTAGATCTCCTGGGTGCTGCCCGACACATCCCTGCAGGGATCCGTGGCTGGGCTGTCCTCAGCGCTGCCCCCGCTGCTGCTGCCACTGCTCTGCGGAGCCCATCCCGTGCCTGGGGATGTGGAATCACAGACTCATTTCACTTGGAAAACCCTTGTAATGTCATCAATCCAACCACTGCCCAGGCCAGCACTAACCCATGTCCCCAAGTGCCACATCCACATGGCTTTAACTCCCTCCAGGGATGGGCACTCCACCCTACCCTGGGCCTGGACAGCCCTTTCAGTGAAAGAATTGTTCCTGATATCCAATCTGTTCCACCAGGATGGCATCAGGGGTGACATGACGCCTGTCCATGATGCCAGTGACATGCCACCCACCCTGTGCTGACCAACTGAACCCTCTTGGCTACACTTTGCCTTCCTCCATGTCCCTCCATGCTCACTGCTGCCCACCAAGGCATTGTGTTCCTAAATCAGCCCTGGCCCAGAGCAGAGGTGGTGCTGGCTGCCCCTCACCTGCCCTGGTGTCACCGTGGCTGCTGGCTGTCCCACGGGAGGCTTGCACGAGGTGCTGGTACCACTCCTCCTTCTCCCGCCCCGTCCGCCCAAACAGGTACAGGCACCTGTCCCTGCCGTCCCCCGGGATGTCCTGCCCGGCCACCGGCACCTTCCTGGTCCCCTCCTCCCCCTGCAGCTCCGTGTCCTGCTCCTCGCTGCCCTCTCCCTCTGCCGGCTCGGGGAGGAGCACGCAGATGGGATATTTCTTGTTCCACGTCCGCTTTCGGGCCAGGCTGGGGGGGCACAGGAAGACCTGCAGCACCGAGAGCGGGGTGAGGCCGGGCCAGGCGTGGGGGGTCCCGTGGGAGGCTCCTGGCGACCTCCGGGCTCACCTTGGCGTCGGTCAGGTCGTAGCAGCGGTGGCTGACGAAGACGGCGTCCAGGATCTCCTCCTCGAAGGTGGCTCGGCGCGGGATGTTGCTCTTGGGGTAGGAGAGCTTGAGGGTGGCCCCGTCCAGCACGGCGAGCACCGAGTGCGTGAGCGACGGGTGGAAAAGCTCGGGGTCGTACACGTGCAGCTGGTTCATCCAGCCCTGGAAAAAGGGGAAACAGGGAACCGGCTGCTCCCGCTCACCACGGGCACCTCCAGCCCCTCGTCCCGGAGCTCCCCTCTCCTACCTGGAGGTGGGGCGTCTCCCGCGGCTCCCCCGGGAGCAGCTTGGGGCGCAGGCGGCCCCACGCTCCCTGAGCGGCCGGCGGAGCCTTGGGCACGAGGAGGAGGATGGCGAGGAAGCCCAGCAGCAGCCCGCAGAGCAGCCCCACGCAGAGCCCGGCGGCGTAGGGCGGCAGCGGCAGCACCAGGTAGCCGTAGGCGAGGAGGGCGATGGAGGCGAGCGCTCTGCCCGGCACGGAGCCCCCGGGCCGCGCCGGCGGCGGCTCCTCGGGCGCTGGGAGCGGGGCGTCCGCGTCTCTCTGCGCCACCTCCACCACCTGGATCACGTCCCCGTAGGAGCAGATCTCGTAGCGGCAGTTCAGGGTGGGCTCCCAGGGCGTCCAGTCCCGCACCCGGCGCGCCCCGGCCCCGCGGCTGCCCCCGGGGCTGCCCCCCGGCTCCTTGGCCCGGCCCGTGGGGCTGCTCTCCTCGGCCATCAGGCGGCTCAGGCGGCTCAGGGGCTCCTGCACGGCCTCCGACAGCCGCCTCCTCGTGTCCTCCAGCCTGGCGTCGCGCAGCCGGAGCAGCGCGGCTCGGCTCTCCGACGGGGACACGCTGGGCGACGACGGAGCCGTGCGCGACTTGGCCGGGCTCAGCCGGGGCTGGGGGGCCCTCGGGAGGTCGGCCAGGAGCATCCCCCCGGGTTGGGGCGAGGGGGGACGCTTCGTGTCCCCGTCGGCTGTGGGAAGGAGCCCGCAGCCATCCCGGCCGCCTCCGTCCTCCCTGGTGCCGCCGGCGTGCGGCGTTGGTCCCTCGATGTCCCCACGCCGAGGTGAGCCCGGGCACGGTGCCAGGGCTGGAGAGGCGTCTGCTGCCACCGCAGCCTGGTCTGCCATCGCTCGCATCGCCGACGGCGCTGCCGAGGGGCAGGGAAGGAGCTGTCGGAGCTGGGAGGGCTCCGTGGCACCGCAGGGCACAGAACATCCCCGCTCTGCTCCTGCCGCCCCCATCGGCATCGCCCGGGGGCATCTCCGGGACCCTCACTCCGGGCTGGGCGCCTGCCAGCCTGCTTTGGGATGGCTTGTGGGGTGCGCTCGATGGCTGCATGTGGGAACCTGCTTGTCCAAGGAGGACAAACCTCGGCCAGGCAATTAGGCACAGGGCTGCGAGAGCCCCGAGCTGCCAGCCAGGGCTGCAGCCAAACGGGGATTTTCTGCACCAGGATATTCCACTGGTCCCAGTGCCAGCCCAGGGCTGTCAGCAGGGATGCCAGGCCAGCGGGCAGGACCCCCTGACTCCTCTAAAAGTTCATGGTTTGGCCCCTGCTTCAAGGACTGCTTGAATCCAAAATGGAGCCAGCCCAAGCTGCGGCCCCAGTGCCCAGTCAGCAATCTCTGGCTTTACTGGTGGTAGAGAGGACAAAAGTTTTTTCTAACATGAAGTTTCCAGAGTCCTGAGGGGGTCCATGGCCTCAAGGAAGCGCTGTCCTGTCCCCACCAGCCACCACCACCCCTCACTGCTGCACTCCTGCCCCAGCCATGGGCTGACCCGCTCCGAGCCGTGTCCCCTCCGTGATTTTGGGAGGGAGAAGGGATCTGCAGGATGGGCTCTGCAGGGCCACCGCGGTGCTGAGTCAGCTCCCAGCGGGTCCCTGGAGCGCTCAGCCCCTCCCTGCCCTCTTCCCCTTCACAGCAGCCCTGCAGCAGCAGCAGGAATGCATCCCAGGGACCCTGGGCTGCCTCGCACGGCGCTGGATCTTCAAAGCTCCTCAGTGCCAGGAATTAATCACAGCCTGTGCCGCAGCTGCCTCCAGCCCCCTTTATATAATCTCAGCTCTTGCTTTGCTTCTCCTTTGCAGGAGCCCCTTGTTAACCCCAGATCATCCACGGTGATTGTCCCGGTGGTCCCGGCCCCCGGCAGAGAGCCTGGCTGGTGCTGGCCAGCCCGTGGCACTGCTGGCACCACCGGCAAGGCACCCAAACAGCCAAAGGAGGAGTGAGCAGGGGAAATGAGCAGTGGAGCTGGGCCTGAGAGGCGACCTGCTCCAGGGGAAGGTGCCCCTGTCCATGGCAGGGCTGGTCTTTAAGGTCCCTCCCAACCCAAAGCGTTCCAAGTTCTGTGGTTCCCAGGGATCCTTCCCCTGACACCACAGGGCTCTGTCCACTCCCAGCCAGCACTGCAGCCTGGACCCACTGCCCCTCGGCATGCAGGGCTCTCACTGGCCCCATCACAGCCACTCCCAGTATGCCCAGTATGCCCAGTATGCCCAGTACTGCCCACCACCCCTGGCTGCTCCTACCAGAACGCCCCTGGGCTGGTCCTCGGAGGGTCCTGGCCGGTCCCTGCCAGGTCAGGGGGACAGTGGGGACAGTGTCTCCCCAGCGCTGGCCTGGGTGCTCCCTGTGCTCCACTCCACCGTGCCCAGCTCTCCGTTCCCACCGCTCCCGTACTCGTGGGTTTTTAAAGCTAAAAAAAAAAAAAAAAATGTCTGTTTCCTGAGAGACCATTAGCATGGTGGAAGACAGAGATAATAATAGCCTGGGTTTGTATGGGAGCTCTCCTCTGGTAGGGATGGTGAGTACAGTGGGGGCTACGCTGCTGCTGCTGCTGCTGCTGCTGCTGCGGAGGGTGTGGGCAGCAGGACAGACCCCGCTGGGTGTCCTGCTGGACCAGCAGCACCCCAAGAGGGATGTGCAGCCCCAGGGGAGGCTTTGCTGCTGCCTCAGGCTTCAGAGAGCCAGCACAGAGTGTGGAGGTGCCCCAGCACTGAGCCCCTCCCAGCCTGCAGCTCGTCCCCAGGCTGTGGCCCGGCAGGATCAGGGGGATCTTTTTGCTCTTTGCAGGATAAATCAGACATGAAGGTCCTTGAAAGTGTTGTCCTGGGGGCAGCTGTGTGGGTGGGTGATGGTGGCTTTGGAGGTGCCAGCAAACAGCTCTCAGGGGTGATCCCACCTCTTCCAGGACATCCCTGAGAAGGATTGGGGCTGAGTGGGATGTCTGCTTGGGCAGTGCTTGGGACACCCAGCCCAGGTCGGTCACATCTGTGCAGGGCAGGGACACAAGACCCCTCATCACAGTGTCCCCCCCACCCTGTGTGTGGACACAGCAAAGCCATGACCATCAGAGAGCCTCTCCCTGGATTCCAGCTCCAAAATTCCACTCCTTGCTCCCAGCTTTGGTTCAAATTCAGGGCTTGACATGACCTGACAGAGACAAGGTGTGACCCAGCTTGGGCTGGTGTCCTGGAGTGCCTTCCCCTAAAACATTCCTTCACATGGCCAAGGCAGCAGAGCCGGGCACAGCCTGGCACGGTGGCAGCTCCCGGGTGGGCACCGCCTGCCTGGTGTTTGCTTTGGTTGTAGGATCAGGGAGTTAATTGAAATATCAACTTCATTAACTTCCCTCAATCCTCTGCGGTTAATTAGGGTGGCAGTGGCGCTGCTGGCGGGGATGTGGCACCACAGCAGAGCTTTTCTCACCCAGCCAAAGGAGCTGGAAATCCCTCTCCAATTATCTGCACAAAACACCGTGACAGAGCCTGGCTGTGACAGAGCCTGGCTGTGACGCTGTCCCTGGAGCATTCCGCATTATCCCGGGATCAGGGAGCCCTGGGCTGGCTTTGAGGGAATTCTGCAAGCTCAGATGTAACTTTGGCCAGAGGGCTGGGCCGTGTGGGATCCCAGCTCCATCCTCTGCTCCCAGTTCCACATCACACCGCTGCTTCTCATGGGTTTTACTGGTGGATACTGGACTGGGTTTTGTGCTGCTGGAGGAGCAAGGAGCCAGGTGGGCTTTGGAATGCCTGAGAGCCAGCCAGCCCCAGGAGCCACTCCCAAAGCCTCTCCAGCTCCCTGTGCACGCCAGGGCTGGAGCCTAGCCCTGCCTCTCTCGGGGCTCTGTTTCACTCCGTGTCTCAGCCGTTCCCAACCTCTGCTCGTCTCCTGAGCTGCGTGGTCCCTGCAGGATCCAGCCCCTTCCCACATCCATCCCATTCCCGCCTGCACAGCCTCACCGCAGGAATTGCAGGGAGCAGCAGTTACCCGATGGATGATGCTGCCGAGAGCTTCTGGCAGCTGCAGCTCCTTCCACCGCCTGCAAATCCACACCCCTAAGGTGTGCGGGGCCCTGGAGTCTATTTGGAGCTTTCCCTGACATCCCGCTCCTCTGATCTCGGTGGATCTTACGGGAGGCGCTTTCAAAGCAGCGCATTCCCCTCCCTGCCTCCTCCCGAGCGGTGCGGAGCCCCTTCCTCCCCCTGCCCGGGCTCCTGCCACGAGCCATCAATCCCCGGGGCTGCAGCGGGAGCTCAGCCCGCCCGGGATGGAGCCTGACCTAATTCAAAGCGGCAGCATCCAGAGGGCAGCGGCAGCGCCGGCCCCACGCCGGGGTCCCGCAGCCCCGCGGGACACGTCCCTTGGCATTTGGGAGCGGGCATCCCTCCAAGCGTGCCTGCGGCCGCAGGGCAGCAGAGCCAGAGCCCGGTTTTGTCCAAAGGACACCAAGATCTTTTCCTCTTGCACCGAGGAAGGCTCCGCTTCCAGCAGAGCCTAAGCCCGAGCGCTCATCCGGGAGAGAGGTTTTGGATAAACTACACGAGAAGGGATTTGCGGTGCTGATCTCTGGAAGGAGAAGGAAGCTGCAGCAGCTCAGCCCCTTTGGAACCCGCCCAGGTTCACCTTCAAAGCCCTCACCTCGCCACACACCGGCCTGTCAGCTCCTCCTCCTCCCCGGGACCCCCGCGCCCACGACGGGCCCCGGTCAGAGCCGCATCCCCCCGGGGGACCCCGGCTCTGCGCTCCCGGGACAGGGCGGTCCCTGCTGTGCCGTCCCCAGAGCCCTGAGGGACCCCCGGTCCCCACCGCCCCCAACCCTGCTGGGGAAACCGGGGCTGCCCGGCCCCGCCGCCCGCCCCGGGGCCCCGCAGCGCCGGTACCTGCGGCGGGCGGGGGGCGCGGGGAGCCGGGAAGGGTCGGTCGGTCCCGGCGGTGGAGAAGGACGAGCAATGCCGGGGAACCGGAGTGGTCCCAGTGCCGGGGGAGGATAACGGGGGGGTCAGTCCCGGTGCCGGTGACACCGGACTTTGTGCCGGGGAAGAAGAGCCGTGTGACGGTGCCGGTGTCAGCGAGGCCGGTCGGTCCTGGTGCCGGGATCCAAGCACTGACGCCGGTGCCGGGACAGCAGGGCCGGAGCGGTGCCGGTTCCGGCGGCGGTACCGGCGGTGAAAAGCCGGTACCGGCGGCTCCGTCGCGGTCCCGCTGCCGGCTGCGGGCGCCCAGAGCCGGGCTGGCGCCCGCCCCGCTCGCACCGGCGGTACCGGAGCATCCGCAGCCCCGGGCCGGCTCCGCGCTCCGCCCCGCGCCCCCCCCGTGCGCCCCGCCGGGGCTGCCCTCGCTCCGCCGCCGCCCCGGGCAGGCCGCGGGCCGGGCCGGGGGATGAAGGAGGGGGTTCGGAGCGGGGTCCGCCCGCTACCGGGACCGCCCCGGTACCGCCGGGCCCGCAGCGCGGCGGGGCGGGGCCGCTGGGGCGGGCCCGGAGGAGGGACCAGGGAGGGACACGGGGGTGGCCCGGAGGGGGGCGGGACACGGGGGTGGCCCGGTGGGTGGGACACGAGGGGGGTGGCCCGGTGGATGGGCGGGACACGAGGGGGGTGTCCCGGTGGATGGGCGTGGCGGGGGGCGCGGCCGGGCCGGCGGAACGGAACGGAACGGAACGGAACGGGCGGCGGGCGCAGCCATGTCCTTCTGCTCCTTCTTGGGGGGAGAGGTGTTCAAGGACCACTTCCAGCCGGGTGAGGGGGGCTCCCCGCGGGCTCCGGGGGGATCCCCAGAGGGGCGGGCAGGGGGTGTCACCCGGCAAGGCGGGACCCGCCGGGTGAGCGGCTGGAGGGGGGTTCAGGGGGGTTTCTTTCTGCGGAGCATCCTCCGGGCGGGGTCCCGGTGGGGGAATCCTCCCCGATAGTGACTCGGGGTTTCGATCCCTGTATGAGCATGGTGGGGAGCGGGGGTCCTGCCCCTCCACGCCCCTGCTTGCCCTGGGGGTGCCCTGGGGTCGGGGGTCCCGCGGTGTGCCGTGTCCCGGCGCTGACGGGTCCCCGCGCTGTCCCCTCTGTGCTGGCCCCTCCGCAGGCATTTACGTGTGTGCCAAGTGTGGCCATGAGCTGTTCTCCAGCCGGGCCAAGTACGAGCACTCGTCGCCGTGGCCAGCATTCACCGAGACCCTCCGCGGGGACAGCGTGGCCAAGCGCGAGGAGCGCCCGGGAGCCTTAAAGGTGCGGATCCCCGACCCCTCGGGCTGTAACAAAAAGCCACATTGCTGCCAACCCCTTCCCCTTGCTTCTCCAGGTGACGTGTGGCAAGTGTGGCAACGGGCTGGGCCACGAGTTCCTCAACGATGGGCCCAAGAGGGGCCAGTCCCGCTTCTGAATATTCAGCAGCTCGCTGAAGTTCCTCCCGAAAGGTACCAGCTGTGGCTTGGCAGCTGTCCCGGCCCCGGGACTTATTTCTGGGGCAGGCTGGGAGTGCTGCACTGCTTTCAGCAGGGTGGCCTTGGCCCTGCTGATAACGCCAGGGAGAAATCCGGCTCGGTCTGCTCAGCTCAGGGCTCCCCGAGCTCAGCTGGAGCTCCTGGTGTCACCAGCACCCAGGGTCTCCGTGGGTTTGAGGGGTGGCTGAAGTTTGGGGGGTTTCTCTGGGGGTGCAAAGCGAGGGCAGGGAGCCTCTGTGCTGGCACGGAGGGGCTGGGGGGCTTTGCTGGCCACTCCCTGGGGAAGTTGTGGAAGAAAAGGCTCTCAAGGAAAGGCCTCAGGAGGCCAAATTCCAGGCAGCAGCACGGCCATGAGCTGCTGTCCTGCTGGCCAGGCTGTGGTGGTGCTGATGTTGTGTAGCAAAACCCCCATTATAAAAAGGACTGGTGGTTCTGGAGGAAGAAACACGAGCCCTCATTGCTCCTCTCCCATTTTTTAGGTAAAGCTGACCTGAAAGAGAAATAAGTGAGCTGCTGCACCTGGCACTGCCCTGGGCTAATCCTGCCGTCACTCCTTGGGATGCACTGTCCTGCCAAGAGGACCCGCAGCAGGAGCAACCCCAAGGAAGCTCCTGGTCTGAGTTTTCCCCTGATTTCCTGGTCACGGTTTCCCCATGATTTCCCTGTCAAGGTTTTATTCCCTGATTTCCCTGTCAGGGTTCCCCAGTTGTCCCTGTGGCAGTTCCCCTCAATTTCTCTGTCACGGTTCTCTCCTGGTTTCCCTGGTCCAGTTCCTCCCTGGAGCTGTTCCAGCTCCATCCAAGGAGCTCCTGTGCCTGTGCTGAGCTCGGGGAGGGTTTGCTGCTGACAGTGTCCAGACCCCAGGCAGGCACTGGATGCAATCCAGGGTGGCTCCGCTGGCACTTGCAGGGACTAAGGCAGGATTAGCCCAGGCCAGGGTCAGGGTTAATCCCTGGAGCTATTCTGGGCTGGGATCATGGTATGAACTGCTCTATATAAACCCTTCCAGGGTGCTGGGGCAGGGATGTTTTATGGTCCCACATGTTTTCTGGGCAGCATCCAGGTGTTTTTTCCCCCCTCTGCCCACCTTCCACACTGTAGAGACGGTTCCACACCGGGGTCCTCGACTCTGCCCTGGCCTTACACCTGATTCAGCACTGTGCAATAAATTCCAGGGGCACTCGGCTTCCTCCTGGCTGTGCCCTGCTGGGAGGGAGGCTGGAATTGGCCCAGGAGCTGCGCTTGGCACCGCTCTGGAATCGTGGCTGCGCTGCCTCAGTGCTCCCAAGGGCTGCCACACTGATCCTCCTCAATTCAGTGCCTCGTTCCTGGCCTTCCCTCCCTGGCCCAGGAGCCAAATCCTCCTCTGGAATGGATACACGAGGATTGTTACAGAGGGAAAAGGCTGTTGCTGACCCGTGGGGTTTAGAGGGGCCGTGCTGCTGGTGCAGCTGCACTCAGGGACACCTTGGGGGCTTTTCCCTCCGCGTGTTTTCCCTCAATCCCACGGATCCCCGGGCACCAGGGGAGGTTTGCCACCCCAGCTCACTCCCTGGAGCTCACTGCAGGTTTTGTACCTCTCCATGCTGAAATAAAGCACTGATTCACTGTGTTGGAGTGTTGAACACGCTGGGAATGGCATCCCAGCGCCGTGGGCTCCTGCTCTGCTCCCTGGCTGCAGGGCTGGGGTGGGGTGTGTGCTTTTACCTGGAATCTCTTCCCATTTCCCAGCCTTTGCCATTGGAAAGGAGTTGCTGAGGCATGGGAGGCCTCTGGGCATTGCCAGAGCCAAAGCTCCCATGGGGAGGTTTCCTTTTCTCTCCACTGAGCACTTTTTCCCAAATGAAGCTGGTTTTAGCTTGTTCCCAGTGTGTTCTTGGTACTTCCTGGGCTCCCAGGATTTTCTGGGCACAGGGAGATGAGTTTCTCACCAGAAGTTCCCCACACAAAGTCTGCAGGACTGGAAGCCACAACCCTCAGTCTCACACGGCATCTTCACCCCCTTGGAGCTGGATCCCAGATCCCTGGAGCCTGGAGGCTTGAGCTGGGCTTTGCTAGGCTCCAGCTCCTCCTCCAAGGGGGTGAAGTCACCTCTGGAGCTCAGGAGCCAGTGCCAGCTCTCCTTCCATTGCCCTCAGCTCGGGTCAACCTCAAATTATTCACCAAGTTCCAGTCTTTAGGTCCAATCTGCCTTTTTACTGATTAATCCTTGGATTTTAGGGCATTAAGGGGAAATTCTTCCCCTTTAGGGTGGGCAGGCCCTGGCACAGGTGCCCAGAGCAGCTGTGGCTGCCCCAGGATCCCTGGAGTATCCCAGGCCAGGCTGGACAGGGCTTGGAGCAGCCTGGGATGGTGGAAGGTGTCCCTGCCACAGCAGGGGTGGCACTGGATGGGCTTTGAGGTCCCTCCAATCCAAACCATTCCGGGATTCTCCAGGTCAGGTGACATCCAGGTGAGCCCTGGAAGGAAGGGATTTTTGGAGTGGTTTTCCCCGAGATGCTGCAATGGGAGAAAACCTTGGGAGGGGACAGCGGTGAGGGGACAGCAGAGCCTCCTCCCCATGGTGGGCAGCGTGTGCCGGGGGGGATCCAGCCGGGATTGCTCCATCCCTGCCCTGCCCAGCATCC
>QUSF01000142.1:386393-398146 GCA_003676055.1 Chloebia gouldiae
AGCCCTGCCAGCATCATCCCAACCCTGTGAGCATCATCCCAGCCCTGTGAGCATCATCCCAGCCCTGCCAGCATCATCCCAGCCCTGTGAGCATCATCCCAGCCCTGTGAGCATCATCCCAACCCTGCCAGCATCATCCCAGCCCTGTGAGCGTCCATCCAGCCCCGTGGCTGCTCCCGTGGCCACCCCAGCGTGCCACAAGCCCCGGCCAGGGAGGGCGATGCCCGCCGGGGCTCTCTCCCCACGTGGCTGCTCTTTCAAACGATCCACTTGACTGTCTGCAGCAATGATTTGTTGCTTGTAAAGCCGCCGTGATTAACTACAGTTTAGCCTCCTGGTTTCATGTCTTATCATGTTTCATCTCACACAAAAGACATTTACAGTCTATTTTCAACTTCAAAGCGAATGCTTCTTGCGTGACCATTAGGGCAGGCAGATATTTAAGCAGAACCTGTATGGTATTAGTGTCTCTTGATGTTCCCTGCTGAGTGAGGATGGATGGCTGCCCCAAAAGGCAGCTTTTTCCTATTGTTTTATGCACCACTGATTAATATTTCATGTTCCCACTGTTACAGATTTGCTGGCTGGCACTGGCCTGCCCCGACACTGCTTTCTTCGTGTCTTACATGTCCAGCTTTTGTGCTCTTGGACATGGGGAGTGCGACTCTTGGCAGGGTCCTCTGGGCTTTATTGAAGCCTCCTGCCCGAATTTTTTGAATTAAGGTTCTCTTGACGACGTTAGGGAGGGTGGTGTGCTCTCCTGCCCCACCCACACCTCTGTCCTGTCCCCAGACTTCGGGATGGGAACAGCGGGGACAGCACCGGGGAACGGATCCTGCAGCAGCCAGAGGTGAGGCTGGCTCCTGCCCCTGCAGAGCTGTGGGGTGTGGACTGGGCTGAGAAGCTGCTGCCATCCCTGGTGCCACCCTCTGTGACACTGGTGTCACCCCGGGCACTGCCGCTGCAGCCTGGCACTGCCGTGGGGCTCAGCATCCCAGCTCCGGAGGGAGCCTTCGCACCGGACCCACCGCCCCTTCCACAGCACAATTCCCAAAATCCCCACCGAATTCCCAGCCAGCCTTGTCAGGACAGATGAAAACAGCCCAGGAGCAAATTGCTCTGCCTGGGAGCCCCACTGGTGTTTGCCAGAACGGTAAATTAAAATAAACCCGGGAACCGTGAGGGCAGGCTCTGCTTATCCTCCAGCCTGGAGTTCATCGAACTCAATTAGCCTGACCAGTAAATAGAGCCCGTTTTACTTCAGATGCAGGAGTTGTTGGGGCTTGATCCTTTAATTTCAGGAGTAGGGGAGCTGTGGGAACACTGCCAAGAATTTCTGCAGAGCCCACATTTGCTCTGTGTGCTCAGAGGTCACCCCTAAGTTATGTTTGGGATGAGGTGGGAGCTTCCCAGAGTACCTGGGAGGGTACAAGGAGTTTAAACTGCATCATTATTAGGTGGAAAATAAAGACTTGAAAGCCACCAGGAGGGAATAAGTGATGGAATTTATTTAAAGAGGAAAAGCTGCACTTGGGAGCGATGCTGAGGCCATGTGTCTGCAGGGCTGTGCTCATTCCTCCCAGATTATTTTAAATTTGAGCATCTTTTCTGCATCACAGTCTATCTTTGCTCCCCTCTGACGTCTTGGGATTTTATGGCCGGGGCTGCTCCTGCCAGCAGCGCCGCAGCTCTGCTGGAAATCAACTTCCCTGCTTTGAACCCAATCTCGCAGCATCCGATCCAAAGCTGGCCTCCAAATTAGTTAATCTCGGATTAATTTAAACTGCTGCCTCGGGTGGGTGAGGCACCAAGGCTCCGGCAGGGGTGTGAGCCAGGCAGGAGGTGCTGCCCTGTCTGTCTGTCTGTCTGTCCAGGTGTGGGTGCTGAGCCCCGCCGCTCCCTGCTGTCTCTGGGGGTGAGCTGGGCTGCTGGGCTCGATTCCCGGGAATTCCGGCTGGCACGGGCAGGGTTTGTGGGCACGGGTGGGGCAGGGGCTGGGCAAGCCGGGCAGAGCCCCCAAACGGAGGAGGGGCGGGATTAAAGGGGAACAAGGAGGGGCTGGGATTTGCCAATACCCGCCGAGGGGCGAGAGGGATCAGGGCGAGACGGATCCTGTCTTCAACTGCAGCTGCTCACGTGTGTGAGTCGCCCAAATATGTGAGGTATTTGTTTAATTTCTCCGTTTGAGGTTTGAGGCCAGCACCGTGTCCTGATGCTTATCAAACCTGGGGCTCGGACCAAGGCTCCGGGGAGGGGGAACTGAGCTCTCCTGGTGATCCAAGGCAGAACTTAAATCCCCAAAATCTGGCTCAGATTGAGCCTCCCTGTGGGTTTCTGCGGGTCACTGTTGGGGCAGGATTGT
This sequence comes from Chloebia gouldiae, assembly GCA_003676055.1. Lineage (NCBI taxonomy): Eukaryota > Metazoa > Chordata > Aves > Passeriformes > Passeridae > Chloebia > Chloebia gouldiae. The sequence goes on from QUSF01000142.1 coordinate 388,756, forward strand.
TTTCACCCAGGGTTGTGCGGGGGCTGAGTTTGTGCAGGATGGTGGGGAAAGGGGGGGATAGTTTAGATCCTGGGGAAGTGGGAGCATCCAAAGGGAGCTGCGACCACCAGAGCTCAGCCTCGGCCGGGCTGTGAATGACCACCAGGTTCGGGCTGTGAGTGCCTCCCGAAGCTTCCCAGGCCGTTCCGAGCCTCGCTGCTGCTTCCCGGGACAGCTCTGCCCGCGGCGCTGCAGCCCACGAGGAAGCTCCAGCGAGGGCAAACCATAAAGCAGTTTATAAAATTAGCGGCTAATTAGCAGCGACTGCAGGGTACGGGCACCGCGGGCCGGCTGCGCTCCCCAGCCCGGCTGCGGAGCCGCTCCCCTCTCGGCATTGCGAAATTAGGGCAAAACAAGGGGTTTGTTGCTACAAACGATAGGAGGAAATGGAAACACCTCCCAGCAGAGCTCTGGCAAGGCGACATCTGCCCCCGGGCGGGATGGAACGGGGTCTGGTGTCCCCACTGCCACCAAATCTCTCGTCCCCTGCTGCGGCACGGAGGGACGGGATAGCACAGCCCCAGGACAGGGAGAGGGATGGACCAGCAAATCACCAACCCAAAACAACCCCATGGACCAGCAAATCACCGACCAAAAACCCCCATGGAACAGCAAATCACCGACCAAAAACCCCCATGGAACAGCAAATAACCCCTGGGCACGGGTTACTGTGGGTGAATGTGCAGGGCTGGGGTTTTCCCTTCCCTCTGCTCCGAGCTGGGCAGCCGCGGAGGGGCCGAGGACTGCAAAGCATTTGCTGCAGAATCTGAAGAATTTGGAGTGAAACCCCCAAAGAAATTAAGGACAGATGGGCTAGAGGGGAAGAAAGAAACCCGAATTCCTTCTGCTGCTCGGTGCCTGCCTCCAGGGCACCGCCTCGTCCCTGCTGCGGCGTGGGGAGGGATGGATGATGGATGGAGGGATGGATGATGGATGGATGGATGGATGGATGGATGATGGATGGGCATCTTTCATGCCAGGCAAGCACCGTGAGGACACCAGACCCGTGCCCAAGGGATGATGCTCCTGCAGCACCCAGGGCCATCCCGCTCTGCCCAAGGCTGGCCATGGTGGCCCTGGAGGACTCGGGGCTCCTCTGGAGATCCCTGGTTCCCACCCCGCAGTGGAGCCGCTCCTCGAGAGGAGCGAAGCGAGGGACCCGTGAGGAAAGTAAACTTCTCCTCTTCCAACCAACAGCTCCGGCTGACCCCGGGGGCTGCCCGGGGTGTGAGCCCCATCCCCACCCCCGTGTTTATGTAATCACCGGGATTAGGAGTTTTCTGCTCGGGCTGGCGCTGGCAGAGTCACCCAACACCTGCGTGCTGACTTCAGCACCTCAAATATTTCTGATGCAATTCCTTTTATTCCCCTCCTAAAGCAAACGCGATGTGTTAATGGGTAGAAAGGAAGCATAATTGCTCCTTTGTGTGAAATCGGTCGGGGAAAATCGCAGCAGTTTGGTTGCAAAACTGGAGCTGCAAACAGGTTTTGGGGTGGGACCCACCTGGGCTTGGGATGGCCGGGAGAGGGAACCTCCCCGGAGTTTATGGGATGGGAAATGGGCATCTCCTCCTCTCTGAAGGGTAGAGCTGAGGGTCTGGGCTGGTTCTCGGGGCGTGTTTGATGTGTTCCCGTGTGCCAGCCCGGGGGAAACGACCTCCAGATGAGGCCACCGCTGGCAGCGCCGCGGCCGGGCGGGGACAGCCCCGCCGAGCGTTTGTGGCTCCAGATGCGAACAATGAGGCCAGCGGCTCTTGATTTCATCCCTCAAGTAATTGGGCTGGAAGTCTGGGATGGTAATGACTCCACATCAAGCGCTCAGATGTGACCCATCCCCGGCCGGGGGCCGTGATGAATGTCCCCCAGATGTTCTCCCCCAGATGTTGTCCCCCGGGGGAGGCCAGACCCGCACGTGTGCTGTTAATAACGCCCAAGATCTGAGGTTCACAATGACCACGGGGCGTTGCCGTGAGCCCCGGGATGGGGGGGCTGAGGCCTCCTGGGGGGGTTCGTCCTGTGTCCTGCGAGGGCTGGGGACGCTCCTGGCTCTGAGGAGCCCCCTGAAACCCCACCAGGCAGCCCTGGATGCTCTGGGGAGGCAGAGGATGCTCCGAGGAGCTCCAACAGCCCTGAGAGCCGAAGCTGGAGGTGACACAAGAGACAGGGATGCTCCGGGATGCACATCGGGGCTGTTCCCAAAGCCTTGTCCCAGTTCCAGGGATGGCAGGCACAGCGCCCTGCGCTTCACTCCCTGCCCACCTTTGGGTTTTTGTCTCCAAAGTTCTCCAGCAAATCCTGTCTGTGGCCACAAGAGATCCTGAGGAAGGCCCCGTGCCCCGGTCCCCCGTGCCAGGCTGCTCCCGTCCCTCAGCAGTGCCACGGGGGCCCAGCCCTGGTGCAGGAGGGAATTTGGCACAGGCAGGGGTCTGCCAGGGTTTCACCCCCACGGCGTGGGATCCTAAAACCCGTCCCCAGCATTTTGGATGTCTGGGCTCTGCTGGTTTTATCTGTGCTCTGGTGGTGGCCGAGAGCCAGGGTGGGGACAGCCATCTCCTGGTCCTCTGTTCCCTGCAGAGAGGTTCTTCCCTGCTCCAGGGGCTCCAGGCCTGTATCCATGAAGATTCCATGGGGCAGGGACCGGAGCTGGGATAGATCCCAGGGGGATGAGGTGGATGATTTCAGGGATGCTGCCCTGAGCTCCCGGGGGCTCTCCCGGGCTGAGGAGCCTCAGGTTTCCCTGCGGGTGTCCCTGAAGGTTTCTGTGTCGGCCCCGCGAGCTCTGTGCTGCCCTTTTGGGAGGGGACAGCCCGCGGGGTCACGGCACGGGCTGGTGCCACGGGAACCGGGTGCCAGCAGCCCCGGGGAAGGAGATCCACGTCCCCAGGAGGCTTCGGCTCCTGGCGGGGCTTCACGGGCTGCGAGGGATGCCCGGGGGCAGAGGGCGGTGCCGGAGGGCTGCGGCCATCCCGGATTGCTGGAGCAGGAGGAATTGCAGCCCCGGGCTGGGGAGCCGAGCGTGCCCCACGCGCTGGAGCCTTTCCAGCCCTTCCCTGCTGATTGCTCCGGCATGTGCAGCGCAGATGATGAGAGACGAGCGGGGCCGGCTGGGCTGGGCGCGGCTCTGCCGAGCTCCCGTTGTGCCCCCGCAGCCCAGGGCAGAGCCGAGGTTTTGCTGAAAACGGGGTGGTTTTCACCCACAGTGAGGGGCCGTGGCTCCAGCAGGACCTGCTGCCTGCAGGCTGCATCCACTGCTCGGGGAAATGAGAGCCACGGGCTCCTGGCTGCTTTGGGTTGGGCTAAAGCCCACCCAGTGCCACCCCTGCCATGGCAGGGACACCTCCCACTGCCCCAGGCTGCTCCAGCCCTGTCCAACCCACCCCTGGATTCTTCCAGGGATGGGAGTTTGGGGAGTGGGACCATCCCTGAATGGGGGGTGGTGAAAATTCAGGATTCTGGCCTGAAGTGGGAGCCTGATTCTGCTGCTACTTCTGAAATTCGGGTTTGAACACATTAAACTCTGGAGTCTGTGTTGCCCACAGAGGAGGCTTGGCTGGGGCTGCAGCTGGCCAGGGTTTGATCCAGTGCTGGGTTTTGTGTCCCTCTTTGTTTCCTGTTTCCCAACCCCACCAACACCTGAAAGAAGGACACTGGGAGCCTCCTTTCTGCCTCCAGGGAGCCTTTGGAATCCCCTTTCCCCCCTCCATCCATCCGAGACGTTCTCCTTCAAACCTCACTTGTGTTTCACTGTGCTTGGCTCTGCTCCAGATGTTCCAATCCTCAATCCCTCACCTTTCTCTCCCTTTGGCCACTGGATATTTGCCTGAACCCGAGCCAGAAGAAAGCAACCCCCCACCTGTGCATGGAATTAGCACGGGGCATGCCAGACCTCCACGGACTCATGGACTCATAAATGTGGCCATCTGTACCTGGCAACAGGATTTTTTAATGGCAAACAAGGAAAAAGGCAAACACCCCCTCCTCCTAAATGGGTTGAATTTTTATTTCCCTCTGAAAAAAAAAAAAGGGAAAAAAAAAAAAGGAAACTTGTAAATGATTTGCTTGGAAAAAGCCACTTCCCACAGAGATTGGGCACGGCCACGGGGAGCTCGTGGCCGTGACTCAGGGGAAGGAGGATGAGTCCCAGCTGCTCGCAGCTGGATTGGGAACAGCTCTGCGTGATTCCCACCTCCTTTGGGGATGGTTTGGGACAGGATTCTCCAGCCCTGCCCTCCCAGGTGATGAGCTGGGCCTGTGTTAGGGCACAGAGCCAGTCCTGCCTCTCCTCCTGCCTTTTCCACTGCATCCTCGGGGCTGCCACTCCTCCTTTGCTGTCCTCTGTCACTTCAGGGGGTGCTGCTGCACCTTCCAGCCTCCCCAGTCCTGCACTGGCACTGTCCCAGTGCCCTTGGCACAGCCCCCAGCCCAGCACCAGGGAAATATGCCCCAGGGGCAAGGTTTTAGGCTAAAAAAGTGTGATTAAACCACACAGTGACCCTGTTGGTAGCCTGTTGTGGGTGTATTCTAAACGAGAAATTAGAGAATCAGGAATTCCCCGAGTGGTTTAGGCTGGAAGGGACCTCAAAGCCCATCCAGTGCCACCCCCTGCCATGGGCAGGGACACCTCCACCATCCCAGGGTGCTCCAAGCCCTGTCCAGCCTGGCCTTGGATCTCACCTGCTGTGGCCAGGAGAGGTTCCCCGGTGTTCCCCTCCTCCCTCAGGGCTGAGCTGGTGCCTCATTGCCCCACCCCAAATGCCATTTTTGCTTTGGAGCTTCAGGTGAGCAGCGGGTGTGGGAAGAGCAGCAGGAATTCCTGCACGCCTTTCCCCATGGATGGGCTGCTCCAGCCCTTCTTGGGATGCTTCCAAGCTCATTAGGGAGATGTCTGTTTGTCCTGTAATTAACTCTAAATGAGATCAGCAAGGAACACAAATGCCTTTCTGGCTCCGGGAGGAGCTCCTGAGGAGGTGAGGAGCTGTCAGGACAGCCCTGGCTGGTCACTGAGGCTCCTGGAGCAGAGGGACAGGAATCACTGTGGGGATGGAGAGGCTCATGATGGTGAGCCCAGGGAAGGCAGAGGTGGCTGCAGTAACTCCTCAGGGACTGAACCTGCCTCATCCTGGGGCTCTAACACCCCCCAGGGCATCAGAGCCACTCTGGAGTCCCCAATCCAGCTGTGGCCTGCAGCTGGACAAGCTCCAGGCCTCGCCTTTGGCTGCATCCCTCACCCTCTGCAAACACTGATCCCGCGTGTGCCATCCCCTGGCTCCTTCCAAAGGGGCCTTTTCCCACTGGAAATGCCCTTGCTGCTCCACTCCTCCAGCCAGGAGAAACAGATCCCTCTGATGCCACAGACCTGCGTGCCCAGGGGCTGGGTTACAGCAAACTAAACACAAAAAATGGCACTTCTGGGCCTCCTCCCATCCCTGGAACTTTTTCTTTGCTCCTGTGTCCCCACCAGGAGGGCACCGCTGAGGGAATAACTGCTCCCAGTGTGTGTAAGATGGGAAATGAGGAGGGGACTGGGCTCAGGGCAGGGCTGGGACAGTGTCAGAGTCCAGGGATGGCGTTTGCTCTGAACTCCGTGGCTCTGCCTGCCCCAATAAAAATTGCCCATTTCATCTATGTTATTTTTTAAATTGAAGTTTAAAAAAAAAACCCCAAACCAGTGGGTTTTGGCTGCCTTATCCCCTTATTGGGACGATTTTAAATCAAAAGCAGAAATTGGGGGGAGGCTCCTTTTGTGGCTGCAGCTGGATGGGAGCCAGCCCTGGCTGCTGGAGCCACGGCGTGCCCGGGGCTGCCGTGGTCCTGCAGGTCCCTGTCCCAAACTCCATCAGGACAAGGACACTCAGCCGGTGCACCCACATCCTCCTTGGGCTGCTGGAGGTCCCCTGGCCCAAACCCTCCCTCCTGGAGGTCCCCTGGCCCAAACCCTCCCTCTGGGGATGCTGCTGCCCTCCCGAGCCGGGGCAATGGCTTTGTGCTCTCCACGCAGGCTCCGCGTGGCTCAGCCCCAAATCCCAGCGGGGACGGGGAGCTGAGGTGACCAAAGCTCCCGCTGGTGAGAGGGACAGCAGCTCGCTGGAGCTGGGGGTGGTTTTGCTCCTCCTCACGGCACGGGGCTGTCTGCAGCTCCCCAGAATCGCTGTAGCCACGGGCAATTTTCTGTGTTGGAGTTTTGCAAAACCATATTAAGAAAAATCTCGCCCTGGCGCTGCTGGCTCTCCTCCAGGCTGGAAATTGCATTCCCCTGCTTGAAATTCCTCCCGGAGTTTCAGATGGAGAATGTACAACTTCACTTTCCATCCTGAGCTGCTGTCACACATTTTAATAACAGGGGCTGGGCTCCACCCCAGCGGTGGCCGCGTGCCAGGATTTTGGAGCCAACCCTTGGAGCGGCTGCGGTGCTGCTGGAGCTGGGGCTCAGCCCCCCAAGCCCGGCCCAGCCCCTTGGAGCTGGGCTGGCCCTTGTGGCTTGGTTTTCAATCCTGGCTGATGAGTTTTTGGTGTCCCCTTTGCCCCAGGTGATGGGGACGGGGTGTGGGATCGGCTCCGCGTGCTGCGCTCGTGATCCCGGTGAGGAGATGTGATCCATTCCTCCTCCTTGCTGCTCCTCATTCTGTCATCAGCTCTGGCACAGCTCTGATGGTCCCACCTGAGCTTTTCCCTCTCCCTCCTGCCTTTCCCCACTGCAGGATTGGGAGAAATCCCCCTGCACCGTGACATTGATGGTGGTTTCCCCACCAAAACCCAGCAGATAAAAAAAGCTTGGGGAAAAAGCCTTTGCAGAGACCCTGGATGGGACAACAGCAGGGTGGTGGCACTGCCAAACCTCCTGGGGACATCCCTGTGTGGATGAGCCATGGTGGGGACAGCAGAGTGACCTGGCAGGGCTGTGTGGCTTTAGGGACATCCCTGGGGACGGGGTTTGCTCCCTGCCTCGCCTCTCCCCGAGCTGCCTTTTAGGGGCTGCTCTTTGAACCCGAGCAGTTGTGCCGTGTTTGTGCAACACTCGCTGCAATCAGGGAAACAGCCGCCCTAATTGGATTTTGCCGGCCGCGCTAATTGCCCGCCTGCGAGCAGCCGCTTCCAATCAAGCTGTGCGCGCCTTTGAGAAGCTCGCTCGCCTTTATCAGCCCGGCAAAGTGCGCCGTGGAGGTGACCTGCCAAATGATCCCCCGTGTTTCTAAAGCGGATTTCATCCCCGCTGATCCCCCGAGCTTTTTTCTTTCTCTCTTTGTAACAACAAACTCGGGGAAATCCCAGAAATCCCAGAGCAGCTCCTGCCTGCCTGTGCTGGTGGGCACAGGGGGGGGGTCTGGAGGAGGTGACAGTGGCGTGGCAGGGGTCCCACCCTGCTGGTTTTGGGATGGGGGAGAGGGTGGTGCTGTGCTGATGTCGCTGGGTTTGGCCCTTGGTGGCACTTGTCACTTGTCCTGGATCAGGGTTTATGGAAGAGCTGATCCCGCTGCTCTCCCAGGATTTGGCCACGCTCCTCCATGGAGCATCTCCCTCCCCATGGCCACAGCCTGGCCCTGGGGCTGCTCACTGCTGCCAGGACCCAGGGAGGGGAGAACAACCCTTGCTGTGCTTCAGTGGGGACGATTGAGGGTGGTGAGGCCCTGGCACAGCCGCCCCTGGGTGGCCACGGAGGTGTGAGGGTGGCCACTGCCAGCCAGGGACACCAAACGCAGGGAGATCGTTGCACAACTCATTTATTTCAACCCAAATGCCCTGATTTTGCTAAAAACTTGCACGTGAGCTGCTGATCCTCCATTGCCTGAGCTGCCTGTCCGGTGGGGTCTGGCCTGAGTCCAGGGACCCTCCTGCAGGGGCCCCAAACTCTTCCAGACATGGGGCTGGGGTGACCTTGGGCGCATCCCAAGCCCTCGGCGCCTGGCCCTGACCGCAGACTCGTGTTTGGAGCCTTTTTCCCAAATTTTGGAGGTGAGAAAGGAAGCCTCTGACTGCACTGCGGGGAGCTGGCGGTGCCAAGAGGCCCCGTGGCACCAGCCCTGCCAGGGCAGGAGGGCGAGTGCCCTGCTCCCCCCTCCCACCCTCCCGGAGTCTCCCTGGCTGCGTCGGGACAGGATTTTGTCAGGACGGGTCTGCTCCTGCCAAACGTTTCCATTTTGACAAGTTGGCATTTTCCAAGAGCAACATTCCCCCTCCCAAGGCAAACAGGGAGCTGGAGCAGCTCCTGTTTCCAATGGCTCATGGAGGAGAGGCGGCCCGAGCTGGCCAGTGGCACGGAGTGGGGGTGTTTGTGCTGAGGGAACTGCTCACATCATGACACTTTCAGAAGGCTGAGCTAGAGCAGAGTTAAAGAATAAAGCAGGGATTTATTCAAAGGCCTCAATGGATCCACCTTGGGCACTGCAAGAGCCCAGCACACAAGATGAACCAAAATGGTCACAAAAATGCACGAGGTGTCACACTTCTGTAAGTTTTGGTCCATTTGCATATTGGGGTTAATTGTCCAGTTATAGCTTTAGGTTGTGAAGCTCCATCCTCCTTGTTTTTCTCTCTTTAATTCCCTGTTTCTGCTTTTTGGGCCTGGATGAGCTTGTGATGGTTGTCTTTGGTGAAGCTGGAAAAGGATTGCTCTGTGTGCCTGAGAGAACTTGCTGCCACCGTGAAGCTCAGAGTTAGAAACCAGTGCAGCCCAGAACCCGAGGAATAGGAAGGGTAAACCAAGGCAGCAGCAGCAGCTGCTGCGGGGCCAGCGCTCCTCCCTGGGGGCTGGGAGGGCTCTGGGGCTGCTCCGTCCCTCTGCGAGCCCCGAGAGGCAGCCACGAGAGGGCACAAAGCCCTGGCCCTGCAGCCAGGCAGCCTTGTCAGCCTGTCACCCTGTCACCGTGCCACCCTGTGATCCTGCCACCCTGCAGCCCTGTTACTGTGTCACCCTGTCACCCTGCAGCCCTGTCACCGTGTCACCCTGCCATCCTGTCCCCGTGTCCCCCTGCAGAATTTCACCCCCCAGCCCTGTCCCCGTGTCACCCTGCAGGTTTGTCACCCTGCCATCCTGTCCCTGTGTCCCCCTGCAGCGCTGCCATCCTACAAATCCCCACTGGTGCCACTACAGGATTTTCACCGACCCCAATCCAGCTCTGCTCCACCCTCCCCCTGCCAGGCCGTGGATCCCCGTCCCCACCACTCTGCAGCTCCTGGAAAACCTGGGGATTCCAATTCTAAAAAGAGTTAATTACGTTAATAAGCTAATTAAGACACCAGCCTGGGATCCCGCTCTGCTGCCGGAGTGAGACCCTTCCCAAAAACACCCACCGGGAATGGTGAGAAGGGCAGGGAATACAGGGAAGAAGAAAAATGGATGGGAAAATGTGGTGAA
>QUSF01000142.1:404662-414951 GCA_003676055.1 Chloebia gouldiae
ATGGATGGATGGATGGATGGATGGATGGATGGATGGATGGATGGATGCTCCTTGTCTGCAGGACACAGCTCTGGGAACAGGGTGGGACCTGAGCTCCCTCCCCACATCCTGGCTCTTGGGATGGCCAAAATATTAAAGTGAGGAGCACATGGATGTTCTGAGAAGCTTCAGTGGGACTTGGTTGGAAGCCTGGTCTGAGGGGTGAAGGCAGCAAGGGCTGGTCCATGCTGGGCATGTCAGGTTTAAGATGAGTCTTTGCTTTCCTGTGGGAATTCATGGAATTGTGGAATGGTTTGTGTTGGAAGGCACCTCAAAGATCAACTCATCCCACCCGTGGGCAGGGACATCTTCCACTGTCCCAGGTGCTCCAAGCCCATCCAGCCTGGCCTTGAGCACTGCCAGGGATGCAGGGTCAGCCACAGCTGCCCTGGCCACCCTGTGCCCAAATTCACCCCACGTGAAGAACAGCCCAGGGCCCCCAATCCCACCACGACAAACTCGCTGTGGTTGCAGCCCTGAGCTTTCCCCTTGGCAGGGTTGAGGTCTCAGCTCAGGTTTTACACACTCGCCTTTATGTGGTGATAGTCCTGGGTGGAAAATCCACAGCAGCTCCTTGGATTTCCCCTCCTTCTCCCTCTGCTCAGAGGCAGCTGGGAGATCACAGGAATCCTCAAAATTACTCATGCATCCCTGAAGTGAGTCACTGTGAGCTGAAAACTCGTTTGAGATGCAAATGTGGATGTGGCAGGCAGGGCTCTGGGACGGGGAGGGGGCACAGGGGCAGAGTGGGGTCCTGCAGGTCACCCCAGGGCTGGGGGTCAGTGTCCAGCTCCCTGTGATCCCAGGGCTCCTGCAGAGCAGCAATGAGCCCGGTTTGCACGGCTGAGATGGTCCAGAGCCACGGACCAAAGGGACTGCCCTGACCTGGAGTGCTGGTCCTGGGCTGAAATGTGGGAGGGAATGGCTGAAATTCAGAAGAATTCACTATTTGGGCTCCCAGCACGGAATGTTTGAGGCAGCCTGGGGTAACAGCAGCACTTTGGGAGTGCCATGAGCTGCTGGGCTCCTCCTGGGAGTGATTTTGGTGTGTTCCAGCAAGGAAATCTCATGGGAGACAGGGACACGAGGAGAATAAACTCCTCTCTCCCAGCCAGCAGCTCACAGCGAGGGAGTGGCAGGAGCCTCCCACGCCCCCGGGGCTGCTCTGCATCTTAACACACAGAATTGATCAGGAGCAGGAGAGAATTACATTAATATAGTCACTTGTCACCCAGGTCTTATTAGGAATCCCCACTCATCAGTGTGGGGAGAACAAGGCTGTGACCTTGTTAACGTCCATGGGCAGGGAAAAGCTCATTGACCACTTTGCTACTGATTTATCACTGGGCTCGGAGCCGTGGGCACACCTGGAGGGTTTTCTGTAGTTGGAGTGACCTGGCATCCCCTTCCTTGCCCTGTCCACACCCTTCAGGCTGAGTCAGCCGGGAATTCGCAGGCACGTTATGCAAATTAAAAATAATAAATAAAAGGATGCGGGGGGTGATTGATGGGAAGGGCCAAGGAAAGTGACAGATCCGGTCCCCGGGGGCCACATCCCGGGGGGGCTGCCGGGGCCTCCTGTCCTGTGCAACCTCCCAGCTGCTCCAGAGCTGCAGCATCCCAAAGCCACCCCAAAGCCACCCCAAAAGTGTCCCAAAGCCACCCCAAACCCCGGGGCTGGGGGAGCCGCCCCCCCTGCTCCCCACAGCAGGGACAGACCCGCTGGGGATGCAGGAGGACTTGGCTCAGCTCTGGGGGCAGTTTTGGGCATGGCAGGAAGGATGTGAAGGGGCTCAGCCTGGAGAAAAGGGGGATCAAGGGGGGATTTCTGGCTCTGCACAGCTCCTGACAGGAGGGGACAGCTGGGGGGGGTCGGGCTCTGCTCCAGGGAACAGGGACAGGAGGAGAGGGAACGGCCTCAGGCTGGGCCAGGGGAGGTCAGGGTGAATTTATATTTGATATTTGAATTTATATTTTAATATTTGGGAGAATTTCCTCCTGGAGGGGCTGTCCAGCCCCGGCACGGCTGCCCAGGGCAGGGGTGGAGTGCCCATCCCTGAGGGGATTTATCAGCCCTGTGGATGTGGCACTTGGGGACAAGGATTGTTGGACAGGACGATCTTAGAGGGCTTTTCCAACCATGATTCCACCACTCCATAATTCCTTCTGGGGGTGAAATCAAGCCCCCATCAGAGCAGGATCCCAAAATGCCTCTGCCATCTCCACAACCCTACATCAGATGATTTCACCGGATTTTCTTTTCCCCTCTCTGGAGACTTCTGTAGGTGCTGCTTGTGCCCGAATATCTCCCTGTCTCCACCTGCCTCACCCCGGCTGTGCTCCGAGCTCCCCGGGAATTCCAAGTGACAAATCCCCCCCTCCACGGCCACCCTGCCAGGGAGGAAATGGCGATTTAAGTGGAAGCCAAAGAAATCCTCCAATTACCCGCGGAGGGGCTCGATCAGAGCCATCGATCAGCGCGATGGCTCAATCCCTGCAGCCGGGGCAGGGGACACCGAGGTCCGGGGGGGACACGGATATCCCGGGGGGACACCGCTGTCCCCACAGTCCCCATCCCTCTCCAGGGCTGTCCCCACTTTTCCTGCGAGCGCCAGCCCGGCGGCACGGGGCGGGGGTTTTATTCTTCCTCAAGATCCACCAGCCTCTTCCTCTGCTTCCCAAAGTCATCTTCCGAAGCCACACAAGCCTGAGAAAAAAATGTCGAGGGGTCGCTGCCAAGTACTTTGAGCCGAGAATTTGGGTTTTGTGGAGGGAAGGCAGGGTTTGTCCGCGTGAAAAGCCGGTTTTTGGGGGGAGGGCGTCACAGCCCCGAGCGTGACAAACCCGCATCCGCCCCGCACAAAGGAGCCGGCGGGCAGGGCTGGGCTGCTGCCAGCGGCACAAGGGACACAGCGTCCCCAGGGGCCCGAACTGCTCCGAGCGGTGGGACAGAGGGGCTGGGAGCATCCCAGGAGTGGAGCTGCACCTCTGCAGGCTCAGAGTTGCTGTGCTGGCAGACTCTGACTCCCCAGAGAACTCTGCATTTGACCCGAGGCCGTGGAGAAAGCTCCCAAAATTGATGGCTAGCACTAGGATTATGAGTTTGTAGCTGATTAGAAGTGTGTTGTATCAGAGAGTCAAAAACTTGAAGTTTAAAGTTTTAGAATAGAGCAATATAAAGATAGCTAAGATAAAAGTTTCAGGACAACAACCAATCCTTCTTCTTTGCCTTTGAGTGGTATTTTGGGGTAGGGTTAGAGATTTCACCTGCTCAGGCACCATCCTGCCCTGGCCTTCCAGGATTTTGGGGTCCTGGCTGTGGTGTTTGGAGCAGGTGTGAGGCAGGAGGTCTGCAGGGAGTTTGGGGAGCCCAGGGCTCAGTTTGGGTGGTGTGGGACGGATGGCAGCACGCTGCCTCCGGGTCCTGTCGCTGCTGTCCCCCCTGGCAGGTGGCTCCAGGTCACTCGTGTCCCCCGGGGCTGTGGCTGTGTCCCTGGGGGTGTTTGCATCACATCCCTCACTTTCTCCCAGTCGCTGATGAAGGTGTCCCCAGCCCCCCCAAACCCCTGGGCTGGTTCAGGGAGCCTCCAGGGACAATCACCCCAACCTCCCCCAGCCCCCGGGGCGTGATGGCAGCGGGGCCATTGCTGTGCTGAGCTCGGAGTCACAGAAAATCCCAAACTGGGACGGCCCCGTCGATCCAGCTCATCCCTGGTGACGAGCCCAGCCCAGAGGGGAGCAGAGGTGGCCTCAGAGCCCCCAGCCCTGGGCAGGGGATGGGGCTGGGACCCCCAGCAGGTCTCCCTCGTTAGCCTGAGTGTGACATGCTGGCTAATTACCCTCTGTGCCATCAGAAGGGACGTGTGGGGCTGGTGTCACTCCGTGCCCGCGTTTGATCCCCGTCCCCTTACAAGGCAGATAATGAGGGACGGCCTTGTTCAGTGCTGCTCTTGGTGTGAACATGAAAAATTCATATTTGGCTGCTTTGAGGAGCATGTGAGGGTGTCCTGCATCCACAGGGCTGAGCAGGGATCACACCCAGGCCTCGCTCATGTTAGAGGCTCATAAAACTTGAATTACTGAACAGATACTGGGAAGGGGAGATTCCTTTCAGCATGAATCACTCTGGTGGTGCAAGACTTTTTCTAAACATTTTTTTTTCCGGACGAAATGCTTTTAAATAAAGGCTCACAGGTTCAGTGAGCACCTAACTCCAGCTGTGTCCAGCTGTGCGAGCCTCATGTCAGCGCCACAAGCAAACAAGTCGCTGGAAGTGTCAACACACACCTGGCTGTTGGGGGTTTCTGGTTTCATGACACCGAGGGCTGATGGCTTCCACGCTCAGCTCTGTGTGTGTGATGTACCCAGCTCTGAGCCCAGAGCCAGCCCCACTGCTGCTGGGTGAGCGTGGAGCCAAGGTGATGGATCCAGAGTGGGGCTGAGCAGTGTTTTTGGAAAGAAATCCGGCTGTGAGACCCCCTGGGCTCAGCTGGGAAGCTCCTGGGGACAGAGCTCACCCTTTGCACGCTGCTGAACAGAAATTAAAGCACGATCTGGGTGGAGGAGAGGGTGGGAACTCCTCTGGTTTTATTTGGAATCCATCCCCAGGGATGTGATGATTTTTGAGTCGTGGAGCCTTGGCACAGGGGGAGTTTCAGGTTTTGCCTGAAGCCAGCATGTCCTGAGGACAAGAAAACTGCCCCAGGAACAGGAGAACCAGCAGCCTGTGAAGGTGCCCAGCTGTGCTTGAACACAATCCCAGTCTGAGCTGGAAGTGGGCTGCAGATGGTTCACGATCTTCTCACCTGCAGTAAAACCTCAGCAGCAGAGGTTAGGAAACTGTTTGGAGATGTAAACATCTCCCAAACCATTTCCCAGGCCATGAAAACCCTCAAACCATCTCCCAGGCCATAAAAAACCCCAAACCATCTCCCAAACCATCTCCTAGGCCATGAAAACCTCCAAACCACCTCCCAAACCACCTCCCAGGCTATGAAAACCCCCAAACCACCTCCCAGGCTATGAAAACCCCCAAACCATCTCCCAAACCACCTCCCAGGCTATGAAAACCCCAAACCATGCTGTCTCCCTGTGCTCTGGGGACCTCAGCGGGTCAGAGGAAGGCAGGGGGGAGCAGCAGGAGGTGGAAGGTGCTGGGCTGGTGTCCCCACGGCCAGGTGGGTTTGTCCTGGGCCAGCTGGGTCACCTCGGCCCGGGATGAGCAGAGCGAGGCCCCACATGTGCTGTCAGCTCCCCCAGTCACCGTGCAGGACAAGAGGAGAGCCACTTGAAAAGAACAAGGAGAGCTGTTGCCACTTCAAAACTCGGCTCGGAATTGATGCCAGGCCTCCAACAGACTGATGCTCCTTTCTTCTGCCGTTAATTAATTCCTTTGCCTGCAGTGAATTTCCATCTTTTATTTGTGTGGCAATCAAAGGCTGCGAGCAGCGAGGCTCACATTAGGAACAGACCCATCCAACCTTTTTTTAATCTTCCTGTATCAGCTCCTCGCCCTCTCCTCGTGCTGCCACGCTGCAGCTGAAGCACAGATGCCAGGAGATGGCTTTGCTGGAGGAGGAAGGGGCACGCAGAGCCCCGGGCTTTGCTCCCAGCAGGTCTCCTTGGCTGCAGAGAGGAGGAGGAACAGGGCTGAGTTCTGCTCAGAGACACAAATGGGCAATTACGGGGTCACCTGAGAAGTGCCTGGTGATTTACAGCCTCGTTAAAAGGTGATGCTAAAAGCTGGGAAGATTTGTAGCATCTGCATGGAAAGCCTGGCCCTGACCCTCACACCCCAGATAGGGAGAGATTAAATATCCAAGGGGGCCTGGGGATGGCTTCGAGGGAGAGCCCCGCACATCTGGCAGGGCTTGGGCTGAAGCTGAAGGCCCTGGGCAGGGTGTAAGGAAATGGAATTGGCTCCTCCTGCCGTGGCCTCCTGGCACAGGAAGGTGCAGCCAAAGTGGAGGTGAAGGTGGAGATGGGCTTTGCTGGGAAGGGAAATCACCTCCAGTGGGAGAGAGCCAGGCTGGGCTCTTCCTGCCTGGGGGAAGCTCAGCCTGGTCCCAAAGAGCAGCTCTGAAGGAGCTTCGTGGCTCCTGGGTCAGTTCCCGTGGCCAGCGTGGGGTGACAGCCTGGGACAGACTCTGGGACCCTCCTCTGGCCCTTGGAAGGCTGCAGAGGTGCAGGTGGTGGAGCCTTTGCTGCTGGAGCAGTGCAACGTTCCCATTTCTCCTGCTCCGTCCTGCTGTTTGCAGTCCTGGCTTCTCCTTTGCATGTTCTGCTTGGCAGAGGTTTGTTAGAGGGAAAAAATCTCAAATCCTGGCTGGGAGCAAGAGGTGGAGGAGTGGGCTGAGGGGAGAAGGTGGTTTGGAGAAATGCAGGCCACAGGGCTGCAGGGAATTATTGTGAATCAGGTGAAGCCGGTGGGCAGAAATGCTGATGCCTGTCTCCAGCTCAGGAGGCTGAATTATTTCTTTATTAGAACTATACTATAACACATTAATGTACTATTTAAAGGACATACTAAAACTACAAACCTACTTCTCTAACTCCCATATCTCACTCACACTCGTGACCCTCTCTGAGAGCCCAGCCCCAGGTGGGTTGGATTGGCCACCAGCTCAAACAATCCTCACCAGAATCCAGCCAATCACCCCAGGGAAACAATTCTCCAAACACATTCCACACGGGAAAAACAAGGAGAAGAAATAGAAATTGTTTTCTCTTTCTTTCTCTCTGTGCACCTCTATGAAAAATCCTGAGGGAGAGAAGGATGTGCCTGGCACAGGGAATCATTCCCAAAGTCTCTGCTCTCCACAGAAAGATGAGGGCACTTGCAAACTCTTCCTCTCCATCTGCCTCCCGTGCTGGCTTTGGGCAGGGCTCTGAACGCTCTTTGTGACCTCCGGGGATTTGGGGAATTGTTCCCCGGGCTGTAAAGGCCAGCAGCAGGCAGGGAGCAGGGCCAGGTTTGTAAGGATCGTTCTTGTTCTCCCAAATCCCCAGGGAAGGGGGGATTTGGGAGTGGCACCACCCCGTTGTGTGTTACAGGCTCTGACCAGGAGCTCAGATGGGTCCTGGACATGGAATCAGGGAATTCCAGGCTGGATTGGTTGGAAGGGACCTTAAAGCTGATCCAGTTCCAATCCCAACACCTTCCACTGCTCCAGGCTGCTCCCAGCCCTGGCCTTGGACATCCCAAGGATCCAGGGGCAGCCACAGCTTCCCTGGGAGATCCATCCCAGCCCCTCCCAGCCAGGGATTCCTTCCCAAGATCCCACCCAAATCTCCCCTTTTCCAGTCTGAAGCCATTCCCTGGCTCCTGTCCCTCCATCCTTGTCCCCAGCCCCTCTGCAGCTCTCCTGGAGCCCCTTCAGGCCCTGCAAGGGCTCTGAGCTCTCCCTGGAGCTGCTCCTCTCCAGGCTGAAAAAGGAGATTTTGTGCTTCAGAGGAAATTTAAAAATTGCATTTTTTAGGTGACCTTTATGTAAAAAAACCCGACCAAAAGTACCTGTGAGGGCAAAGGCATGGTAGAAGCAGAAACTGCAGTTCCATCAAGCTGGAATTCCTAAATAGTCCATAAATATCTCAGGCTGCAGGTTTGGAAGTTGCTTTCTTTCCTTGTTTGAGGAAAGGGAGAAAAAAACTCAACCTGTGTCTAAAGCCTGTTGCAAGGAAATGAATTGCAAATAAGAAAAACAAATTAGAGTTAATTCCTCTTTTCCGAGCACGGCTCAATTCAGTGTTCTGGGAGTCAGGGGATTTAGGGATCTGGAGATAGCGTCAGTGTTTTTGGGTAACAAGTACAAACTGTAGCAGCTTCTAAGGCTTCAGAAGCTGTTTTTGATTAGGATCTTTTCTTTTGACAACTTTTTTTTTCTTTTCAGGAAAAAAAAAAGGAGGGAGGAGAGGAAAGGGCTTTTTGTAACACACTTGGGTTAGAGATGAGGGAAAATCTGTTTGAAATATGCAGGGACCTGAAAGCAAATCTTGAGTGAATAATAAGTTTAACTGACCTTAAAATATCCCATTGCCATGAGGGATTTGAGAGTAATACTTCAAATGGATTTTTGATGAGGCTCTGCAGGCTGTGGGGAATTGAATATTTTTACCCAATACGTTTTCTGATCTAAAATTTTCACAATAACTGGGAGGGAAAAAAACCTATTTGGGAATGCCTAAAGAAGGGTTTGGGGTTGTGTTGTTTTACTCCAAAGCTGCTGCTGTGCAGGGAAAAACCAATTTGCTGCAAGGTCACTTTCCAGAACTACTTCAATTCCCCAATATTTAAATGTAATCCTGGAGCAGGATTCCTGCTGGCTGCCTGCGTGGCACCCTTGGCATTCCATGGGGGGATCCATGGGGGGATTATCCCGGTGCCCACTGGCACAGGGTGTGTGCCAAGCCTCAGGCTGGGCCAGGGGAGGTTGAGGTGGGATTTTAGGAGAAATTCCATCCTGGAAATGCTGCCCAGGGCAGGCTGGGGTCAGCAGCCCTGCGGGGAGGCAGAGCCCTGTGGATGTGGCACTTGGGGACAGGCAGTGGCCTTGGCAGTGCTGGGGAAGGGCTGGAGTGATCCGGGGCTTTTCCCACCTCAGCACTTCTGCGAGTCCAGTGAATGCCCTGCACCAGCCCCTCCCATCCCGAGGCTTTCCTGGAGCATTTTGGAGGGAGAATTTGGAGCCACTCCACACCCGAGTGCAGCTCCCAGCTTCCCTCCCTTCCCTGGGATGGGGCAGGGGACAATCCCTGCAGTGCCACGTCCCCATCCCGGGGCTGAGCAGGGGACTCTGGCAGGACGTGTCCCACGCCTGGGGGGCTGCCACCAGTGCAGGGAGGGTTTGGGAAAGGCTCCAGCACATCCCACCCTGCGGGGCTCCAGCAGCAAACAAGCCCCCAGTGTCCCTCTGCCTGTCCCGGTGGCGCCGTGGCAGGAACTCCTCCCGGCCCCCCGCCGCTCCCACAGCCCCGCATTTCCCTCCCTTGCATTCAAAACGGGGGGAAAAAAGGAAAATTGTGGTCCTGGGCTTGGGAAGATCCCTCCCCCTCACGTCCCAGGGACACAGAGCACACCAAGGTCCTGTTTGGGCACTGCCTGGGCTGCCTGTGGGGTGGGCAGTCCCACAGAAGTGTGGGATCATTGCCTTGCTCCTATTCTGTGTTCCATGGAATCATGGAATGGTTTGGATTCCTGGCTGGGAGGATGGGGAGGGGCTGGGTTGGATCTCCCAGGAAAGCTGTGGCTGCCCCTGGATCCCTGGGATGTCCAAGGCCATGGTCTGGGACAGTGGAAAGTGCTGGGATTGGAACTGGATGAGCTTTAAGGTCCCTTCCACCTCAAAGCCCACCCAGCGCCACCCCTGCCATGGCAGGGACCCCTCCCACTGTCCTGGGGTGTTCCAAGCCCTGTCCAGCCTGGCCTGGGACACTCCAGGGATCCAGGAGCAGCCCCAGGAGCTGCTGCTCTCCTGGCTGCTGCCTGGGGGTGTTTTTAGGTGGGTGTTTCCAGACCCAAAGTGTGCTGGTGTTCCTGAATCCATGGCTGTGCTCTTTTCCTCACCAGGGGCTGCTCCCGAGCTTCTGCAGCCTTGCTCCTTCCAGGCCTTTAATCCCTTGGAATCACTGAGGTTGGAAAACCCTCTGAGATCAGAGTCCAGCCATTCCCCAGCACTGCCACTGTCCTCATTGGGAACATGGATTTACCCAATCCCAGAGTGTTTCCTTCACTGGGAACATGGATTTCCTGATCCTGGGGTGTTCTCCTCACTGAGAACATGGATCTGCACAATCCCAGGGTGTTTTCCTCAATGAAAACATAGATTTGGCTAATCCTGGGGTATTTTCCTCACTGAGAACATGGATTTCCTGATCCCCTGGTGTTTTCCTAATTGGGAACATGGATTTACCCAATCCCAGAGTGCTTTCTTCACTGGGAACATGGATTTGGTTGATCCTGGGGTGTTTTCCTCAGTGGGAACATGGATTTGGTTGATCCTGGGGTGTTTTCCTCACTGAGAACATGGATTTGCCCAATCCCAGGTTGTTTTCCTCACTGGGAACATGGATTTCCTGATCCTGGGGTGTTTTCCTCAGTGGGAACATGGATTTGCCCAATCCCGGGTTGTTTTCCTCACTGGGAACATGGATTTGCCCAATCCCAGGGTGTTTTCCTCACTGGGAACATGGATTTGGTTGATCCTGGGGTGTTTTCCTCACTGGGAACATGGATTTGCCCAATCCCAGGGTGT
>QUSF01000142.1:422609-434253 GCA_003676055.1 Chloebia gouldiae
AATTATCTGCCTGCTTGTTAATTGACGGGTCTCAGTCAGCCCGTGATGGAGCCCAGGGCTTGGCTCCCCTTCCAGGCGCATCACAGCCTTGTTACTGCCCTCATTAGCATATTCAGGTCTCCCTGCTTAAAGCCAATTAGCTCCCGGCCAGGCCTGATTGGGTAGCCGCGGCCTCATTTGCACATTTTTGAATTGGTGAAAGAATCAAAAATAATGGAGACGGCTCGGGGGTGGGGAGCGCTGGGGGGGCTCTGCCAGGACCTGCTGGGGAAGGCGAGGGGGAACGGCTCGGTAATTAGGATAAAAAGGAACGCGGGCTAATTTGGTCCCGGGCGGCTTGGGGAGCTCACCCCTCCCGGTTCTTCCCTCCTGCTTCATCCCTTCCCCAGCTCATCCCTTCCCAGTTCACCCTTCCTAACTCATCCCTCCTAGTTCATCCCTTCCCAGCTCATCCTTTCCCAGTCCTTCCCCTTTCCCAGTTCTTCCCCTTCCCAGTTTTTCCTTTTCCCAGTTCCTCCCTTTCCCAGCTCTTTCTTCCCACTCCATCCCTCTCCCAGCCTACTCCTCGTGCCCTGCGTGGATTCCTGCGGGCAGGAGAGGTCACGGAGCAGCCTGGGATGGGGCAAGCACGGCTTCCCACCCGTTTTTGGGGAGCAGGGCTCTGCCGCGTCCCGCAGCAGCGTCCCGCAGGGATTTGGGGCTGGATGTGGGGCTGGATGTGCCCCTGGCTGCCGCCTTCGCCCAGCGGAGGTGCTGCTGTTTGAGCTGCCCGAAGGACAAGGTCGCTCTTGCGGTTTAACAGCGCCGTTCCAGTCTGACACCTGGGCAGCCCCGGGGCCACAAAGGCAGCCTTGTCCCGCAGCGATTCATATGCAGATCCGGCCGGTACCGATGTCTGCCCGGATCGGTCTGTCCCGAGCCCCCCTCTGCCTCCCAGACTATTTTACATTTGCACAAAAACCGGTTCGGAACCCTCCCGCTGGCTGCCACCCTGCCCGCGGGGGTGTCCGCTGTCACCTGCCTGTCACCGCTGAGCTGCGATGGGTTTGTCCCCAACGTGTCCAGGGTTTGTCCCCAGCCCTGGGTTTGTCCCCAGCGTGTCCCGGGTTTGTCCCCAGCCCTGGGTTTGTCCCCAGAGTCACTCTGCCCTGCAGACAGATTCAGCCCTGTCCCCCCTCGGGCAGAAACCCCTGCCTTTCACTCCTTTTGGCCGGCCTTTTCTGTCAGGGCTCATTTTTTTTAATACTTACGGAGAGGGGATTTTCCCCCCCTTTTTTTTTCTCGTTTTGGTGATAATATAGAACCTGCAAGCCTCGACCCTGTGTCACCCACCCCCCTGACCCCACAGCACCCATCAGTCCCATGTGGGGCTTATGGGTGGTTTTGGGCTCTCCCAGCTCAGGCTGGAGCTGGATCCCTGTGGAAGTCTCTGCCTGGAATTTCCAGGGATGAGCTGCAGGCAGAGCCTGCTCTCCTGCTGGGGGCTGGGATAGAGTTAATTTTCTTCCTGGAGCTGCCCTGCGTGATAACTCAGGGATGCTTTGGGCTGGAGACTTATTTATCTCCTGAGAGCGCATCCCCTGATCTCTCAGCTCGGTGCTGGGAGGAGTTCTGCTCCAAAAATCATCAGGAATCGTGAACCAATTAACTCTGGAAAGTTATGTTGGCCCAGTTTTTGAAGTCTGCTTTGATTCCCTGCCTGCTGTGGCTGTTAATCACTATTTGATGCAGCTTTCTGCATTTTTATCATCATTTTATCTGCTGTAATTTATTGTGTGTTACCTTAACCGAGGAAGCATTTTCATGTGTTGAGTGTCTCCATGTAGGAAACCCCTGCTCTGATGCCTCTCAAGTGCCAGCTGTTTTATTAATTAAAAACAAACATTTATCAACTTAACAGAGAGGCAAAAGGGTTTTATCCCTCCTGGGCACACAGTCTCCTCTGGAAATCCCAATTCCCTCCAAGGCTCCCCCAGTGCCGTGTCCTGTACCTGCAGGCACTGCTTGGCATTCCCACGCTGCTCTCTTAGGGTCAGTAAGAATTAACTGTAAATTTAATTAAACTTCCTAATGTTTGGGCTAAAGTGGGGCGTAACAAAGCCGGCTCTGCCCTTTGCCGGTTTAAGCCAGAGCTGGAGGGAGCTGGGTGTTATCAATAATTAACCGTGCTAATTTAGGGGAAGTGTTAGGGCGTTCATGAAAATGTGAAATGTTTAATTATTGCGCGGGGAGCTGGGAGTGCTTGGGCTGCTGAAGAAGAGGTGTTGCACAATTAATTGCTGTTCCCAAGGGGATCCCGGGATGTCCCCGGGATGTCTCCGGCACGGGGCAGTTCAGGGAATGAAGGTCCCTGCACCCATCCCAGCCACAGGAGCCGCTGGGAGGCCCCTCCCAACCCGGGCTTTCATTAAAACTTGTGTTAATTACGTTGTGATTAAGCTGTGGATGGCCCTGCGGGGCTCAGCCTGGCCCGATGTCCCTCTGCAGGAGGAAGGGAGGGATAAGAGAGCTTTTCTAGGACCTGGCTGTGGTTTAGCGTGGGCTCTCCGTGTCCCTCATCCCCCGTGTTTGCTGTGGGTAAGAATTAATAATAATTGGGTAATAAACAATTTATTGCCCACTGAGGAGCGGGACTGGCTCAGGTTTGCTGCGAGGGTTGGGGTCGGGCGAGGATGAGGATGGAGCCGTTCGGAAATCCCAGGAAAACACAGCAGGGATGTCTCGGGAAGCTGCCAGGAGAGGCTGGTGAAGCAGCCTGGAAAGCCCCGCGGCATTTTGTGAGCGGAATTAAAGTTCAGGATGCTCTGCTGGCCGGGAAGCCCAGCGGGAGGCTGGGTGGAGCTGTGCTGTGTTCCCGGTGAATCCCCATCCCTTGGTTTTCCTTAGCTCTGGACCAGCCCAGGCAGGGGACAGGGATGGATCCAATCCCTGCTCGGGAAGGTGCTTCCCAGCAGGAGCTGACAGCCAGCCTCTGGTGAGTGCGGTTATTTGGGGAAAAAGTGCTGGAAAGGATGGGAAAAGCAGCTGTGGCTGTGCTGGCATTCATGGATCCTTGGAGGGCATCCCACTGGTGCCAAACAGAGGGGCTGTGCTGCCAGGTGAGGGCACCAGGGACAGGAACTGGCTCGAAAAAGCGCTGGCACTGTGCAAAAATGAAAATAAAAGTGGGGGGGTGAAAGCCACAAATGGCTTCTGCCTCTTGTTTGGGAGAGGGAGCTGTGGGGGCCCAGCGTCACTCGCAAATGCTTTTAATAAAATGTTCTTTCCTGAGTCCGGGGGAAAATCCCAGAAACCTCAAGCTTTTCCCGTGACATAAGGAGCAGATGCTGCTGGGCAGAGCCGTGGCTGCCCCAGCACGGCCCTGTCCCTGTCCCTGTCCCCATGGGGACCCGGCTCCCTGGCAGCGGGATGCAATTCTGGGATGCAGTTCTGGGATGCAATTCTGGGATGCAACTCCCGGAGAACCTGCGGCTGCCCCTGGCACTGTCCCAGACCAGGACAGGCTCAGAGCAGCCTGGGACAGCGGAAGGTGTCCCCAGCCTGGCAGGGGTGGCACTGGGTGATGCTGAGGTCCCTTCCCAGACATTCCAGGATGTTGTGATTCTCCTGGGGGTGGAAGGGGAGGGTGAGGAGGGCAGCGGGGCAGGTACCTGTGCTGGTGGCAGGGAGGACCCGATCTGTCACACGGGGTGACGTGGCTGGGTAATTTCTGCGGCAATTAATGCCTCATTAAAGTGCACGAGGGAACAATCAGAGCGGTGGATTTTACCCTGCACAATGGCTGGGCCCTCAGGGTTTTTCTGCCTTTCTTTTGAAAAGGAAACAGTCTTCTTCTGGCTTTAACTGCTCCCTGTCTGGAGGCAGAGGAGGAGGGAGCCTTGGTGGGCATCTCCATTCCCAGCTGGTGCTTGGGTATCACCTCCAATGATGATGGGATTTTCCGAGCTGAAACCTCCAGGACATGAAATCTGACTGGAGGCAGGGATGAACACCAGCCCTGTCCCAAAATGTTTGTGTGGAGATGCCGATCTGGGGGCAGGAGAAGGGCAGGAGGGATTTCCAGGGCTGGGAAGGAATTCCGAGGGGGAGGAGCAGCCTGCAGGTGTCCCGTGGATGCTGCTGGTGGGGCAGGGTGGCAGGGAGGGGACAAAGAGAATGCTGAGGTGGGCAGAGAGCCCGGAGCTCGGGGGCTCCTAGGAAGGGTTTTGAAGATGAGGAGGTGACAGAGGGGGTGTGACAAGGTGGGGCAGCAGGGAAAGGGGAGATGTGGCTGTGGCTGCGAAGCCCTTGAACATTTCTGGCCGAGTTTTGGGGCCTGTTCCCACCCCTTGTGACATCAGGTGGGAGCAGCTGAGCCCTGACTGTGTCCCTGTGTCCTCAGGAGCCTGATGCCACGGACCCTGGAGGGACAGATCACCATGGAGAAGACCCCCAGCTACTTTGTCACCAAGGAGGCCCCGCGGCGCATCCACAACATGTCCCGGGACACCAAGCTGATCGTGGTGGTGCGCAACCCCGTCACCCGCGCCATCTCGGACTACACGCAGACCCTCTCCAAAAACCCCTCCATCCCCAGCTTCCAGGCCCTGGCCTTCAAGAACCTCAGCACGGGCCTGATCGACACGAGCTGGAGCGCGGTGAGGATCGGGATCTACGCCAAGCACCTGGACAACTGGCTGCAGTACTTCCCGCTCTCCCAATTCCTCTTCGTCAGCGGGGAGAGGCTGGTCAGCGACCCCGCCGGGGAGATGGGCCGTGTCCAGGACTTCCTGGGGCTCCAGAGGGTGGTGACAGACAGACATTTCTATTTTAACCAGACCAAGGGCTTTCCCTGCCTGAAGAAGCCGGAGGGGGGGAGCAAGCCCCGCTGCCTGGGGAAATCCAAGGGGCGGCCGCACCCCAAAATCGACGGGCAGGTGGTGCAGCGCCTGCGGGAGTTCTACAGACCCTTCAACATGAAGTTTTACCAGATGACAGGGCAGGATTTTGGGTGGGACTGAGCCCAGCCCCGGGGCACGCTGCCGGGCTGGCACCTGGGCTGCCAGGACTGCGGTCCAGGGATGCCCGTGGTCCCTGTGGTCAAGGGATCCTCGTGGTCATCGTGGTCAAGGGATCCTCATGGCCAATGTGGTCAAGAGATCATCATGGTCAGTGTGGTCCAGGGATGCCCATGGTCACTGTGGTCAAGGGATCCTCGTGGTCATCGTGGTCCAGGGATGCCCGTGGCCACCCCACCAGCACCCTCCTCCCTTTGTTCTAATTTATATCAGACCTTTTCTGGCAAGAAACGGACTTTTCTGGAGTAGAGAGAAATATTTAATAAAAGCACAGATGAGCCCTCTCCCCTCCCTGAGCAGATGAAATATTCTTCCATATCTGATCTCCGTGAACTGGGAGCGTTCTGGGCGGGAGGGTGGCTTTGTGTGCACGGATCCACCGCCCAGAATGAAACCTTTGGAAACCTCTGGGCAATGCAGCCAGAGGGGCTCTGCTGGACCAGGTTCTGGGGGTGACACCGTCCCTGGGGGCCAGGGGAGGGCTGGGCAGCAAACCCCAGTCCTGGGAGATGTTTTGGAGGTGGAAAAGAGTCCGTAGGAATTTCCCAGAAGAGCAGCAGCTCTGAATAATTGCCTGGTCCTGGCTTAGGGAGAGGGAGCTGTGGATCACCTTCCCATGTTCCTTGGGTGGCCCAGCTGATAGGGCAGGGCCTTTCTAACCCTTAGTAGGAAAATTCCAGCTTCTCCACAATTTTCCCATCTCTGCCCTTTCAGTTCAATAATCTCGATAGTTTTTCAAACCTGCAGCCATCGAGGGTCATCACGGGAGGCTGCAGAAATTACTTTAATCTCTACTAAATAGTTTTCCCTTAATTAAAGATGGAGAAAACATTTAATTAACCTCTAAGATCTTATTAGTGACTTGTATTTATCTCTTTAATGAGCTAATTATGAGTTTTGGAGGGCCTGTGCTGTGGTGGAGCAGCACAAGTTCAGTGGGTCAGATGCCCCTTTTTCTCCTGTTTTTTGTCCCTTTGGATTGGTTTCTTTTTGGATCTTTCATTTGCATGAAGGTTTAAGGTGCTTGATTGGCCCATTTCAGATCTGTCCAGGCTGGCTCGTTTCGCTGGGGGGCAGAGCACTTTACAGAGTCACAGAGTCACAGAATAATGAGGTTGGAAGAGACCTCTGAGATCATCGAGTTCAACCCATGCCCTGACACCTCAATTAGACTGCAGCACCAAGTGCCATGTCCAGTCTTTTTTTAAACACATCCAGAGATGGTGATTCCACCACCTCCCTGGGAAGACAATTCCAATACTTTATTATTATTTCCGTGAATTTTTTTTCCCTAATATCCAACCTGTACCTCCCCTGACATAGCTGAGGCTGTGTCCTCTGGTTCTGTCAGTGCTGCCTGGTGGAAGAGACCGACCCCACCTGTCTGCAGCCTCCCTTCAGGGAGTTGTGGAGAGCAATGAGGTCACCGCTGAGCCTCCTCTTCTCCAGCTGACCAAGCCCAGTTCCTCACAGGCTTTGTGCTCCCAGCCCCTCTCCAGCCTCGTTGCCTCCTCTGGATGTGCTGGAGCATCTCAAGGTCCTTCCCAAGCTGAGGGGCCGGAGCTGGGCACAGCCTCGAGGTGTGCCCTCACCAGCACCCAGCACAGGGGCAGGATGAGCTCCCTGCTCCTGCTGGCCACACCAGTCCTGATCCAGGCCAGGAGCCACTGGCCTTTTGGCCACCAAGGCGCTCTGCTGGCTCGTGTTCAGCCGCCTGTCCAGCACCCCCAGCACGCAGAGTGTTTCTGACATCCACCCCTTTAAACCCCTTTCACCATAACCCAGCTACATGCGTAACAACTCTCAGCTGTTTCACAGCACTTTCTAAGCCATTTTCAACAGTGGGATGCACTCAGCATCCCCCGGCCCGGCCGTGTCCCCCCGGGCCGTGACCCCCGGCCCCCGCCCCGCCGGGGCTGCGATGTCGGAGCGGCTGGAGCCCCTTGTCAGCCTGGCTGGCAGCTCCGCATGATGGACTGCGCTCTGCTTGTCGGGGTTTTGTTTCCAGCGACGACATTCGACCAAATTATTCTCCACGAAGGGCTTTAAAGTTTCCCAAGTGCCTGTGAAAGCCTGGAAACGCTGATAGTGATCCTATTTCTCAGCTGAGTGACTGCATTCAGCCCCAGCCATATTGATATGCAAAACGTTAAGGGTCCCGGCTCTAAAGATGGTTTCTGTCTGCCCTGTGAAAGGGAACCATACTTTTTTAAAGCCCGGCCCTTTCTAAAGCCGGACAATACCATATAGACTATGCCATTTAAAGCATCTGAAGCGACCCAAAATGTATTGAAAGCTCGCTTTGCAGACTCATTAAGACTACTCAATGCGCTCTGGCAAATACCGTGCCAGGGCTGACCGCACGGATTAAGACTTTTGAAGTGTTACACAAACCCCCTGCTTAAACTAATTGCTGCCCCGCAGCTCACGAGGTCAAGTATTTGTATTCATTGCCTCCGAGAGGAGCCACTTATGGCTCTGTCCAGGTGAAGTCTGCACTTCATTAGATCAAGACAATAAAAAGCAGCTTTGGTAGGAAGGGGATGAAATCTCCCGGCTCCTGCTCTGAGTCAAGCACAGGCTTAAGTCCACCTCGGCAGTGCTTTCAAGAGCTCCAGTGGAGCGATGTGCTTCCCAAAAAAGTGTTTCACTAGGGATGGTGACAGCAGCCTTGTCCCACTTGTGCTGTCCTGGAGGGTTCGGCTTGAACAGAGATTCCTTGGAATTCCGAAGGCTCACTGAGCACTTCTCCACTGGGACATTTCATTCTCCAGGGTCATGGAATCCTGGAATGGTTTGTGTTGGAGGGACCCTAAAGCCCATCCTGTGTCAGCCCTGCCATGGCAGGGACACCTTCCACCATCCCAGGGTGCTCCAAGCCCTGTCCAGCCTGGCCTGGGACACTGCCAGGGATCCAGGGCTAGGAATGGCTCTGAAACTCCCACAGAGGCTCAGGGACGGGTGTCACTGCTGGATCTCCCGGCTCAAAACCTCTGGGAATAATGTTATAATGAGAGGATGCTGAGCTGTGCTGGTGTTTTCTGGGACAGAGGGAGTTGGGGCAGCTGCTGCTCAGGGGATGGTGGCAAAAACCCCGTGCTCGTGGAGCTGGAAAAATATCCCCGGAGCACCAGGTTAACTGGGGAAGTGCCAGAACAAGAGGATGATGAAGATCCAGCTTTGCAGCCAAGTATGAAATGAAGTTTTCATCTCCATCTCAGTTAACCAGTTTCCATTTCTAGACCCAATTTTGTTTTGAAAATCCAGCTATCCAAAGTTTTGTGGTTCCTGTGCTCTGGGCCTCCCTCTCCATTCCACTCCATCAGCCAGGAAGAGCAGGGCTGGAAGAGCTTTCCAAAATGTTTTATTTACTCCTTTTTCTGTTATACCAGATTTAGGACAGAAGGGAAAGAACAAAAACAGGGAAGAAAGAAAGAAAATAAAAAAGCTCCAAAAGCAAGAAGTTAAAACTTCCCTGCTTTTGCGTGGGTCTGGAGATGAGGAGAGCAGCAGGGCTGATTTTCAGTCCCACATTTCATCTGAACGTTTATAACAGGGAAACTCATGCTCTTCCCTGGAAATGCCCATCAATTCCCACTCCCACACCTGGCCCACACCCCATTGCCCAGGTGAGGCTGGTGCTGCCAGGCACCTGTGGGCTATAAAGGCTCGAGGAGCCTCCCCCCAGGATTTCCTCCAGCTCTGCAGGGTGCAGGGGCTGTCCTGGCTCAGGGAGCAGGAGCTGGCACTGGCTGGTAAGTGAGGGGCACTGCCAGGGGTGTTGGGCATCCTTCCTGCTGCTTTTGGGGGCTGCAGCAGTGTGGTTGTGTGCAGCCATCACGTGCAAATGCCAAATTTATGCTCTGATTTGGAAGAGTGAGGCATTGCCTCCCTTAATGAATTTATGTCACACGAGAGAATAAATTGATGCCTCTCTGGCAGGATTCCCCTGGCAGGAGGTGAACACCAGGCCCTAACTGTGAACCCTCATGGGCATGGGGTGGATGGGGCACTGCCACCACTGCTCCTCTCCCAGGGAATGGGCACACATGGAATGGGCAGGAGGAGGGGCAAGGCTGGAGCCTTTGGGGCTGGCTCCTGGTGATGCCACAGCTGGTGCTGGAGGAGAGAATGGAGCTGAAAGGGCTGATCCAGCCCCATTTTTCCCAGTTTGTGGCTGGGAGTGCTGGTGCAGATCACTAAGCCAGCGATGGGAAGGATCAGGGTGGCACAGCCGGCTCTGTGCCAGCACTGCCATCCAGGCTGGCAGCCATGCCTGGAAATCAACAGCGAGGGAATTTCCCCCTTTTTTTTCCCCTTTTGCTCTGAGTTTAAACTTCCATCTGATGGCTGATTGCTGAAGACCCCCCCTGGCAGCTGCAGCACGCTGCTGGCAGATGCCAAAGGGAAGGAAAGTGTGAGGGATGGAGGGCAGCGGGAGAGAGACTGGGAAACACTCCTGCTGGGGATGGGAAAGGGGCCTGTGCAACAGCCAGCCTTTAATTAAGGGTCTTTAAAGAGCTTTCCCAGCTGGTTAGCATTGCCTTGCCATATTGGAGTGGTTTAGAAGCAATGCTCCTCTGGAGTGATTCCCTTCCTGTCAGCCCTGTGTGTGTGTGTGTGATGAGTCCTGGTCCCTCACCCCTTTGGAAAAATGGCACAGAGAAAAATGGGTCCTTGCCTGCCTGGGGAGGATGAGGAGAGCCCTCCAATGTCCCAGGGGAGAAGCTCTGGTTTCTCTGTTGGTTGCTACACCCAAAGGTTTTTAAAAGGAGGGGGGCACCACCCGGGGCTGGAGGGGACAGCGTGTGCCACCCAGCACAGGGGACAGCATGTGCCACCCAGCACCCAAATGCTGGGAATGCCTGAGCCACCCTGGGCTGGACATTGGTGACAGGAGCCCTGTGAGGTGCTGGGGGTGCCATGGGGCTCCCTGGAGCCTCTGTCCTGCTTCTGCTGCAATGAACCTGCAGAAAGGAGCTCTGAGTGACAGCACTGCTCTCCTGCCAGCTGGGGCCAGGCTTTGCTGTGCACTTAAACCTGCTGAGACATCCCGGGGACTTACCCCATCTCTTTGGGCTTTAGCTGCTCACCCCAATCCTCCCAGAGCCTTTCCTTTGGAACTGTCCTGTACAAAATCCTCTTGGAGGCAAGAGCAGAGCTGCCCCTGGGCTGGGGGAGTGGGATGGGGACTCTGGGGTCATGTCCCTGTTTCCTCAGGAGCTTTCTGGGTGCCTGAAACTCCTGCTGAGGTTTCAGCCTCCAGCTGCACTTGCAGAGGAGGTGGTGATGCAAAGCCAGCTCCAAGTGTGCTGAGAGTGTTTTGCTCCCCCTTTTCCAGAAAAGCATTCCCTGACCACTGGAGCATCCCTGCAGTTTATTCTCCTGCTCCCTTCACCCAGCCTGGGGCTGAGGGATGCACAGCACCCTCCTCTTCCTCCTCTGCATGTCCCAGCCTCACCACAGCATTCCTAGCTTGAGGTTCCCCACTCTGTCAGCTCCAAGGACATGGATATTGCTGGGGCTCCCTCTGCTCCCACAGCTTGCTTTTATCTCTGGAAAAAATCCTAATAAAAGCCAAAAGGCAACTTTAATAGTGTAATATTAGAGAGGGCTGGGAGGGAAAGGCTCCTGCCTGGGGCCATGGCACAGCTGGGGTCCCAAGCACGGATCCACGCTTCCAGTTAGGGATGCATGGTGAAAATGGGGGGAAAACCAAATTAAATCAATGTTTGCTAGGCTTGGCTGTGCTCAGGCAGGGGAGGACAGGGAAGGGAGCCAAGGCTGAGCCTCCTGTTACCTTTAGGACAGGTATTGGGGTTATTCTGTCTGAGGAAAGCCCAGCTGTGAACCTGCCTGTGGAAGGTGAGATCCTGGAGCAGCCTGCCCTGGCATGGGCACCCCTCAGCAAGGGGCACAAGCAGGCAGCAAAGTCCAGGCACAGGCTGAAGTAACCAGTGGAAAACATTCCAAGTCCAGAGAGGCTTCGCAATAATTTCCACATTCCGTAATTTTTCTCAAGAGGGGAAGAGAGGCAAGCCTGGAATAATTACCCACACAAGCAGCCATTGAAACGTTCTGTGCTGTGAGCACTGATCACTTACTGTACTTAACAAGACAATTTTGGCTCTCGGTGCATAAAAGCAAGCAGTGATTAAAGTTCTTGTTTGCAGGATCCATGAGCCAAAGCACAAAAGTCTGTTGCTAGATCCAAATGTGGACTTGGCAAGCGGCTCCTGCGTGGGGAGTGAGCCAAGGTGGAGTGGCTGTGCTGGGATCCGTGGGGCTGGGGAGTGCTGCTCCCCCGTCCTGCCAGCTCCAGGTGTGTGGGGTGACCTGCTCCCAGCCCCGGGCTGAGCTGGGGTGTGTGCAGGGAGCAGAGCTCCGTGGGGCTGGGTGCTGGGAAGGAGCTGGAAATGGGGTCAGTGGGTGTTTGCTGCCATCTCCCCGTGGAGCAAGAGAAGGTGAAAGGCCCTGGTGTGTGCAGGCAGTGCTGCAAAGCGAGGGGCTTGGCTGGAGGCAGAACCTCTGGCACCTCATGCTGCCTGGATTTGGGAACCCCAGCCTGGGCATTCCGGGTTTCCAGG
>QUSF01000142.1:434263-450692 GCA_003676055.1 Chloebia gouldiae
CTGGGAACGAGCTGGAGCCAGGCCACGTTGGCATAAATCAGCCCTGTTTGGTTCAGAGCAGCTGTGTGATTGAGATCAGGTCAAGATCTGGTTCAGATCTCCCTCTCTGCTTGTTAAGCTCCTGTCCTTGAGGACAGTGTGGGCTCACCTCAGAGGGAAGATAAACGAGTCCCAGTGTAGCAGCACTAAATCTGTTTGGCCTTGTGCTGGGCTTTCCAGGACAGGGAAAGCATCCAGGGAAATCCTTGGGACAGCGGAGAGACCCAGCTCTGTATGGAAGCAGCATGTAGAGTCCCCTCTGGCCTTTCCCCTGGAAAAAAATAATTCAGATGTTGAATAAATTCCACAGACATTACCCATGCTAAATGAGCAAGGACCTACACAGAGATGCTACTGCTGCCTTCTCCCCACCCATCAACCCAAATCAGGTCCTTGCAGAGAGCTTGGATTTCGAGCAGTGACCTCCTGGCTGTCCTGGAGCACTGAGGGTGCTGTGGAGGGCCAGCTCCTGGTGTGGCTGTGTCCCTTGGGTGCCTCTGCTCCAGCCTGGATGCAGTTGAACAGTTGTTTTCTGTTAAAGTCCTCCTGGCATGAACTGGGAGCGTGCCATGGTGGGCAAAGGTGTCCTGAGGGACATCCCTGCAGCACTGGCCATCCTGCCAGCCCAGGGCACAGCTGCCACCAGGGCCCACCTGGGAGCTGCACTTGGCTTTATTTGAGATGGAAAAGAGCATTTCTGGAGCAGATCTGGCAGCGCTGGAAGGGCCCTGGCAGATGGGCAGCCTTCATCCATGGCCCTGCTCTCTTGGATGAGTTGTGCTCGTTGGAATTATTTACTGCATCGGTCGATAAGCACTCTGGGCACTGGGCTGTATTTCATGAGCACCACACTCTCCATGTGCCTGCTGTTATATTTTAAGAGCATAAATAACAGTGGGGCAGCAGCAGAAATTAAAACCAAACACACAGAAGGATTTACACCCAGAATTTTTCAACATGGAAAGGAAGGAAAAAAACACCCCTGGGCTGTGCCCCTCACTTAAACCTTGCTCCTGCTTTTCCTGGGGTGCCTGTGCCTCTGGCTTTGCTCCTGCCTCCAGCTGAGGGGATTTTGGCTGTTTTGGGGAAGCCACCTGCTTTGCCCACATCCCCTCGTGTGTGGGGGCACGGTCTGGTGCCACGTGCCATTTGTGAGCCCCCCTTGGCACATCCCGCCTGCCATGGCGGTGCCACCCCGGTGTTTGTTTTCCTAGCGAGGGGAACATCCAGCAGCATGTGCTGCAGTCTCCAGGTTGTTTGTTTTCCTTTAAAATGCACCAGAGATCTAATGAAATGAAAGCAAAGCCTCCTGAGGAGCAGGGTTACTCGGAGCAGGCAGCCAGGGCTCCTTGCCTCCCCTCTGGTAGCGTTTAAGCGTTTCCCCCGCATGGGTGACGCAGCCGTTCCTCATAAATCAGCGGAGGTAGGAGCACATTTGCTCCCCTGGCTTTGAAGAGGCGTCAGATCTCCGAACAGAGGCTTCTTGCTGGGTGATCCTCTAGGGCTGGTTCTCATTTCCTTGTAGGAGGTGGGTCTGGAGCCCATTTTGTGCATTTGGGAAGGCTGGCAGTGGGGGAAGGGGCGAGGCAAACGAATGACTTTGCTTCGTTGGCAAAAAAAAAATTTAAAAAAGCCTCGACACCACGAGCACTGCACCCCATTAACGTCCCACTGACACAATTATTCAGCAGGAAAACTCAGATATTGATTTGGCAGGAACTGCACATGCCATGGCAGGGCTGAGGCTGAGTGGATCCATGAACTGAAAGTGGGCTCCCTGCTAACCTGGGGTTGAGTGTGAGCCTGCCTGGGCTCAGGCCACACCACTGGAGGTACTGCTGTGGCTTTCACCCCTCTGGTGTCACTGCTGGCTTTGCTGTGTGCCCAGAGCTCTGAGGCACTGAGGGCTGTGCTGCTGCTGGTCCTTGGGAAGGGGCTCTGGCAGTCAGCCTTTGGGGGAGCCCCCTCCCAGGGGATGGAGGTGAATGGGGGTACTGGGAAGGACAGCTCCTGTGGCCAGGGAATTGCATCTTGTGCATTTTAATAGATGAAAAACTGCCAAGGTGAGGCATCGAGTGCCCCAAAAATGGAGGTTTCCTGTTCAGTTCTGCCCAGTTTTTATGCCTTGAAGAGAAGGTGTTAATGCACACCAGTGGCACGAGGCACCCATTGTTGTCCCAGCCATCCTCATACCCTTCCCAAATCTCTCCTCTGCCTCTATTATCTGGGAAGGGCTCCGAGATGTGTCCCTGAAGAAACTGCAGCTCAGTGTTAGGGCCACCCTGCTTTAAAACGAGGCATTTTCATCACCTCTGTGGCAGCCTCTGGGTGTGCCTGGGCTCTGAGGAGCTGGGCACTGAGGCTGGACACCCTCTGGATATGGCCTGACAGGCACTTCCACCTGGGAATGGCTGCTGCCCCGGGGGAGCGTGGCTGGCAGCAGCCAGAACCGCTGCGCTCATCCCGGCAGCGAGAAACTCCCGGGAAGGATTTGAAGGAATTCATCTGGCGGGTTTGGGAAGGTAATGGCAATGCGAAGGTGGAGCTGGAACATTTCTGCTGCGCTGGGCCGTTTGCAGCGAGAGGAGCTGGCAGCAGGCGAGCTGCTGAGTGAGGAGCCGGCGCTGCCATATGGAGCTGCTCGCTCACAGAAAGCTCAGCCGGGGCCAGGGCTTGGCAGCCCCGCTGCACAGAGCCCTGGGTGGGAAGAAATGTTACTCCTCGGTCTTACTCGGGGTTGCAGGATCCGGCTGCAGGTGGAAAGAGCCGCGATTTGGCCCCACTTCAGCAGGGCTGAGCTCGGGGAGCAGCACTCGGGTGACTCCCCGGCAGAAATCTTCTGCTTAAACTCGTCTCTGCTGGGTCTGAGCTTTCATCCAGCTTGACTTTTGTGCCTTGGATCACCCTTGGTTTTCCCAGTGGAGGCGGCCTCCTGTGCTCCATCGAGCCTGGCTGTTTGTGGAGGGGATTTGGGATTTGCTGAGGAAGGTGGCAATGGGGAGGCTGAAACAGGCTGGCAGGGCTGTGTCTTATTTCTGGTGATAAGAGCAGGGAAGGGGGAGGAAGAAACTCGCTGGAATTGGAATACTGGGCATTTCAGAATGCTAAAGTAAAAAAAGCCCAACCAAAACTGATTTTAAGCAGAAAAAGACTGTGGGAGTTTATAGTCTCAAGGTCCTCCAGAATCTGAGCATGGGAGATGAGATGAGGAAAGCATGAAGTGCAGGAAGTCTCTCTGCTGCTGTTAGATGGGAGATGCATTGGAAGGCAATCAGACGTGAAGTCTGCAAGTCTCAAACCCACTCCTTGCATCCCAGCCCTGTTCCCTGCTGCCTCTTTCAAACCATGGGTTTGTGTCTGCCCATCCCTGGCAGTGTCCCAGGCCAGGCTGGACAGGGCTTGGAGCAGCCTGGGCTAGTGGAAGGTGACCCTGCCCATGGCAGGAGGGCTGGGACTTGGTGAGCTTCAATCTCCTTTCCAACCCAGCCCATTCCAGGCTTTACCCATGAGATGGGATCCTGACCTGCCTGTTCAGGGTTTCCACCTGCATGGCACCGGCTGCTGCTCGGCTCCTGCCCTGATCCTTAATCGAGCTCGAGCTGCAGTGGAGCTCCATCAGGGACACGTTTGGCCTCCAGCCTCCTCCCACAAGGCCAATTCCCCCTTTCCTCCCACAAACAGGGAGCTCAGTGCATCAGGGACTCAGGACAGCGACCATGCAGGAGAGCTCCAGGAAGGAAACGCTAATGGAGAGCGAGACAAGAGCAAATCCAAAAGAGCAGAGGAAACCCTTGTTAGATCGGGGCCCAGCCAGTGGGTCTGGAGGTAGTTAGAGCTGCACAGAGCACAGCAGTCTGTAATATTTTATTCCAGGGATATATATTTCCGGGACAAGTTGTTAGATTGACCTCTAGTGTTCATTTTCTTAAGGGAGAGCTCTGTGATCCAGTCCTGTTTTGATCAAGTCTCCTACCTTTGCACTTTGAACAGGCTTTGAGGGGAGCTTTTGTTTTTCTAATGGATAAACCCTCCAAATGTCAGTGTGGGTCTGCAGGAGTTTTCTAACGAGCTGCCTGACAGGCAGCCAGGAGGGCTGTGGAATTGTTGACACACGATTCCCTCGGAAGGGCTGGATGCAGTCCTGGCTCTCGGAGGCGCTGGGAGCCCTGCCACCACCAGGCCAGGGCCAAAGGCTCAGCCAGGAGATCAAAGGTGGATTTGTGCTGCAAAGTTTAGCTTGGATGGGCCCTTTGGATTTCTCTGGTGCTCCCTTCACTGGGTTCTGTGGTGAGGGAAAAATTTGATTTATTCGAAGATCCCAGCTTCCTTTTACAGCCATCCCCGTATGTCTTTGGGAATTATATCCTAAGGTTCCCTCCTTGTGAACTGCAGGGATCAAGGTTTAGGCTTGGTTGGAAACTGGAGCAACTGGAGGTTGGAAGGGTTTTTCCCAGTATTGTCACTGGGAGATGCTCATCCCGTGTGTCCTAATTGGTATTGCTCAGTCTCATGTGTCCCCAGCTGAAATCCAGATATAATTTGGGTTTGGTTTCATGGATTTGAATGGCTGGAAGTGTCTGAATAGCAGCCAACAATGCTAAATATCTTCTTTTCTTCCCCCCTCAACGCATTCTTCCTCTGTGTCAGGGAGCTGTCACTAAAACTATTTTTAATTGTTGTGAGTTTTAATTCATGATGTTTTGTTGGAAAATATTCATCACTTGTTTGCTCAGAGAGGGAGGAGGAAATTCTGGTCTTGGAGAAAGTGATGAAAATCCAAGTCATTTCACTGAGCTCACATTATTTTGGAATTATGTGCAGGAAAAGTTATTCTCTAATAGCCTGAAGGCCCTTAAAAGAAGAATTTTGAATTTCTATAGTCTCAGTCAAGTTGAACAGCAGACTGAGGGCTTTCAATCTTGGGCAATCAAAGCCTGAGCTTCAAAAAAGGGAGAAAATTGAAGAAAAAAGCCTTGTGTCAGTGCTTTCAAGCAGCGAGTTCCTATATGGGCATCTTACTCTGCCTTTTTGGTAGGAAAACTACACAGGTTAGTTCTGGGATAAGTTTATTTGCTAGTTACACACTGAAAATAAGTGGACTGCTTAGTGATGATCCAGAAGGTCTCAGATGTCAGCTGTGGTGCTTCTATCGGGCTGTCACTCTGCCCTGGCACCTGAGGGGAGCTGGTTTTGCTGCAGGGGCTGGTGCCGATGGCTGCTGTTCCTCCCTGGGATGTGCCACATCCTTTCCGTGACATTCCTGCTCCACCACTGCTGCAGAAGGGATTAATTAGCGATGGAGTAGTGAGGAGTTGGGCTCACTGATGAGCAGACATCATGAGCCTGGGAGGGACAGGAGCGACGCCGTGCCAGGCTCCAGCCCTGACCATGCCATTCCCTCCCAGCTGCATGGCCCACAGGGATTTACACCTGACAAAAAGCTTTCTTTTTTTTTGGTCTTTGCCAGAAATGGAGCTTTTCTTGTGCAGAGAGAGCTGTTGGCATTCCCAGCAGAGCCCCTGGCATGTGGTTCTGTTTGCTCATGCCTATACTGGGGTCTGAGCTCCATGCAGGCTCCTGCTGGTGCCACGTGTGTGTGCCAGCCTCAGGTCTTGGCACCTTCCCTGGCCCCAAGAAGGCAGAATTAGCCCAGGTGAGGTGGGAACCAGCCATGGCTCATGTGAATTTTACAGCAAGGCTCTGGGTTGTTGTGTTTTTCTGTGCTGCAGGTGGTGGTGCTGCTCCCACTGAAACAGCACTGGGATGCTTCCAGTGCCAGGGACCAGGCTGGAGTGAGAGCTGAACAAAGACTGGGAGAAATTTAGATTAAATATCCCTAAACACACACTGAGCACCTGTTGGCTGCATCAGCACCTGCATTGCTGCTGCTGAAGATGTCCATCATTACTCCATCAGCACTCCCGAGGCTCTGCCAGTTCAGGTATCAGCAAAAACCACTGAACATTGAGCACCTTTAATAATTTGCTGCTTTTAATGCATTCAGTCAGGCCAATTACATAAAATTACATGTCTGCCCTCTCCATTTTACCAGTTCTTTTGGTCCTAAGGATGTATAAATATTCAATGAGCCCTCTCAGTAAACGCTGTGGGCAGAAGAAAATGCACAGAGCAAATATTTTTATATTGCTCTGGTTTTGGAAATGATTTCTGTAATGTCCCTGCTAGCGCTGGACTTTCTTCCCCCGAACACAAAGTGTACTGATGGCCACGTAACAAATTGCTAAAGTGAATTATGAAATGGCATTTGCACTCCTTGGCCATGCCAATGAGTGTAATTTAAATAAATCTATTCATGAAGGCCTAATTAGCAGGGACTGGGCAATTTGCAGCCCTGTAGGGGAAGGCTTTGCCAATCACAGGGATCGGCAGAGTGCTAAGTGCCGCTGAAGTGCTGGAGAGTTAAAATCACTTGGAGCTTTCAGGGATCAAGCACTAGATCAGAAAAACACTGAATTGACACTGCTGCTCTCCCGCGGGGGCTGGTGCTGGAGAGGGGGGAGCTGGTTCTGTGTGGCACATGGGTTTTAGGAAACCTCTTCTGGCCTTTCTCTCATCTGTTTTCCTAGTTGTCAAAGGGAGATAACAATGCTGATTTCTTTTTGAGACCACTTTGAGGTCAGCTGAGGAGGGAAGGTTGAGTAAAGCGGGATACAAGTTGAATAACATTTGTTTTTGCAGATGCTCTCCAGTGTTTGTGTTGAAAATTCCTGACTGGGAGAATCAGCTGGCTTTGTAAATTAGTGGGATAAAGGCAGGTTAGACATTTGGCTGGTTATAAGCACCAAAAAAAAGGTGTTATTTGTTTGCAGTAACCACAGAAGTGTCCCTGGCTGTCCCTGAGGTGCCATGTGCTGTGTGAACGGCGGAATTCTCCGTGTCACCTGAGACAGGTACGCCCATCAAACGAGTCCTTGGCTCAGTATCTGCGAGGCAGAAATTCAGCATCTAATCAGACATCTCAGAGGGAAAGAACCCGGCCTCATTTGTCCCCTGCCTTTGTGCATCCTGTCAAGATGGCCCTGATAAGGTCTTCCCAGCAGGAGCTATCCTGGGAAAGTAAAAAGCGGTTTTTTTTCCCCCTCCTAAATGTACATTGAAAATAGGAGTGGAAGCAGCTCACAAAGCAAACCCTCCCGGTGATTACGGGGAGCCGAGGAGAGGCACAACAGCACCCTTGTTCTGGTGGCTTTGAAACGGAACAAAGGCCTGGAGGGGACATGGCAGGGTCGGGTTTCACCTGCCCTTTGTGCCTGTGGGAGAAAAGCAGCTCCACCTGGACAAAACCCTCTGGAAGTGGGGACCTACCCATGCTCAAGATGCCAGTGGGTTCTGCAAGGCTCCACTGCAGCAGGTGTCCCACCAAAACCTCGCTGAGATACTGGACCAGCTCAGCTCCTGGGCTGCGGTGCTGATTTGTCACCTTCTGCACCAGCGGACACCCCCCAGGTCTCATTTCAGGGATTTTTTTTTTCCTGTTCTGCATTGCAGTCGTGGCTGTAAGAATGAGATTTGTACCTTTGCCAGTGTCCAGGTTCTCGGTCCCATTCCATTAGTATCCTATCACCAGGCTCATTGCCTTCTGCTTGTTCATTAGCTTGAGATAATGAAAACAACAGAACCGACAGAAAAAAATGCCATGTTCCTTTCAGTGGAGACATCAAACCTATGAAACAAAATTATATCCATGGATCATACTGGATAAGAAATAAAAAAAGAAAAAAAACCAACATCCAGGCTGTCAGTTCCCTGGCATCCTGTTCGTCAGCAGCACGGGATAATTATCGTGGATTTTTGTGAGACAATAAATACGAGAACACAGGTGGGATCCATTTTCAGTTGTTTAATTGAAGAAATGAAAGGTCCTGTAATACAGAGTCAACACACAGAATTTGTCAGGCTACACTGAAAACTTCCAATAGTCGAGACCTTGGGGTCATAAAATTACTCATCAGGAGTAAAGTTTTTTATGATGCAGAAGCGAAGGGTATTGATTTTATAAAATATAATTTTATATTCAATATAAATGGAGAAAATGGCTCAAGCCAGCCTTCTGGACAGCCTGAAAATATAGGACTATTGGGTGAGAATCAATACAAATAATATCTTTAAACCAGAAATTTTGATTCATTTATAAAATACAGGCTGTAACTTTTTCTCCAACATAAAAAAAAGAAAGGAAGTAGGGAATAAAACATGTAGCTAACATAAAAAAAAAAAGGAAGTAGGGAGTGGTTTCTCCAGAGATTTCTGCGACTTGCTTTGTCTTGCTGGTGCGTTGTGCGTTTATATTTGTAGAATGAACATGACTTTAGATTCCTGAGCTGGTAAGTCACGGAATCACAGGATTGTTTGGGTTGGGAGGGACTTTAAAAACCATCCCATGGGCAGGAACCCTTCCATTAGGGCAGGTTGCTCCAGCCTGGCCTTAGGGACCCCGGGGCAGCCCCAGTGCTCTGGGCACCTGTGCCAGGCCCTGCCAGGGAGCAATTCCTGCCCAAATGCCATCTAACCCTGCTGTTATCCCCTCAAAGCCAGGCGCTCCCGGCCTGCAGGAGATCCCACGGAAGGAGCTGCCATGGGGGAATGTCTCCCCTCAGCCCTGAGGGAGCCTTTTCCCGCCACTGCGCCGGCGCCATCTTGTCTCCTTCACGAACTGAGGGTCCGCGAGGGGCACCTGAGGGGCTGAAGGGTCTGGGAGGAGGCTGAAGGGTCAGTGAGGGGCACCTGAGGGGCTGAAAGGTCTGGGAGGGGCACCTGAAGAGCCCAGGAAAAGGTTGAAGAGTCAGTGAGGGGCACCTGAGGGGCTGAAGGGTCCCGGAGGAGGCTGAAGGGTCAGTGAGGGGCACCTGAGGAACTGAAGAGTCCCAGGAGAGGTTAAAGGGTCAGTGAGGGGCTAAAGAGCCCATGAGGGGCACCTGAAGAGCCCAGGAGGAGGCTGAAGGGTCAGTGAGGGGCTGAAGAGTCCAGGGAGAGGTTAAAGGGTCAGTTAAGGGCATCTGAGGGGCTGAAGAGCCCAGGAGGAGGTTGAAGGGTCAGTGAGGGGCACCTGAGGGGCTGAAGGGTCACTGAGGGGACCCTGAAGAGCTGAAGTGCCCAGGAGGAGGTTGAAGGGTCAGTGAGGGGCTGAAGAGTCCAGGGAGAGGTTAAAGGGTCACTGAGGGGCACCTGAGGGGAATGGTGGGTGTGTGAGGAGGGCTGAGGGGTCCAAGATGTGTTGAGGGGTCCCTGAGTGGGGAAGCTCTGCTCAGAACTCAGAGCATTTAAAATCCTAAATGACCATTTTCATCTTCCCCTGATACAGGTGTTCCGGTGCTGGTTCCTTTGACACAGCCCAGCTGGTGTGAGGTACAGCGGGTAAAAATATTTAACTTCTTCTGAGGTGAGAGTATTGCCCTGCCTTGGAGGGATGCTGAGGTAGTTTTCCTACAGAAGGAAACATAAATTCTTCAATCTAATGGGATGGGAACAGGTTTGAGGGCCCCATTTTTCAGTGGTTTCTGTAAGGCAAATTTGGGCTGTAGTGTAGTTTGAAATGCTCTTTGAGAGAAATCATTTGCTTCTCAGATAACTGCTTATTTTTCTTTAGAATGTAGGTTTATTTGTCCTCTAGTTCAACAGATCTTTACTGTAATGCTTGATGAAATTGTTAACAATTCTCACATGAGGTTCCAGGTATAAAGACTGTGAAAGCCATTCAGGATTTTATCCTAAAGATTGAACAGGCATTCTCTGAAAAATGTCTCCTATTAAAGGTTATTAAGATTTGGACAATGCCATGGTTCCTTTTACAACAGAAAATAGAATCTGGCAACCATTTGTTGAGTATCTAAATGTCTCTGAGGAACCCATGAGATAATAAAAGGCATTCAGAAGGTCCAAAAAAGCACCCATGGCCCCACTTCAGCATCCCTAGAGAGAACCTGGGTGCTCTCAGGGCTGGGCACTAAATGCCACACTGGCAGCCTGAAAAGAACTGGTTTTCACAAATTGTATTTTAATAAATTCACAGCTTTTTTATTTTGAGGAAGGAATAAACTCACATTTTAAAGCAGTTTAATCTTTAGTCCAAAACCTCAATTAAAGGTGCTTTGCAACCCAACACTTCTCTTTCCTCACATATAAATTGCCTTTTAAATATGAACTGCCTCATTAAATTGAGTTGGCCTTCCCAGAGAGAAGGAGGGTAAATATTTTTCAGAGCCTGGCGCTAATGGAGTCATTTAATGATGAATAATAAATAAAAATTACAGGCCTTTATTTGAGAAGCTTAGGTAGAGCTGTCACAGTAAAATTCATAACTTCCATGGCCAAATCCAAACAATAAAGAATTGTCTACTTCAGATGGCTTGAAATGCCTCTTATTGAAAACAGATGCTATTAGGTCAAAACATTTATGTTAAAAAATAACTTGTTATTCTCACTGTGAATGGTCTTAAGTGATTTGTTTGGATTTTTACAAAATCTAAGTCAGTTTCCTCCAGTTTCAGATAAAGAATGGCTCATTCTCGTTCAGCACGGGACTTTGTTGCACTTTCAGATCTGCATCCAAACCTTGCTCGTCCTGTAAGTCTCTCAGCCATGGTCCTTTTGTTGGGAATTGAAATTGTATCTGACTGTCTTATGTTACTGCAAAATTATGTAATTGATGTGTATTTAGGCACTGATAGCATTAGTGCAATTGTTGGGTAGAAAGGACCTTCCCTTCTTTGTGTGCAAAGCAGCAAAATGAAAATGGATGCTGCTGTTGGGTACCACAGGCACAGATATTGACTGGACAATTCCGTGTATCAGAGGCCCCTTTGTAGCACTTTAAATGGATGCTGAATTAGTGAAGACATTATTCAAGACATTACAGAGTCAGCATTATGCAGCCACAATCATCTGTGACCTCAGCATGGCACGCTAGGGAGGCAGAGTGAAAATCTCACAGCTCCATGGCAGGGTTGGTTCTGGGTTCTTTTGGGATGAAAAATGGGTTTGCATAGGATCACAGGTTGCTTTGGGTTGGAAGGGAGCTTAAAGCCCACCCAGTGCCACCCCTGCCATGGGTAGGGACAACTTCCACCATCCCAGAGTGCTCCAAGCCCTGTCCAGTTTGGCTTTGGACACTTCCAGGGATCCAGAGGCAGCCACAGCTTCTCTGGGAATCTGTGCCAGGGCCTGCCCACCCTCCCAGGCAGGGATTTCTCTCATTCACTCTCATTGCCCCTTGTCCTGTCTCTCCATCCCTTGTAAAGAGCCTCTCACCATGTTCCGTGTCAGCTCCTTCAGCCCCTGGAAGGCCACAATTAGGTGACCCCAAAGCTTCTCTTTTCCAGGATGAACAATCCCAATTCTTTCAGCCTTTCCAATCATCCTGGAGTCTCTTCTGGACTCACCCCAGCAGCTCCACATCCTCCCTGTGCTGGGACCCCAGGGCTGGAGGCAGCTCTGCAGGTGGAGTCTCACCTGAGCAGAGGCAGAATCCCCCCTCCCCTCCCCCTGAAAGAGTGGAAACATGGCGTTTTCCCATTCCCAGCACTTTTTATTTGGGATGGCACAATTTATTTTCTCATTTACTTTAAGTATCTGAAAGAGGAATCACAGAAAAGTGATGATGTAAGAGAAGTTTTCTATCCCCTTAGAGCTATATTGATCTTCAGCAATGCTAATCTAACCTGTCATTCACAGTTCCTCCCAAATAATGATCCACTAACCCAGTTAAAAGCTTTTGTTTTACAAATAAAAGCTTTTATTTTACAAATAAAGCTTGAGTACTGCAGTTAGCAACACACGGCAACGAAAGTATTTTTATAAAATAATAATTTATGATGGAATGATCCGTGTGTGTTGTGTTAGGACGTTGAAACAGCTGAACACACAGTCTGAAGTACCAAAATGGCACAGTTTATGAGTTTGCTGTTTATTTTAAAAAGTGAAAGAGATTCAAGTGTAAACACTTGCAGCGTGTTCATGAGTTGGTTGAACAGCCTCAAGCAGTGCTCTGCCAAAACAGGCACCATGGGGGGCGTTCCCCTCCTCTTCTGGGGAAATGAGCCACAATGAGCTGATCGAGGAAATGACCTCTGCAAGTTTTTCTCCCTTCCTCAGCCCAAAACTGTTTCCAGCCAGATCAATTCCTTCTGCCAGCTCCCCCTGCAAGCTCGGTGTTGGAGACACAGAGGTGAACACATTTACAGCAGGACCAGGGCAGATTGCTTTGTGAAATTGGATATTTACACCAGAAATTAGGCACAATCAGCCCAATTTCTGCAGGCACTCATCCTAAATGTCAGTTCTTTTGACATTTGGTGGTGAGATACGGGGTATGTTGCCTCTGATTTAATAGATTTTTTTTTTTTTTATTAAGAAACAATACCTTAGATAGAAGATCAGAATCACTGCATGCAGTGGACATAAAGCATTCAGTCTGGAAGGGGGGTATTGCAGTGCTGTACACAAGTGGCCTCTTCCCGAGTGTTTCCATCCCTGCAGGATAAGGCAGGTCCTGTGCTCCCTCTAGCGATCCCAGGGAAATCGGAGAGCGGATTGCTGAGCACGGCTCGATAGCGTTGCAGTGAAGTCAG
The DNA here is from genome assembly GCA_003676055.1 of Chloebia gouldiae. Taxonomy (NCBI): domain Eukaryota; kingdom Metazoa; phylum Chordata; class Aves; order Passeriformes; family Passeridae; genus Chloebia; species Chloebia gouldiae. The sequence continues at coordinate 446,890 of QUSF01000142.1, forward strand.
GCAGGTCACGCTGCTTTGTGAATGGGTACAAAATGAATCCTGGCTGGGTTATTGGACTGCAGTGCTGCCTTTCCCAGCTGGCTCTGGAATTCTGCTGGAATGGGACGCTCAGGACTGCCAGAAGGGCTCGTGTGAAGGAGCTGTGGCTGCCACATCCCTGGGAGGGTCCCGGGCCAGGCTGGACAGGGCGTGGAGCCCCCTGGGACAGTGCAAGGTGTCCCGGCCATGGCAGGGGTGCCACAGGATGGGCTTTAAGATCCCTCTAACCCAAAGCATTCCAGCATTCTCTGAAGTGGAATAGATGCAGGATGCTTTGAGTTTTGAAGGATCCTGGCAGTATTGCACTGTCAGTCTTTTCTTCCAGCCCTTGTCTCACTCTGACTTTCCTTGCTGACCTTTTAAATCCCAGATGAGCACTTCAAAGCTCTTCTCTGACACCAAGGACCATCTAAAAACCAATAACAACTCACCACACAGCTGTTAGGTTATATTATAGATAGATAATATAACCATATCTGCATGTGTGTGTTTGCTCCAGTAGTTGTGTTTGACAATTGAGAACAGGATGTTTTTACATAATAGCCACAGGTTTAGCAAAGCAGAATAAGACTGATTTTGGTCTGAATCAACAGAAAAGCTCCTTGCCTCAGCTCCCTTGGAGTCAGTTGAAAGACAGCAAGAGAGAGGCACCTGTAGGAATTTAGGTTGCTTGGCTGAGGCCAGGACAAGCTCCTGTGGCTGCACACGTGTGACTCGTGGTGCTGACAGCCAGGAAAACCTTGGACACTTCTCTGTAAAACAAATCCTGTCCAGAATTTCCATGGAGCCTTTGAGGAGATCTGAGACCTGTGCAGAGAGCATGAACCAACAACATTGCTGCCTACCTGAGGAGATTGCTGTAGAACAGCCAAAATTGTGAAGGTGTGGGGTGAACTTTTGTCCTCCCATTTTCTTCACGAACAGAAACAGATGGATTTATTTTAATATTTTTATTAGTCACAATTTTTCCCCTAAAGTAAACTTGTGTGTTTATGTTTTACTCTTTAGCTCATACGGTACTGTGGAATAAATAGATTAAAATGATTGCCAGCCAGAAATATGTTTATTATCATCAGCAGAGTATAATTCCATGAAATCTAATTCATCATCTACATCTGGGTTTAATACTTGTACTCTATAATCTTTTTATTTTTCAGAATGTAATCGGGGTGGTTATTGGGAAAACAGATGTCAGAAGCTTTCCAGACCGAAAAAGTACAGTTCCTTTAAACTCTTTTTGCTTCATTTTCTTCAACGGTGTAATTTGGCAGAGATGACTGAAATCAAGATTTAAATGATAAACAGATTTCTCAGTGTAAAATGGATAGAATAAAAATGCACCCCTAAAAATTGTGTCTGAGAACCAGGATGAAAGAGTAGCATTGGTTTGGCTAAGCTGTATCAATTAGAAATTGGAAAAACTCTGTCATGGAAGGGTTTCATGCTCTGAAGATGGAACCAATATGAACCCACTCTTCCATAAATACTGCTGGAATGAGCTTGTGCCTTCATATTTGTTCTGTCTTAAAACAGAAATGTTGAGGACACATCTTGTGGAGTGACACAAGTAATTTCTGGCCTGAGTAGCAACAGCTTCATCTGGGACAAAATGGGAATTGTATGTTGTTAATAATATTAATTGGAAATTGAAATAACAAATTTTCAGTCAGGGTCAGAAGCACGTCCAGCCCTGGAGAGCCATGGCAGCTCCAGGAGAAGGGCTCAGCTGTTCTGCTGCCACTGGCTCCTGCTGAGCTGCTGGAGGGGTGAGATTTTAGGGGAAAGTCGTGGTTGTCACCTGCAGCTGGTGGCAGCCTAGAGCAGAGTGTGCAGACAGGGTGTTGGTGTGTGTGTGCTCCATGGACCTGCCCTTGGGGGACTCTGGGGCATCACTCGAGTTTTCCTTGCTAATTTACCAATCCCTTGCATCGTGCTGTGATCCCTGGAAAACTGCTAGTTCATGTATGAGGCAGAGCAGGGATGCAGACAGCAATATCCTGAATTTTCCATAGCACTGCAAACACTTTATTCAATTCAACCCTGCAGCCTGGGCCATCAGTCAGCCCAGCTCCTACAGAGCAGGGGCCGTGTGTACCAATGAGCCCTGCTTGAGTGTTTGCCAGCCCTGGCTGTCGCCTCCCACAGCTCCTGCACCTCTCCCTGCTTCCTCTGGAATTTTACACGTGCAATTTGCACAGGTACAACTCCAGCAGGAATTGCAGCCCATTTCCAAACACCACCGTGTTCCTGCACCACCTGCTGGCCTCTAGTGGGAGAAAATTCCCGTCAAAATCCAGGAAAACCAAAACCTAGTAAATAGTAAATCCAAAATAGTAGTTTTTATACGCATATTCTAGTTAGAAATGAAGTTGTGCTGAGGAATTGCTGCAGGCCTGTTTATTTTTGCAGACATTGGCACTGAGAGATTCACCTTCAGTTTTACCATTCGTGACTCCCCAGCTTACTTCATTAATGTCCAGTCCTGGGGCAGAGAAGAGTACATCAGATCCCTCTCAGAAAGCTTCAGGGTTGGTGACTGTGGTGAGTTTGTTTATTTTATTTATTCCCACCACGTTTCTGTTTGCATGGAAATCGGGGTTGTGCTGGTGGCTTTGCTGTGTTTTGCTCTGAGGACTCGCAAACAGCCTAATTGGAAACAAATTGTTCAGTTCTGTTCAATATAAAGAGGAAAGGAACAAGATTCCAAGGATTTCAACTGGAGCCCAGTAAATATGTCAACAAAAGAAACCCACTGAGTGCAGCAGCTCAGAGCTGGCCTGCAGTTAATCAATGTTAAATCTCACATTATATTGAAGTCTTAAACATGATGGAAAATAAGCTGTAAAGCAGTTTGGTGTTTGTCTTCCCTCAATTATAGCTATGGCTATGATTGCTGATAAAACCACAGCAAAAATCCTGTATTTATTTACAGGATGTGCTTGTATCTTTTTAAATTCATAGAAAGATTTTGCTACCTGTGGTTGTTTGGGTAAAACTTCTGAGCTTACGGAGTGTACACACAAAAATATCTATAATTGTGCCTATAATCAACTTCTAACATTACTTATCAATGCTTTATTTTAGTTACAATCGAAAATCCTTTAATTCAGTCAAAGGAAGCAGAAAGAGAAGAGAAATTCAACCCTGTAACTCCTAGGTAAATTTAACGCATGCAGTAGTAGTTCTTTCTAGAAAGATCCAAGTTAAGACTTGCTTCAATTTCCAGCCACATGAAATTGGTAGAAATATTTGGTGTTTTCTTCTTGTGTAGCTATACCTTCCTCCTGTGCTCAACAATGTCTGGTCAAATCTCAAAGGAGAGTATATTTAATAAATAGAAAGTCATAAAGCAATAATGCTCTTTGTTACTAAACAGAGTAAATTTCATTCTTTGTGTAAAATCTTCAAGAATTTTTTTGTACCTTTAGGAAAACCCACAATGGAATAAATTACTTTTTCATATGAATGAACGCTTGACACTGTTGATACCTCAGTGAGTGCAGTGCTGATCCATGGGATTTGTTCTGTTCTAGTGGCTACAAATTATTGCTCAGTGAAAATCACTCTGTGGTTAAAACCTCTTCCTGCTACGACACAGACACCAGGCTCCTGGCTCTGCTGCACCTGCCTGTCAAGGACCCTCAGGATTATTATTCCCTGGGGGACATCGTGGCAAATGGACAAAGCCTCCATGGGAGAGTCCTCAACGTGCTGGCAGCTGTGATGGCAGTGAGTGAGGAGCATTTCTGTGCTCTACTATGAGT
>QUSF01000142.1:450702-463179 GCA_003676055.1 Chloebia gouldiae
TGGAAATCTGTAAATGTGGATTTTGGGCTGTGATGGCAGTGAGTGAGGAGCATTTCTGTGCTTTACCACGAGTAACTTCATTGGAAATCTGTGTAAATGTGGATTTTGAGCCTCACATTGGCCAGGACTCCATTTGTTCAGCTTGGCAGCTGAGTGACAATAACCACACACACCCTTTGATGAGATTTTTATCAACAAAATGAGGGGAAAATTAAGTGATCCCATTTTTAGCAGTCTACAGTCTTTCTTCCCTTTTCTAACCTTTTCATTTTCTAGGTTATGAGTTTTATCCTTCTAAACACTGAATAGAGGGCAAACGAATTTTTCTTTTTCTTCTTAAAGGTTGGGGAGCCAAAGTATTTTATGACTTCAGACAAAAGGAAAGGCCAGAGGTGTGAAGTAAAGCTGTATGATGAAACAGAGAGGTCTTTCCCTATAATATGGTAAAATGTTCTTTAATTCACTAAATGTTCTTTAATTCTAAAAAAAATAATGTAAACATGGGTAAAGAAATTAGCTTAACACACACTAATTAACCATAAACCCATCTTTTAATTTAAATATATTGTTATTTAGGAGGCAACTGAGATGAGGCAGCAATGTACACTGAAAAGACTTAAGAAAGAGATTCATTAGAGTGGCCTTATATATCTTGTGTAGCTTTATGGTTTGCTGACAGCCTGCTGGCTCATGGATGGCAAAATGAAGCTCAGTTCCAAATAATTTTTTTTTTAATGTGGACATTTGAGTTAATTCAGGAAATGACTTTTAAATCCAGCTGCAAAGGCTGTTGTGTCTCTTCCACAAGCAGTGGGGTAGGAAAATGAAAAGCATCATCCATTTTTAAAGCCAAGCAGAACTGCAAGTGGAGCGGAAATAAGCTGAAATAATTAAAAAATATTTAAAATAATGCAGAAACATTTTGATACAACCTTGGCTGTATTTTCAAACTCTGTCCTGTTTGCAAACACAACTGCACCCAGCCCATCCCTGCTGTTAATATTGCCCTGTTCACAGAGGAACCTTTGCATTTTGCCCAGAGTTTGTTCAATAAACCTGTGGCTGTTCCAAGTGCAGGGGCGTGTGGGGGTGTGGGTATTCCCTTGCCCTGGGGTTGCTGTTTGGTGGTTAAAAAGTGGCTTCAGAGCCCTTTGTTCCCTTGGGGAAGCCAGCCCTGCACTGTGGGCTGGGAGCTGTGTTAGCACCAGGGATGTTTGACACAATTCATACCCACAAAGCCAAAAGAAGCATCTCTGGGGCCAACCCTGCCAGCCCAGGGTTAATTTGGAGCAGCTCCTCCATCAGCTCTCTCAGTGCTGGGACTTGGGCACTGCCAGGGGATTTCAGAGCCCAGCAGTGAAGAGGTGGCTGGACAATACCAGATGAAAAGGAAATATCTTAAATCGTTTTCCAAGGATTAAGGAGAAAACCCACCAGAACAAATCTGTGCTTTGGCTGTGCTCTTGCCAGCCAAATTTAGGAGGAGCTGAATAAGATTTTATCAAGAGACCATGAAATTACCATTTTTGAGGGATGTTTCTGACCTCACTCCAGTCTCATCATCCCCAGCCACAAAGCTTCCAGTGTTGGAGGTGGCTGAACATCTGGCCTGGGGAGCTGAGCAATCAGCCTGGCCCAGCACAAACAGCTCCTTTAACTGGGCTTTGCTTCAGCTAGAAATGACTTGGATAAAAGCTGAACTACAGCATTTCCCCAGGTATACTCTGCATTTAAACCCATCTCCATTTTATCCTGTTTGGAATAAAGCAGGCTCATGGAATTTCAGTGCCACACGTGTCACAAAGGTGCCGTGTCCCCTTTGGCCGATTTTATTCCAACTACATTATTTCAGTAGTTTAGTACTAAACCCTTGGAGTGCTGCTTCAAAAATGTTTTGATGCATCCACTTCTGTTTAATTTAGCTGGGATAATGAATCCATCCAGCTGGCACAGAGTTGGATTCCCCAAGAAACAGGTAAAACAGTCTGGTTCATGGTTTTATTGAAGTTCTTCATGTGGCATTTACTCTCCAGTAACATGGGGGTGTCTTCTGCACAGTTATATTTGCATCAGATGTGAGAATCAATTTTGACAAATTTAGGAACTGCATGACTGCAACTGTGATATCCAAAACCATCATTACAACTAACCCAGGTAAGAGCTGCTCAAGTATTTTCTTTTAGTAATTATTGTAGGCTAGAATGCATTAATTAATCTATTGGAACTGTGATTTCTTCTGCCTGCTTCTCACAAAGCTTTTTGTCTGCTGTATGATGACCAGTGTCTTTGGCCAGTGACTTATTTTATTTATTATTTTATTTTATTTTTAATTTTTTAATATTTTATTTTATTTTTAGCAGCCTTCATATGTTTATTCCATGCAGAACTAACAGTTAAAATAAAAAATAGAGAAGCAAATCTTGCCTAATTCCAAGCGCTTGTGCTACCAGAATAAAAACTTGTGAAATGTAGAAAATGCTGTGAATTTTACATGCAATATATACTGATAACTTTTAAAAATGCACCTTCAGAAACAGCAGAGGCAAATGTTCTCTTCAGCTTCATCAAGGAGAGTGCCCAGGCAGGAGCTCTGCCCAGCCCAGTGAAGGAGCTGCCAAATGAAGCCATTAACTGTAAGCATTGGGTTTTATTTACCTGCACAGTGTCATGTCATAGTGCAGCTGAAAGAACTCCTGCTCTGTGTGTTCACAGGAACAGAGCTCAGGTGCAGCCTGGCTGAGTAGGTAAAGTCTGGGTGGTTTCTGGGGCTGTCCCTTATTTTATCTTTACGTGTCTGCAGCTGACCCTGCCTGCTGCAGCCTGTCTGCTGTGCTCTTCCTGTCTGGAGAAGTGAGGGGGAAAGCTTTGGTCAAAAACTCCTTTTGGAGAATACAAAGATTAAATAATAGATATATTCCTGATCTGAGTCCCTTTTGTTTTACTTTTTTTTTTTTTTGGAGGGGGGCTTTGCTGCTGCTTTAAATCTCCTTTTTATTGCCTTAAGATCCACTTTTACCATTGCTCTTCGAATAATTTCTGGCTCAGACACGCTTAACTTGTCTTTTAAACTTCTAGTGGAGGCTGTAGTGGATGTCTACACCGTGGAACAGCTGAAAGAAAAAGCTCTCCAGAGTGATGGGAAGCTGGAGCCTCTCCATGGAATAATTTATGGCTACATTTCCACCCTGGACATCGACGAGAACGTGTCCAGAGTCCTGCGCAACAGATGGTGAGCAACTCCCTGCTCGGAATGTGTGCTAAAATCTGCTTGTCCCCCTTCCCCTGGCCCAAATGAGATGGAGCAGTATTTTAGTCCTGTCCCAGAGAAGAAATAAAACTCCTCTGGAGGATGCCATGTGGGTTTCTGGTGTGGGGTTCTGTTGTGGGCTCTTTGTGGTCCTAGAGTGGAAAAGAAAAAGGTCATTTTGTCTCAGACAGACTCAAGAGTTTAGGAGACAAACTTTTTTTTTTTTTAAAGACAAAGTCTCTTGGGACAGCTCAGTCTAGAAAAATGTTTCAGGAAGAATAAATTGCATATCTGCATGAACTCTCTCCTCGTGCTGCAGCTCAGTCTGCCGGTTCATCGTGAATGAAGTGTCAAACACCTGCACCTTCTGCAGTGACGCCTCTCCAGAGGCCACGTCCACCTTTGCCAGCTTTGACATCCTGGTGGATGTGACAGACCACACAGGCACCCTGCACTCCTGCTACCTGTCTGACACTGTCGCCGAGGAAACCCTGGGCTGCACAGTAAGGGGGACTTGGGCTGCTCCTGCTGAGCTCAGCTGGGGAGCCTGATGGGAATTACAAATATCTGTAAATGCTCTGTGTGTGTGTGAGAGAGAGTTACAAAAATGGCATGGAGGCATGGACACACAGAGCTGCTTGGCAAGGGAGTCAGCAGATGCCAACAGGGATTGTGTTCAGGGTAAGAGTGAACCCACTTCAGAACACTGCTTTTCTGAGAACGTGGCTGGAAATCCCTAACTCTGATTTTCAAACACCCTGCAGTTTATCTGGTTAATGCGACTGTCTTGGTACACATCTCATACCAAGCACCACATTAAAATAGAAAAATACAGCTTAGAAATGTATAAAAAATGTGTATGATGTTCATCATCATTCTGTAGGGGAGATGTTTTAACTACCTGCTGAAGTGCTCTGTGGTGTCCTGTTAACAGGTCCATGAATTCCTCATGCTGGAAGAATACCAGAAGACTGCACTGAAATGGCAACTGCTCTTGGAACGAAGCAAGATTTACTTCAAAGTTAGTATTTAATGTTTAATTCACAACAGTAGCTATTTTTCACTTTTAAACTTGTTCTTTTGGGCAAAACTCTTCTTACTCTCCCATCTCCCCTCTCTCTGTCCCTATTTCCAGGACAAAATGAAAGTGTTTGTCTTCAGCAGTAACAGGCATATGGCATAAATGTGTACTCACACAGGAAATAATGCAAATAAATCTGTCAAACATGCTGTGTAACAGCTGAAAATAATCTTTGTCAAGGTGCTGTGATAACAATGATCCTTAATTATTTTTCCAGGTTACTTCATCACCCAATTGGAGAACTGGATTAAAAGTGAATCTTCTTTCCTGCAAACTGGCAGATCCCATAGAGGCGAGTCAGAGCTTGTTGGGAAGAGACTGGAATTATTAATACATGCTAGGAAAGGCTTCCTTCACTCTGTTGTTAGAGATGGAATTCCACTGTTGTTGGGTTTTGCCAAGTCTGTTCTGATGGTAAAGGAGCAGTGCACGTTGCAATAACTCTAAGTGGGCTTCTGAGTTCCTATTTTTGGGTGATTCTACTTTAAAAAGTGTACTTGGGCCTCAGCTTAAATGTTAGTTCTACCAAATTCAATGCCTTTCAAGGGAGCTGGAAGATTTCCTCACTCAGCTGAGATCTTTGGAAAAAATCCGAAATAACAAATAGCTTAAAAGAGATCTGTTGAACTTCTGTGGTTTTAACTGTTTTGCTGCTTTTGTGTTAAAGAAATAAAGACACCTTCCTCCTTGAAAGACTGCCTGGGTTTGTGGTGCACCTTGCTGAGGCCAAATGTGGAGCTGTGGGCAAGAGCAGGGCTGATTTTTTTGGGCAGACAGCCTAATTAGAGCAGAGTAATCAATTAGCAGTGACCTCTGACAAGCAAAAATCAAGGGGAGGCTGTAAGCAGGACTCCATTCACCAAAGCTGGATTTAAAGGTATGTATATTGTGGCTTCCTCCAGGTATTTTTTCCCTGTTTTATATTCCTGTCCATAGCTTCCCCTCCTGCTGGTGTATCTGTCACATCCTCACCTCCTGAGCACATTGGGACTCAGCTGTTTCCAACAGAGGGAGATGCCCCAGCCCTGCTCTGGCAAAGGGTTTTGTGCCAGGACACCCCAGGGAACTCTGATCCCCCTGGTGCCCTCCCTGCTGTTAAAGCTCCTCTGTGGGCACAGAGAAAACCCCCACAGGAACAGGAAATCCTGACAAGCAATCCCAGATTGCATCCCTGACTCATGGCTGGCAATAAAGACCCCCAAAATGCTGCCAGCGTTGGGTCACAGCATCCCTCTTGTAGCAATAAATGATCCAACATTTCCCAGCCACAACAATTCCCTTTCTGCAGGGAATGTTTCCAATAATTTCATCCCAATTCTGTCAATACCCAGGGCTGGAGACCAAACTGCAAATGATGCCCTGCTGCTGTGGCCAGGGATGGGAATGTCTGACAGGCAGGAAGAAATGCAAACAGTACAGACAATTCCATCCTTCCTCTTCCAGAACTGTTCACCCTAATGTCTACTTTAATTCTGAAGAAATTCTAACGAAATTCTTCAATTTCTTCTCCCAGTGTGGTGTGCAGCACCCTGGACTGTGCTGCTCTCACAGAGCTGCTTCCCTTTGGAAAACAGGAATTTTCTCTGTAAAACTTTAAAAACAAACTTTTCCTAGCAGTTATTAAGATCTGGCTCTGATAAATGGAAGTGTTTAGCTTTGGTGCTTTGCATTTATGTAAAAAAAAATACATCTGCTTTTGTTAGAAATGAGCCAGTTCTGTGCAACCTTTGAAAATCTAAGTTTTGATGTTTGCGTGGGGAGGATTTTTTAAATTCTGTTTTTTACAACTTGCTCTGTTGAATTGAAAGAGAACTCGCTGTCATGCAAACCAGTGGGGGGTGCTGCATGGGAACTGGGGAAAGTTACCCAGTGTGGCTTTCAGCAGCTGGAAATACTTAAAACTCCAGCTGCTGCACTGCACTGGCTAACAGCAACTGCTGCAGTTACAGTTTTACTAAAAATACATTGAAATCAGTCAAAAGAAAAGTTTGGTAGTGATCTTTATCCATATGGTTCTTTATTCTTGATCTTTTTGCGTTATTTTACTTTTTTACATATTTAAAGCTCAGTTTAGGAAAAAACAATCTGCCAAACATCTTGCACACTTCCTGCTGCCTTCGCCCCCTGGAGTGGGAGGAAAAGGCATCCTCCTTTAATTTGTATGTTTGAAAACAGCAGGGAGAAATTGCAAAACTAATCAAAAAAATCAAGTATCTTTCTCTTGTAGAGGAAACTTTTTGTGAAACTGCAACTCTTGATTTAGGGTTGCACATCTACACATAAACCTTCGATTTTTCCACAGCATGGCTGGGCCCTAGCTCCTATATCATAATTTGAATTGTTCTGATCAGTAATTTTTATTTTAAGGCAATTCATTGACAAAACCCATAGCATCAGCAGAAGAGAGGCACACACAGAAGCACAGCCAGGCCCATTCCCCTCTCCACTGTCTCCGCTGCCAGTTCCCAGGTACGGTTTTGGAATTAAATTTTAGATTCTGGAGCCGGTGGGCTGCACCTGCTCCAGGCTGGGCTGCAGCCCCCATGGAACGGGGCTGTGGCACTCAAACACCCTTCGGGCTCCCGGGCTCGGTGCCCTGTGCCACCTTGAACCTGACGGACACCACGTCCCCGATCCCCGCCTCGATCTCATCGTCGACCTCCACGGCCCCGACTCCTTTGGGAGAGCCCGTGAGAATCAAGTCCCCTTCTTCCAAGTCGAATATGTGGCTGATGTAGCTGATCAGGTAAGGGATGGAGAAGATCATGGACGAGGTGTCCCCCTCCTGCCTCAGCTTCCCGTTCACCTTCAACCAGATGTGCAGCTTGTGCGGGTCTGCGATCTTCTCCTTGGGCACGAAGTCACTGACGGGGCAGGAGGAGGCGAAGCCTTTGGCCAAGGTCCAGGGCAGCCCTTTCATTTTGCACTGCTCCTGCGTGTCGCGGGCCGTCATGTCCAGGCACAGGGCATAGCCGGCCACGAGCTGCATGGCCGCGTCCTGCGGCACGGCCCGCGCCCGGCGCCCCAGCACCACGCCCAGCTCCACCTCGTGGTGCAGCGTCCGGCAGTAGCGCGGCCGCACGATCGGGGAGCCCTCCCGCACGTAGGCCGAGGAAGGCTTGAGGAAGAGGAGCGGCTCGGCGGGCGGCGCGCTGCCCATCTCCTCGGCGTGCTCCGCGTAGTTGCGCCCCACGCACACGATGTTCCTGCCCCACTCCCAGAAGCGGGACAGCTGTTTGGAGGAGCTGGCCGCCATCGCCGCCCTTGCCGCGTCCTTGCGGAGCTCCGCCGCGCCGGCTCCTCCTCCTCCTCCTCCCCCGCGGGCGGGCGCAGCGCCGCCCCCGCGCACGCCGGGCCGGGCCGGGCCGTGCCGGCGCTGCCGCCGCCTCCCGGGGCGGACAGCCGAGGTAACCGGGCCGGGCGGGCTGCACGATGCTCCGCGGGGGCTGGCGGGGGCTCGGCACCGCCCTGGCGGCCGGGGCAGTCCTGGCGGCCGTTCTCCGAGCCGGTACGTGCGGGGCCGTGCCCGGCCTTGGCGCTGACTCGCGGCACGGGCCGGCCGGGAGCGGAGCCGTGCCGAGCCCCGGCAGCGCTCGGGGAGCAGGAGGAGGATGGGGCCGGGCCGTGCCGGGCCGTGCCGAGCCCCGGCAGCGCTCGGGGAGCAGGAGGAGGAGGATGGGGCCGGGCTGCGATCGGCGGGTGACAGCTTGTACCGGTGATGGAACCAACCCCAAACTGTCCGAGCTCGGCGTTTGCATTCCGGGCCTAAACCCTCGCAGCCTGCGCTGGGCTCCGGGAAGGCTCCCCGGGTGGTTTTGCATCCCCGGTGGGTGAGCGTGGCCGGGGTTCTCTGTGGGGCGGATTCAGCCGAGCCAGTGGCCGCTGCCCTGGGCTCCGACCCCTTTCCTGGAGCCCCGAACTCGCTGGGTGTCCAAAAAAAACCCTGCAGAGTGTAAAGGGTACGTGGTTCCTGTGCGGCGTGCAGTCATTTCTGAGTCACTGCCCTGCTTGAAACGGGAATTTTCCACTCTTTTATGTAATAAAGAGACTAACCCCAAAGGCTCTGCAGGAAGTGCACCGAGCCGGGTTCCGAGGGAACCTGCCTGCTGTCAGTGCCCAGCTGACATTAACACTTCCAGCTGCAGAGCCTTTCCCCTCGGCCTTTCCAGCTGTGCCCATGAACCATTCCACCAAGCCCAGGTGGAATTAAATTTTAGCCTTTAGCCTTTCCAGCTGTGCCCATGAACCATTCCACCAAGCCCGGGTGGAATTTAATTTTAGCCTTTAGCCTTTCCAGCTGTGCCCATGAACCATCCCACTAAGCCCAGGTGGAATTAAATTTTAGCCTTTTCAGCTGTGCCCATGAACCGTTCCACAAGCCCGGGTGGGTGATCCAGAGCCTGCTGGTGGCTGCTCTCCCACTCCTCTGCTCCAGGTGTGCAGTCAGGAGGGAGGTGGGACAAAGCTGAGCGGGAAGTCACTAATGAGTTCTGAGAAGGCATTAATGAATTCCGGGGCAGAGCTGTGTGGGTGACACGATCTGAGCATCGCCAGGGAGCTCCTCTGGGCTGGCCAGGTCCGAGCAGTGTGTGAGGAGCTCCCAGCTCCTCTCCTGAGCTGCAGATGGCAACTCGCAGCACATCACTTTTGCTTTTGGTGGATGTTTTCTCATTCCTTTGTTGAAATTGCATGTTTGGAAACATTTCCTTATGTGGTGCAGCTTGTTTGTTTGTTTGGTAAGAATTACAAATTGCACAGGCAGAGAGACTGTGGGATGTGGGCCAAGGTTAGAGACGGTTCATAGGAAAGAAGCGTCTAAAGTATGTGAATATGTCATTTGAGTTGAAGTTAAGGTCGGGTTGTTTCCTGTTGTTTGGTTGTATTTTTTAACTAGTTGGTGTCTGGCCTGCAAACAAACACACGGTGTAGATAACTCTTGTGACTGGCAGCATCCAAAAGTTCTCCCTGTTGGCGAGCAGTTGTTTTTTGGGCATTTTTTACCCCATCAAAGAATAGTGAGGGCTTTTTTTGTGTTCTTTTTTTGAAAGGAATCTTCTCCAGTGAACCACTGCAGGTAGGGATGCTTCTCCTAATACTGCAAATACCCAGTGCATGCCTGTTGCATTGTGATGTGGGGTTTTTTTTGGGTTTGTTTTTTTTTTTTGAGCACTGTGTTTAATTTCACTGGTTCCCCTTCCCTCGTGAGTGGGGATGGTGGAAGGGGAAGAAGCTCTGGGCAGGGTGGTTGTGCCAGAGGGCCCTGACAGCTCCCTGTGCCCGGGCTGGGCTGGCAGCACCTCTGCAGGACTTTGGGGCTCCTGCAGAGCTGCTCTTATCAGGGGTGGGCAGGCTGGGGACAGTGGGGCAGGGTGAGCACCAGCACAGGGACCCCTCCCTGTGGCACAGAGGGACGTGGCCAAGCAGGAAGGTCAGGAGCCTTTGGGAGAGTCAGTGGTGCAGAATAAAATGGGTCTGAGCCAGCACAGGCACCTCTGGGTAGTGCAAACACCTCGTGGGTGCTCAGACAGCAGTTCCTGACCTGCAGGGACTGGCACCTCTTTCCCTGAGCTCAGCTCTGAGCTGCAGGGCCCCAGCAGTGCCAGACCTCCTTTGCTTCCCTTCCTTCAGTTTGTGTGGTAGCACCTCTTAGGGTTGGTGATTTCTTTAAGAGCCTGTGCACCGAGCAGTGCAGGCCAGGTTATTTGCATCTGGAATTTGCTTCTTGGATCTGATTAAACATTGAACCCAAAGCAAACATGGGAGCTCTGGTGTTGCATCAGGGCAGGCATGAGCAAGAGCCCTGTGTTACCTGGCCAGGTAGGGAGCCTTCCTCCCGTGGAGAGCCTGTTTTCTCTCCACGTGCAGTGCAGGATGGTGACATTTCCCCCAGAAATACAAACCAGATATTTCTGTTGAAGCAGTCTGTAGTTCTCCTTTTTTTTTTTTTTTTTTTTCCCTCCTTCCCTCTTCCTTTTTATTTTTTGGCTCTAATGTGCCTTTTGTGCCTTTTTTGCAAAGTCACTGTCCCGGGCTGACCTTTGGCCAGCTCCATTCTGCTCTCCTGCCCCTTGAAATCTCCTCTCTGATCCGAGTACAGAGTTGTCCCTGCATGGAAAGCAAAAGTGTCCTGCCCTTCTCAGGGTGGCCGTGGAGCACCCAGAGCCTTGAGGGGCACCAGGTTTTGCCCCGTGGTGGCCTCGCTCCTCGTGTCTGAAGGAGGCAGGTCGGGCTGTGCCGTGAGCTGGGGCAGCTGCCATGCCCTGTCCCACCTGTGCCCCTCCCAGGGCTGAGCTTTGGCTGGTTTTGGGTGCCCAGGTCCAGCACAGCTGCGAGCCAAATTCCTGCACACCGAGCACGAGCTGAGGGAGCCCAGGACAGTGAGCCAGGCCGACATGAAGGTGGAAATCCTGCCAGCCCTCACTGACAACTACATGTACCTCCTCATCGACCAGGACACCAGGGAGGCTGCCATCGTTGACCCCGTGCAGCCCCAGAAGGTAACGCTCCCCTGGCTCTGGGATGGCTTTTCCAGGATGTCCTTCCAGGAGGGAAGGAGCCCCACGCTGCCTCAGGTGTGGGGGAAAGGCTGGAAGGGCTGGCTGTGCACAGGGACAGCCAGGGGTCACCCCAGGGATGGCTGTGTCCCTCACCCAGGGGTTACTGTGTTCCTCAGTCCCTCCAGTAATCACTGACCTGATTTGGGATCTTGGCCTTAATTTGATGTAGGGCAGAAAATGGAAATGGCAACACATTTTGTGTTGCCCTCTACCTCCAGCCTGGGTGGGATGAGCTCCCTGCAGAGCTGCTGTGGCTCTCACTGCCGTGTCCAGGTGCCACCAGGGGTGCTGCCAGCTCGTCCCAGGGTGTAACTCTCCTCCTGTGTCCCTCCTGCAGGTTTTGGATGCAGTCAAAAAGCACGGCGTGAAGCTGACCACTGTCCTGACCACCCACCACCACTGGTAACCACCCAGTCCTGCTCCCTCACTCACACAGAGCCAGGAGCTGCTGCTCTCCTGCATCCAGGTGATCCCTGAGCAGCAGCTGAGGCGTGGGCAGAAGGATGAGAGCTCACTCCTTGCTCTGAGCTGTGTGTCAGTGCCTTTCACCTTTCAAATCCTGATTTTTCCAGGGAGCCAGTGCAGTGACCGGGTGTGGGAGGGAGCACATTGGTGCTGAGGTGCCAGGACAGGCCCCTGTCACCCTCAGCATCGTGGGAGGATCACAGAGGTGCAGCTCAGCCCTGGCAGGGGTGTAAAAGGAACGTTTTGCTGTAGTAAGCAGTCTGTGGGTCAGAGTGGAGCCACCTCTGTGGCTGGGGAGTGAAACAAGCAGCCCTGAGCTGGAGAGCAGCACGGCAGAGCTGGGCTCTGGGGTGTCTGTGTGCCTGCTCCCTGGTGTTCTGTGGGATGCTGGAGTGCACATTTTCCACTCACCCCCTTCCCTCCCTGCCCCAAATCCTGGAGAGGCGACTGGGAGCCCCTAAGGCTGGGATGGACTTGTCAGGGATTGATTCCCCCTCTGCCTGCCCTCATTACTGGAGAAACCATCTCCACTCCTGTTGTCGTGGCCTGTCCTTGGCTGTGAGGAGTGCAAGATCCTGGGAAAGGGCTGGATCAGGAATGACCACCTGGAGCTGAGCACTGACCAATAAATCTGTGTTCATCCCTCCCCAAATCCCTTCTTTCCCCCTGCAGGGACCACGCTGGAGGCAACGAGAAGCTGGTGAAGATGGAGCCGGGGCTGCACGTGTACGGGGGGGACAGCAGGGTGGGGGCCCTGACGCAGAGGGTGTCCCACCTGACAGCTCTCAAGGTAAAGGGAGGGGCTGCAGGGCCCTGGGCACCCCCTCCCTGTGCCACAGCTGTGTTCCCCCCTGAGCTGGGCAGCTCCAAACACCCCTGGCGTGTGGTGGGTGCTCGAAATGCAGCTGTCCCCCTTTTCCTGGGGACTGCCACCCCCCTGGCACGGGTGAGGGCAGCACCGAGGGGCGTGGGACATGCTGGGTGTCCCTGTGCAGCTGGGGGGCAGAGCAGGTGTGGGGTGGGACAGGGGCTGTGTGACAAAATAGGGGCTGTGACAGGGCAGGGACAGTGTGACAGGGCTGTGTGACAGGGCAGGGATTGACAGGGACAGGGACGGTGGGACAGGG
>QUSF01000142.1:470998-482325 GCA_003676055.1 Chloebia gouldiae
CCCCTGTGCTGTGCCCAGTGTCCCCTGTGCCACCCCTGTGCTGTGCCCAGTGTCCCCTGTGCCACCCCTGAGCGCTGTTGTGGCTTTTCAGCGTTTGCTGCTGCCTCGGGCATTTCCTTCCTCTGGGGCCAGGCTTTGCTCCTGGCCCCGAGCGCTCCGTTGGCATCCGGAGCCTCCTGGCAGCCGTGCCAGGGCTGGCAGTGCCCTGTGGCCCTCGCCGTGGCCAGGGCGGGTGGCACTGTGCCCTTCTCTGTGCCTTCCCTAAGAAAACCAAAAATGCCCCCGTGGCCACGGAACCAGCGCGGTCCCATCCC
This sequence comes from Chloebia gouldiae, assembly GCA_003676055.1. Classification (NCBI taxonomy): domain Eukaryota; kingdom Metazoa; phylum Chordata; class Aves; order Passeriformes; family Passeridae; genus Chloebia; species Chloebia gouldiae. The sequence continues at coordinate 471,313 of QUSF01000142.1, forward strand.
CTGCTGCGCTCAGGGTGTCCCCTCAGTGCCACCCTCAGCCTGTGGCTGCTCAGGGGGTGCTTCTGGGGGGCTCCGTGCCTGGTGGCACGGGGCACAGGGCACGGTGTGGCTGTGTGTCACCTCCCCTGCCCTCCCAGCGCCGCTCTGCTCCCTTTCAGCTGCTGGAGATCGTCAGGAAGGAGGACGTGGTGCTCAAGGCCATCCTCACCACCCACCACCACTGGTAGGTGAGGCTGCCTGGGGCTGGCCGTGTGCCCACGGTGCCAGTTCCCAATCCCAATCCCAATCCCTGCTCTGCCCTCAGGGACCACGCCAGGGGCAATGAGGAGCTGGCCCAGCTCTTGCCAGGCCTGCAGGTGTTTGGGGCCGACGAGCGCATCGGGGCCCTCACACACAGGGTCAGCCATGGCCAGGAGCTGGCGGTGCGTGCCCGGGGGACAGCGGGGGACAGCGGGGGCTTGGAGCCCACACATGGCTCCTGATGGCTGCGGTGGGGCTGGGGTCCCCACTGTGGGGCGGCCAGTGGGGAGTGCAGTGGGGTGGTCACGCTGTCCCCAGTGGCACTGTGGCCCCCAGAGGAGTGGCCAGTGGGGTTGTCACGCTGTCCCCACTGGGGTGGTCACACTGTCCCCACTGGGGTGGTCACGCTGTCCTCAGTGGTCCCAGTGCTGCTGGGCCGTGCTCAGCTCATGCTGTCCTGGGGTGGGGGCAGACGTGGCCCCGCGGATTCCAGGCTGGGATGGAGCAGGAGCCTCATCCCAATCCCAGCCTGTTGGTGGTTTCCCTGGAGGCTCCCACCCTCTCCTGGGGCCCAAACGCCATCGGGGCGGACACAGCTGCACCCGCCCGAAGCCCCGGCAGCTCTGTGACCTGCTGGGCCCCAGGCAGGCGTGGGGAGGTCTGAGGGGGTGTGTTTGTCCCCCTCAGTGGAACCCTGACCCTCTGTCCCCCCCAGTTTGGGTCCATCAGGGTGAGGTGTCTCTTCACCCCGTGCCACACCTCGGGCCACATGTGCTACTTCATGTGGGAGGACGATTCCCCGGACGCTCCAGCCCTTTTCTCAGGTACCCCCCCTGCCTGTGTGGCCCCCGTGGCTTTTGGGGACACGCTCCCTGTGTGCTGCCTGTCCCCCCGCTCAGCGTGACCCCGGCACCCCCATGCCCGGCCCCGGGGTCCCTCGGTGCCCCGTCCCACAGGTGACACGCTGTTCGTGGGGGGCTGCGGGCAGTTCTTCGAGGGCACGGCGGAGCAGATGCACACCAACCTCAGCCAGGTCCTGGGGGCTCTGCCCAAGGACACGGTGAGTGTCCTCCCCCCCAGCCCGGGGGGCTCGGGGCAGGGAGCCCGGGCTGGGATCTGCCCCGGGAGCGCCTCTGACGCCGCTGCCTCCTGCAGAAGGTTTTCTGTGGCCACGAATGCACCGTCAGAAACCTGAAATTCGCCTTGAAGGTGGAGCCAGAGAATGAAAAGGTGAAGGAGAAGCTGGCGTGGGCCAAAGTAAGTGGTGGTGCCCCCATACCAGGGCAGGGGCTGGGCTGTGGGACGGCAGCAGGATTTGGATGATGCTGTTGAGGCAGGGCGAAATGACTCCCACAATTTCAGAAGGCAAAATGAGCTTTTATCCAAAAGCTCTTCTCTCTTTTATAGAGAACATTGTAAGCATTAATTCCATTGGTCTTAAAGTAAAAACATTTCACCTGATTGGTGCACTGGGCTTAGGTCAGTGTGGTAGAACAGATCTATAAACAAGATGAATGGAAAACAAGAGAATGGCTTGTTTACATTCCTCTGGGACTTTTTCCCAGGCTTAGCCTGGCAGAAATCTTTCTCTTCTCTCTGCCTCAACTAATATCCACATTTGGACACCTCTGTTCCCCTGGCAGCAGCGGGATGACGAGGACCTGCCCACGGTGCCCTCCACGCTGGAGGAGGAGTTCCTCTACAACCCCTTCCTGCGGGTCACGTAAGCGCTGCTGGCCTCCTGCCCCACACCCGCCCCCCTTCCCCTCCTGCGTCACCCCCGCTCCCAAAAACCTGCTGGGACACCCCAGCCCGGGCCCAGGGGAGGCTGCTGGGACATGGGCACTGCGTGGGAGCAGCCCAGGGTGGGAGCCCCGCGCTGGCCGGGGTCCCCTCCTGTCCCCAGGCACAGCAGGGCTGTCCCCTCGCAGGGAGGAGGCCGTGCAGAGCTTCACGGGCAGGACGGAGCCCGTGGAGGTGCTGAGGGCGCTGCGCTCCCAGAGGGACAACTTCAAGAAGCCCAAGGAGAGGCCCAACCCCCAGGCCATGCTGGCCTTCGACTGGGGGCTCTTCGAGCCCTTCCTGGAGAAGAAGTGACACCTCCGTGGTGCCAGGGCTCCCTCCTGGCTGTGCCCAGCTGGGTTTTGTCTTTAAGTGCTTGTGTGAGGCTGCTCCGCTCCCCTCTGGCTCCTGGGATTCCCCATGGAGCTCCTGGATCCCTTTGGGGACCCCAGGCTGTGGGACCCCGCTTGGTGCTGGGATGCTGGCAGGGGGTCAGGACGTGCCTTGGGGCAGGGGACGGTCCCAGGTTTGGTGGGAGGGAGCCAGGGAAGGGCAGGAGGGCTCAGGGATTGTGGCACTGTGCCCCACGGAGTGCCAGCCTGCCCTGCCTGCCCTGCAGCCCAGTGCCAGGGCTCGTGATGGTGGCTCTGGCACTCCTGGGAGCCCTCCCGGCCCTGCTCCAGCCCCACTTGGCCCCGTGTCCTGGCTGATGGACACTTGGATCGCCCCCATGGGAAACTGGGAAGGCACTGGTGGCACCAGTACCCACCTGACTCCAGCTCTGTGCTGGCAAATCCCTCACCACAGCAGGGCTCGGGTGGGTTCCCCCCTCTTTTTTCCCTATTTTCCAGTAGGTCCCACAGGGATTTGTGTTGGGATTTGTGGCCCAGGCGCTGCCCTGGGGAGCCCTTGGCCCCCGTGGGGTGTCCAGGTGGGGCCAGGGTTTGCCTCAGGAGGGATTTCCCAAGGTGGGACAGAGTTTGGGCAGCCAAGAACAAAGTGCTGCCAGGCATCCCTTTTTGCTTTTTGCTTTTTTTTCCGAGATAAAACACTCGGTGCCAACTCCATGGACATTGCCTTGTCCAGAGCCAGGGAGCAGCTGGGGATCCCAGGCCTCACTTTGTGCAAAATCAGGGCTGTGCTTTATTTATTTTTGAGTCTGAGAAAGGAGCAGAGTTTTGTTTGCAGGTGTGGGGAGGCACTTCACACCAGTGAAGTCATTCCCTGGTTGGTTTTTTTGGTTTTTTTTTTGAGAAAATGAGGATTTGATCACTGGGACAGAGTTGATTTCAGGGATTTTCATGTGTGGACTGTGAATTTCTTTGTTGCCACTGGAGTCTGGTTTGGGGCTTTTCCCTGTGCTACAAACCAAGGTTTTCTTTCGTCCTTTTATTAAGTTATAATTTGGATTTACTTTGCATGGAAGGGGAATGATTTCTCCAGCTGCAAAAGCTCCCTTGGTACCACGGCCTGAATGCCTCATTTTCCTTCAAATGCTGGAGTTGTGGGTGCCCCCTTTGGAATTTTATTTATCCTGGGAGCAGGAATGTCCCTGTGTGTCTGAACCAGCCCCAAGCCTGCCCCACACCTCAAACTGGGACAAATTCCAGCTCTTCTGCTGCCAGCACAGGGTGGCCTGGGTGGCTGCAGGGACCTCTGTGTGTGTTGGTGGCCTGGGAAGTGACCAAGTGCAGAACCCTGATTATTTAATTTCCAGCTAATTCAGCTTCACTGATTTGTGCATTTCTGGGCTCTCCCTGGCCCTTTCCTGGTTTAACCCAATCCCTGCATTTCCATGGGAATTCACTGGAAGCACCAATTTGCTCCTCAGGAAAGAGGGGAGGGGGCAGCAGGGGGAGGTTGATGCCTTCGAACACCGTGAGGTCATTCATGGTCAGCAACAGCTGAAAATTGGAAAGCTTTTAATTAAAAAGCATGAAAATCACCATTTGCTCTGTGGATTCATTGGAACAAAGTGCAGAGGAGGCTTTGGTTGCTGCCAGCCCCAAGGCCAGGAATTATTTTGTGGCAATTTTGGGATGTTACCCAGCAGTGAGCCCCCGTTTTGTCTGGATTTAGGGATTTTATCTCTCAGTAAGTGGCTGCTGAGGGTGGGTAAGTGTGGCATTCTGTGACTCCCTGCTGAGGGTTTAGGAAGAAAACACAAGAGAAGGAACTGCCCTTGGTATAAATTATCATAATTTAAGGAAAAGGAATCACAGGGGGTTTGTCCAGCATTCCCTCCAGTCCCTCTGCAGCCCCGGGGATGATGCCAGGATTTGGATCCCCTCTCTGAGGGCAGGGCAGTGAGAGGGGAGAACTCCAGGCCTCATGAGAGCATTTCTGACAAAATGAGGCTGTTCCAGCAGAGGTGGGCACAGAACTGAGTGCTGTGACAACCCAGCAAGGCCTGGGGGAGGAACATTGGGCTGTGGCACGAAGCTCAGCCTGGAGCTGAGCTCTGAATCCTTCAGCCCCTCAGCGGGGGCTGCTGGAGCAGTGCTGTCCCATCAGCCTGGGAACTGTTTCTGCCTCTCCTGCCACGTCCCTGTCAGGCTTTGGGTTCGTTCCCATCACCTCATCCTCCAGCTGGAGGAATGAGCAGTGCCAGGCACATTCCCAGAGGCAGGAATTGCAGGGAATCCTTGCAGGATGCGAGTTCAGAAGGCACTGAGGGTCTCCTGGGCAGGGCAGCCCTCACCACTTGATGCTGAGGGCAGAGCTGGCTCTCTCCACGGCGTGGTACTGTGTGTGCAGCACCTGCAGAGCCCTCTCCGAGCCCCAGCCCCCCAGCCAGTGCTCGTAGAGCTCCCTCACAGCCTGGTTTTCCTCTGGAATCTCAGCCCTCGGGGATTCATACAACCTCTCCACCTGCTGCAGCTCCTCCTTGCTGGATTCTCCCTCCAGTTTGATCTGCCCTCCTCCATTCAGACAGCCTGGAGTGGAGAAAAAAGAAAATAAATAAAGGGATGAAGAAGGTTCAGCTGGGAAAACATGCTCAGAAATTCCAGGCCGTTGATCCTGCTCCTGCAAAGAGCTGCAGGAATGGAAACACCTCGGGGATGGGGCTCACTCCCAGTTATCTGCCAGCAGCAGGGCACAGGGCAGGGAGGTGCTGGGCTGGCTCCAGCTCTTATCTCCTGCCCCCAGAATGGAGCCAGAGCCCAGCCCAGCCGAGCCCAGCCTCGCAGGCCCAGCTAGAGGAAGGGAAAAGTGCCTGGGGTGTGTTTTGGGAGCTGCCAGAGCTCTCTGGATCCTTGGGAAGGAGCAGCTCCCTCAGTGGGCTCAGGCTGCCCCTGCTCCCAAGGGAGCCAGCAGCAGGAAGAGGAAAATGGAACCAGATTTTAAGGAAGTGACTTTCTTAAATTTTCTGTGTGATGGTCAGGTTTGGGCAATTTCAGGGGGAAAATCCCCTCAGGTACCAGAGCTCGGGAAATCCTCCTTAAAAGCAATTAATTAATGATGCAAATGTTCTATGATGGAATTCAGCTGCAATTCTTTAAATCCTGAGGAATTACTGGCTCAGAGGTAGGAAAATCCCCACACAGCTGTGATGGTGTGGCTGTCACAGCCCAAGGGGGGGAGAAATCTCCCATTTCTCCTGTCTGGAATGGGAGGATTTGAGAGCAGCCTCACCTGAGGGACAGGCCATCACCTCCACGTAGTGATAGGGGCACTTCCCTCGCTTCAGCTTCTGCACCAGGTTCTGGATGTTCCTGAATCCATAGGCCAGGGCAAACTGGAGCAGGACCTCTCCATCCCTCTCCAGAGTCACCTCCTGGAAGTCCTTGTTCCTGAGGGAGCAGAGCACAGCAAGTGGCTTCTCCAAATGAGTTTGTTTTAAACTTCAAAGGGCCCTGTGCAAAACCCCAGCTCTCGGTGAGTCTCACTGAACTGTCCTAGTTCTGTGCCTTCCAAGGAAAACAGGAAGGAATTCCTTCCAGGATTGCTGGAGCCACCGGAGCAGAGTTTGGATAAAGCCTGAAAGGCTCAGCACAGGGAGCCTTTCCCTGACTGACCTGACTTCCTTCAGCCCCTGAGGGGATTTTTGACTTCTGCTGGATCATCACACAAGGGAACAAACCCTCATTGAGGATTCCAGATTTCTAAGGTTACTGGGAGTACCTGGTCCTGATAAAAAAAGTAAGTAATTTGATTTTTATCAAGATCTTGAGACTGTTTTTTCTGCTGCTTAAACCAGAGGATCCTAAACATAAAAACTGCTCATTAGGGATATAATTAATTCCAAAGAATACATTAAATTAGAACTGGGAAGCCAGAAGGAATCTCAGGTGGATGAGCCTCAATGCCCAAACTCAGGTGATTTATTTTCTGTTTCACTCCAGTTAAAAAGAGCCCCAAAACCCTCCCACAAGGTTTTTTGGGATCAGTAACCAGTGACAAATCTCCCTGATCCGAGGTGAGGAATCCCAGCTCCACGAGAGCTCTGCCTTCTCAATTACCCTAAAATTTTATAATTACTCTAAAAGTTATCAGTGGGAGAATCCACCAGGCCAAACTGCAGGGTGTGGCTGGGGAAGGGGCTGGAATTTTCTCTGGAATTGTCCCTGGAATTCTCCCTGCATGCATGGAACTGGCTGATTTATTGCTGAGCAGCTGGGGGCGAGAGCAGCCAACTCTCAGATCGGAGTGAGGTTTAACATTGCCAAAAAACCCAACAAACCCCAATAATTTCAACCCCTCAAGAAGGAGAAGAATTTCTGGGGAAAAGGCTGAATTTCCTGGGGGATTTGAAGCTCCTTACTTGAGAGAGAGGCAGGAATTCTCCTGCCTGCATGGAACTGGCTGATTTATTGCTGAGCAGCTGGGGGCGAGCGCAGCTGACTCTCAGATCGGAGTGAAGTTTAACATTGCCAAAAAAACCAACAAACCCAATCATTTCCACCCCTCAAGAAGGAGAAGAGTTCCTGAGGAAAAGGCCGAGTTTCCTGGGGGATTTCAAGCTCCTTACTTGAGAGGTTTGTAGTGGATGGAGGCCACATGGATGCCGAAGAGCTCGCGGGCTGCGTGTCTGAAGATGTGCTCCAGGTACCCGCCCGAGCCGCCGCCGCCGTGAGAGCTCAGCCCCTCTGCAGCCCTGCCCAGCCTGGGGGGCACAGCAGAGGCAGCTTTAGGCTTTGGGGGGTCACACAAAGCTCCAGGGCTGCCCCAAAGTGCAGCTTTCCCCGAGCTCCAGCTGTCCTGGGAAGTGGTGACGGCTCCGAGGGATGGGGGTGGCCCCGTGGAGCCCTGAGGGTGGCCCAGGTCAGGCTGGAAGGGGCTTGGAGCAGCCTGGAACACTGCAAGGGGCTGGGGGTGGATGGGTTTTAAGTCTTTCCCACCCAAAGCATCCCATGATTGTCTAATTAATCCTCATGAATCGATGAGTAATTCAGGGAGGTGCTGCTGAATCTCTCTGCAGCTCTGGGTGCTCAGTGCAGAGCTGCTGTCACCTCAGAGCCCAAAATGTGCTCCCACCCCAGCCCTGACACCTCCTCCGTGGCATTTTTCACCAAAAGCCTTCTGCAGATTAACTGGGTGACCAAAATATTTGTCATTTCTGCTTTAATTCTGGGGTCTCTGCAGTGCTTCTGGTAAGGAGGAGCAACAGTTTCTGCTTCAGGGAATTTTTAACACTGGGACAGATTTTTTGTCCTTCCCAAAGCCTGCAGCAGCTTTTTGTGGGATGAAAGGAGCTGGAGTGATTGCCCAGTGGAAATGTACATATTCTGTACATTAAATGTTTTAACTCCCAATTGTTCTGGTTCAAGTGAGACAAGAAACCAAAACGAGGGCAAACACACCTGTGTAGAACAGCAGGAAAAGGGGAATTCTGAATTCTGGAGGGGAGGGAAAATCTGAATTCCCTAAATCCTGGAGGAAAAGGAACAGGAAAAGGGAATTTTGAACTCCCTAAATCCTGGAGTAAAGAGAATTCTGAACTCCCTAAATCATTGAGGAAAAGGAACAGTAAAAGGGAATTCTGAACTCCCTAAATCCTGGAGGAAAAGGAACATGACTGAAATGGGATTTTACTCTTACATGGTGTCCAGAGGAGCAGGATCTACATCTGACAGGGACACTCCTTCCTGCTCCAGCAGCTTCAGCACTTCTCCTAGGGCAGAACCAGCCACAAAGAGTTCTTAGTTTTGGGAAAGAGGAAAACAAACCCCACAGAGCAGTCCCAAAACTGCACCCTGCATTTTACCAGGGCGTGATTTGCACTATTAAATGTAAATATAGGTCAATATCCAACCTCTGTCAGAGACAAAGGGTTATTAAAGCCAGGGAACACTGCAAGGCTCCCAGAATTTCTAGAATTGGGGAATCTCCTGTGGCTCTGCTCACCTGTGGTGATGACACAATCCACATCCCTGGTCTGGTATTCCTGGTTGAAAAAGTCTGGCCTGGAGGCCTCCAGCTTTTTGTCGTAGCAGGGCATGACAGTGACGTGGTAGATCCTGTCAGGGGGCAGGTCCTGCAAGGGAGACACAGCTGGGGCAGCCAAAATCCCCCTGGGCTCAGGGAGTGCATTCCAGGGGCACAGGGGAGAGGGGGAAATAATGCCCCACTGTGATTGATACTTGTGCATTGAACTATTTCTGAGGGAATGAAATGATTTCTCTTCCAGAAGCCAATTTCAGCTCAGTCAGTGTCAGCAGTCATGGAAACCTTCCCAGGTTTCGTGGAATGCTGGAATGGTTTGGGTTGGGAGGGACCTTAAAGCCCACCCAGCCCAGCCCCAACATCTCCCACTGTCCCAGGCTGCTCCAAGCTGCCCTTGGGCACTGCCAGGGCTCCAGGGGCAGGAGATGCTCTGGGAATTCCATCCCAGCCAGGAATTCCTTCCCAACACCCACCCAGCCCTGCCCTCTGGCAGTGGGCAGCCATTCCCTGTGTGCTGGCACTCCAGGCCTTTGGGAATAGCAGCTTTCCATCTTTCCTCAGGCTCCCTTCAGCTCCTGGGAGTTTCCCTCGCTCTGGTGCAATGATCCAAGGTCAGCAGAGAAGCCAAACCTTAATTAAAGCATTAGGGAAGAAAATTCCTCCCTGCTCCCACAGCTCAGCCCCTCAGGACATGATCTGGAGTCCCACAAAAACCTCAGGATCATCCAAGCAACAAACACAGGCTGGGCCAACAGGTCACCGACCCTGGGCCCCATATTCCAGTGCCAAACATTCCCAGGAAATTGCCAAATTTTGTCCCAACTCTGCAGCTGCCTCGTGCAGCCAGAAAAGCCCACAGGAATGGCAGTGGGTGCTGCAGCCCCTTCCTGGCCCAGTCCAGGCTGCTGTGGGGAGATCCAGCTCCTCCCTGGAGCCTGCCCAGAGGTCACAGCCTAAGGGCAGAAGCCAGCTGGGAATGAGGGATCATTTCTGGAGAAGCACCCACTGCAGCCTCAGCTGGGGCCACTGATTTGAAATTATTCACCAATTTGAAACAACAGGAGCACAAAGACAATGACAATGAGGTTCCTCAGCTTTCCCAAATAATTCAGAGGGTTTAATTTCTTTAGCCCTAATCACTACTCATTAGCTAAAACAGAAGTGAGGAAGATTTCTGCCTTCTGCAAGGCAATATTGACCCTTAAATGTGTGTTACACGGAGCAAACTGATAAAAAAATCAGCCTGAAGTGTTGAATTGGAGGAGTTTTGCAGCAAGAAGAGCATTTTTAGAGCTTTACCTGCTGCTCTGCAAAGTAGCCCTTGACCAGGGAGCCCATGACCTGCTGGGGGGATTTGGTGGTGCTGATGTGGGGGATGATGAAGCTGCCGTGGGTTTTCTCTGCGTAGCAGATCCAACCTGGAAGGAACATCATCAACAAATGCAATTAAAAAATAAGCAGCAGACCTTCACTCTGCCCATTCTGCCCAAACCCCAGGTTTAATACCCATTTTCAGCCTCAGCTCAGCCCAAAAAGCAAAGCAAGTGTAAGCCCAGAGTGATTTTAAGGTGTCTCACCACTGCTTTAGCAGCAAAATCTGTGAGGAGAACAATCCTGCAGGGGTAAGAATAATCCTGCAGGGGTAAGAACAATCCTGCAGGGGTAAGAACATCCATTTGCAGCTTTCTGAGTTGGATTTTGGATTGCAGCTGGAACTGAAGCCATACCTGGGCAGGCAGAGGCCAGCATGGGCAGGGCTTTTTTGTCCTCTGCTTGTTTGTGGAAGCGCCTGACAAACTCCTGCTGGCTCTCCAGGAGGCTGAAGTTCCTGGAGAAGGTCGTGTCAAACACGTGGTGCACACCTGGGCAGGAGAGCAGCTGGGTGAGAACCCTCAGCACGCAGAAAAACACAACAGAAATCCTCCCACTGAGCCCATGGAGACATTTTTCAGGATGGGGAGAGGAGGAAAAGCGACAGGAGAGGTGGAAATGTAAAATGTAAAATGGTATTTGCAGTGTTCTTTAGAGGTTTTATAGAGTGATGGAATGGTTTGGATTGGAGAGGAACTCAAAACTCAGCCAGATGCACGGGCAGGGATATTTCCCAATAGCCCAGGGATGCAGGGGCAGCCAGAGCTTCTCTGGGAATTCTCTGGGAATTCTCTGGGAATCTGTGCCAGGGCTGCCCACCCTCCCTGCCCAGCATCCCATCTGACCCTGCCCTCTGGCTCTTTAAATCCTTTCCCTTGTCCTGCTTTTATAAAAAAATCCCTCACCCTCCTTTTCCTAAACTTTCCTCCCCTCTCTCCAAGCTCATTGTGGGACTGAATTTTTGGACACTCTGGAATCCCCATGGGGGTTAAATAAATCCCTTTAATTTGTGATCAACCCAGAGAGCAGAAAGCCCCAGACTTGCCCAAACCCTTGAGGAAGGTGGTCAGCTTCTGGGCTGTCTCCAGCAGCCCCAGTTTGCAGCTTGCAGCCAGGGAGGCTCTGGATTGAGGGGAGACAGAAACCACCACCAGCTTCTGCTCCTGGGCAGCAGCAGCCTGGAAAAGAAACCAAAATATTCCAAAATGTGGCACAGGCAGCCTGGAAAAAAAA
>QUSF01000143.1:0-17268 GCA_003676055.1 Chloebia gouldiae
CGTGCGGGGCGCGGCGGGGCCGGCGCTGCTGGCCTGGCGGGGCCCGGCCGGGGAGCTGGGGCTGAGCCCCGGGCCGCCCCCGCCGCCCCCCGCCGCCACCAAAGCGCTTTTCTTCCTCCGGCCGCCCGGCGCCGGCCCCGCCGAGCTGCTCTGCGGGGACCTGCCCGCGCAGCCCCTGCCGCTCTTCGCCGCGCTGGTGGAGGAGGTGAGGGGGGAAAGGTGGAGCCCGGGGCTGGGGAGCTCAATGGAACTCCTAAATCCTCTGCCGTGTGGGCTCTGGGCGTCTGACGGTGCGGTCCGTGGGGATGACCCACATCACACAGGCGCAGGATGGGTCCCTGAGAATGAGCTGTGCTTGTCCCATCCTTGGAAGTGTTCCAGGCCAGGGTGGATGGGGTTTGGAGCAGCCTGGGATAGCAGATGGTGTCCCTGCCCAGAGCAGAGAGTGGAACGAGATTAATTTTAAGGTCTCTCCCACCCCAAACCATTCTGTGGTCCTAGGATAGCTGGTGCTGCATGGCACATCTCGGGCACATCTGGTCCAAGCCCCTGCTCAAGCCAGGCCACTCAGAACCAGTTGCCCAGGACCACGTCCAGGTGACTTTTCAGTATCCCTGCAGATGGGGACTCCTGTGCCAGCCCTCAGTCATGCTCTTAGGAAAGGGTTTTTCCTGATGTTCAGAAGAGCCTCCTGTGTTTGAGTGCCCAGTTACCTCAGGTGGGCTGATGTTTTCCCAAAGGGACCTTCAAGAGGTTCCATCAGGGGTCCAGTTGTCATTTTTACTTTCCAAAAAATGCAAACAGCTGATGTGACTGGTTATGGTATTGCTCTTATTATCAGTCAGTGTGATTTGAGTAATGGAGACAATGCCTGCTACTCTTGCAGCTGAAGCTGTTGAAGGTGAGCCCTGTGTGCCCTGGGGTTGTTTCCTCTTCTCATGGCTCCCTGGACATGGTGGTTGCTCCTGCTGGTCCTCTTTGCTTGTGATGCAAAGAACTTTCAGCACCCTGGTTGTTCCTTTTTGATTCTGTCTCTGTTTGTAGCTGGTTTTACACCTTTATCCTCCCCCGAGTCCGGCCACACAAAGGCTGCTCATCACCAGGGGCAACCTGGCTCTGATCCCAGAGGAAGGTGACAGACACTGCTGCTATCCCAGCACAAAAGAGCCAGAAACAGCTCACACCCAGGGAAGCCCAGCCCAGAGCCCCCAGCTGCTGGGACTTTACTGATAAAGACAGGAGCCATATTTAGTAGGCTGCAGCTTTGGGAAATAACCTAAAACCTGGCTTTGCTGTAGATACCAAGAGGTCCCAGAGGACTTTGCATATAGGGGGTGGCTGTGCAGGACAGCCCCTGGGCTCAGCAGGGACACCTCCCACTGTCCCAGGCTGCTCCAAGCCTCCATGTCCAACCTGGCCTTGGACACTGCCAGCCACAGATTCTGGTGTGGTGTCTCCTCACCCTCACAGGGAACAATTTCTTCCTAATCAAACCTAAATCTGCCCTCCTTCAGCTCTTATCCTTTGTTTTTCCATGGCTCCTGCTGTAGGTGATCGTGCCCATCCTGACGAACCGGAGGAACCATCAGGGCTGGCCACGAGTGGTGTCACAAGACATCATCCATCACGTCCACAGCCTGAAAAATACTGTCTTCAAGGTTATTGGCCAGGTGAAGGGCAAGACCTTGCTGCCTCTTCCAGCTGCCTCGGAGGGAATTGAGAACATTGATCCTAAAGATGAGAAATTGTGAGTACCAGCCCTCGCTCCCCACTGGGTTTTCCTCTGCTGCTGCATGTGCTGCATCTTTTGGGGATCCTCCCTGTCAGACATGGGGACTCTTCTTGCTCCCTGTCCTCTGCAGCTCATCAGACTGCCAAGGAGGGTATTTTGCTCTGTCTTTGGGGACTGTGCAACGATACAAGCAGGAAAAACTCAGGAGGTGGAAGGGGATGAGGGCATGCAGAGAAGCAATGAACTGTTGGGATCACTGAGGGAAAACTCCAAACTCTGCAGTCAAGCCCTGTCCAGCCTGGCCTTGGGCACTGCCAGGGGTCCAGGGGCAGCCCCAGCTGCTCTGGGCACCTGTGCCAGGGCCTGCCCACCCTCACAGAGAGGAATTCCTTCTTAATATTTAATTTAAATCCACTCTCTTTCGGTTTTAAACCGTCCCTCCTTATCTTGTCTCTAAGTGCCCTTGTAAATGTTCACCCTCATGAATTTTATTGTTCTGTGCTTTTGAAACATGAATCTGGGCTGTAACTGTAAAGTCCAGCTGCCCATCGAGGTAGATCCAGCTGAGCAATGCACATGCACAAGTGGAAAGCCAAGTGACCCTCGTGCTGTTTCCTGCAGCTTGGAGCTGATCAATAAATCCCTCGTGCATGCCACTGAGTCAGCCATCATTGACTGGAGCCAGCAGATCCAGAGGGTGCTGATGAAAGAGTCCTCAGAGCCTCTCCTGCAAGGCACCAACCCCACCCCGAGGGTGGAACTGGAGTTCTGGAAGAGCAGGTGCTGGGAAGAGGCAGCTGCTGCTGGTTTGGGTGCAGGGGGTGCTGCTGCTGCTCGAGGTCAGGTAGAGACCTGAACCCAAAAGAATTGCTCCCAGACAAAAAATAATGACGATCTCTGAGTGCCTGGAGGTGGCTGGGCAGTTGGCTCTGTTTGGCTTGGCCCAGCCACAGTTCAGGGCTACACCACGAGGGAATTTTGTTGGAAATGCTGTTTCCATGACTGGTCACTAGGAACCAGCCCCTGAGTACAGCCTCTGGGCACTCTCCATGCTGTCAGCTGGCTGCTGGTGGTGCCAGAGGGGGTTAGATGAGCCAGGGAGTGGAATTTCACCTGCCCTTTGTGCTGTGTTGGCTCAGGCTGACTGGAGGCAGAGCCCTGCCCATGCAGAGCTGTCAGCAGGGGCTGCAGAAACAACACCGGGCTCCTTTTGGCACTGCTCTCGTCTGAACCTGGCACCAGCTGTGTCCTCTGGGGCTGTCCCACTTCCTGCCAGCTCAGTTCAGACTAAAACATGGGTTCTTGAGTTCTACAATGAAATGTCTCCTAAAGCCTGGGTGAGATGCTGCCTGGGTCTGTTTGCACTGCAGTTTGTGCAGAAAAAACTTCCCAGTGGCTGCAGGACTTCACCACTCCCCTCCCTCCAGCCACAGCCTTGTTCTTCTCACATCCTCTGTACTTTCCTGTGCTGGAGCTCATTGCTCATGCAGGTACATCTACTGCTTTGCAGAGGTGTGGGGGCTTCAGGAAAACTGGAAAACTTCTTGTGTGTCCTCCAAAAAAACCCCAAATCTAAAACAAATACGACCCCCCTCTCGCCCAACATTTCTTATACTTCAGAGTATTTTTCCCCCCCACATAAAAATAAGTTCAGGGCTCTCACTATTTGGAGATCTCATTCAAAGCCCTGCTCTACCTCTACCTTCCCTGTTGCAGAGGGTCTGTGCTCAGTCCTTGTGTGACTGCAGCAAATCCCAGGGCAGGGTTTGGGGCACAGCTGGTGCTGGCCCAGCTGGGCTGGTAACGTGTCCTGGTGCTGCAGGAGTGCTGACCTGGAAGGCATCCACAGCCAGCTGACGTCCAGGAGGGTCAGCAACATGGTGGAGGTGCTGGAGAGAGTGCAGAGCATCTACGTGCCAGCCTTCCAAAACATGCTCCTGGACGTTGAGGCAGGTGAGTGTTGGAAATGCAGGTGAACCCGGTGGGAGAAATGAGGATGTCCAACTCCAGTTCAGGAGGCTGAATGATTTCTTTATTATAACTATACTGTAATACATAAATAGACTATTTAAAGGAAATACTAAAACTACAAACCTACTTGTTCTAACTACCATCTCTAACTCACTCACAACTCGTGACCTTCTCTCGAGTCCAGCCCCAGGTGGGTTGGATTGGCCACCAGGCTCAAACAATCCTCACCACAATCCAACCAAGCAATCACCCCAGGGAAACAATTTCCAAACACATTCCACGTGGGAAAACAAGGAGCAGAAATAGAAATTGTTTTCTCTTCCTTTCCTCTGTGCTCCTCTATAAAAAGTCCTGAGAAAGAGAAGAATGTGCCTGCCACAGGTGAGAACCTGGGACAGCTCTACCATGGTGCTGACTTTTGCCCTCTGTTCCTAGCCTGGGGTGCCAGTGTCATGGCATTCTGTCTGCCTTCAGGGCAGTGTTTGCATTTTATACCAAAAACTGCCTGTGCCATGTTTACAATAACGTGCCAATATCTGTCATTTATGTTGGGCAGTGTGTCTGTACCTTAAACCAACAGAAAAGTGTCACCAGCACAGCGAGGCATGGAGGGCAAGGAGAAGGAGAAGAAGGTCAGGACATGCCCAAATTCCTCCATCTTATCCCCTTGAATTCCATTCTAAAAAACCAAAAATTCTACTTTTCCACCCTGTATTAATTCAACTACCACACCACTCAAACCCTTGTGGCTTGTAATTCCTCACACAAAGTTGGCAGCTTTTTCCCACAAGCTAAAATGGAAGCCACAGGTGTTTTTGACTTTGTGCCAGGGTCTCTGAGCCCCCTGCCAGGGTGTTGGAGGCAGCCAGGGCAGCCAGGGGGATGTGCTGGGCTCCCATGGTAGGGGAGCAGCGATCAGGGTGGTTTCTCTCCAGCACACACAGCTGAGTGCTTTGTGCTCACCAGGACTGTCTGCTCCCCCTTGAGACCCCCACCCCAGCCCTGTGCATCTCACCCCTTCTGCCCTCCCTTCCCACAGCTCTGAGCGAAGCTCAGGACATCGACCTGCACCTGACGCCCCTCCAGCAGCCCCTGGAGCGCATCGAGGCCGTAGAGTTCAGCAAGGTGAAGCCTCTCCTGGTGCCTCTGCTGCACGTGGTGTGCTGGATCTGGGCCACCTGCGAGCACTACAGCGTGCCCCTGCGGCTGGTGGTGCTGCTCCAGGAGATCTGCAACCTCCTCATCCAGCAGGTGTGTGCCTGTGGCACCTGTGCTTCCACAGGAAGGGTTTGGTGGGAGCCTCTTCTCTCTCTCTCTTTCCCCTCTCCTTCCTTGTGAATTCTGACTGAGCTGTTCATTGCCAAAGTCACCGCTTGCTGTGGCAGCAGGAGGGACATCTCTGGTGTGATTTGGCTCCTCCAGGCTGTGGTGTACCTGTCCCCAGAAGAGCTGCTGAAAGGAGAGGCGGAAGAGAGCCTGGGCAAGGTGCAAACAGTGCTTGACATCCTGAATGCCTTCAAAGAGGCGTTGGAGGAGAGACGGGCAAACCTGCACGTGTATTATGAGCCAGGCCAGCAAGTGAGGAGCTGGGACTTCCACTCCAGGCTGGTGTTTGCAAGGCTGGACAGCTTCCTGCAGAGGCTGCAGATGGTGAAGGTGAGGCTGGGGCTGTGAGCTGTTGCAGCCAGGAGCTGCCTTGCTGGCCCCTTCCCTCCCTGATGCAGGGGATGGGACCCCTCTCTGTGCTGCGTGCTCCCCCTGACATCAAGGCCAGGACTTGTTTGCCCAGTGCACGGGTCAGATTTGCTGCTGTGTCCTTCAGCTCGGGCTGGTGGGTGTGTCAGTGCTCCCAGGAGTCCTCTGGGACTCCTGCTCTTGGTGGGACACGGGGATGGGGGTTGTGGGGCTGTGGTTTGCACGGCTGGGAATAAACCAGGACAAACCCCTAGGGTGGCCCTTAGGGACATCTCCTGACTTGGACAGGGGGCCTGGGGAGGAGCAGGGACACGTTCCACATCCCTCAGCAGGTCATCCTTCACATGCCAGCGTGTGCCCAGCTGGGGGCTGTGGGGTGTCCCTGTTTGCCATGGTTCTCACTGTGAGATGAGGCTGGGCAGGGACAGGGGCTGTCATGAGTGCCATCAGCCCCCTGAGGCTCTGTGAGAACCTGTTACACAAACACTGCTCACCTGTTACACACAGTGTACCTGTTACAGTGTACCTGTTACACAAACACTGCTCACCTGTTACACACAGTGTACCTGTTACACAAACACTGCTCACCTGTTACACACAGTGTACCTGTACACAAACACCACTCACCTCTTACACTCTGTGTACCTGTACACAAACACTGCTCACCTGTGAGCTCTCCTGTGGCTGACAGCTCACTGCTCCTGCTGCTCACACCTCTCTGAAGTGAAGCTCTGTGTGTGGATGGGCTCTTCCCAGCTGGGCACTGCACAGGCTGCTTGTGCCTGTTCAGGGCAAGGTCTGGGCTCCTTTTCTCCTCTTGTTCTCTGCACTGGAACAGAACCACACTGTGTAACTCTGCTCATTCCTTAAGGAGCTGTGTTGACAACCACAATGGATGGCATCTATTTTAAAACCACTCATAATTGTAGAATCACAGAATGGTCTGGCTCGGAAGGGACCTCAGAGATCACCCTGATCCCAGCCTGAGCAGCCTCGGGACGGCCCAGGGGCAGACATGGCTCTGTGCTGTGGTAACTTGCCACCTGCTTGTGGCTGAACCTGTGTGTG
The DNA here is from genome assembly GCA_003676055.1 of Chloebia gouldiae. Taxonomy (NCBI): domain Eukaryota; kingdom Metazoa; phylum Chordata; class Aves; order Passeriformes; family Passeridae; genus Chloebia; species Chloebia gouldiae. The sequence goes on from QUSF01000143.1 coordinate 6,467, forward strand.
CCTCCCCTGGCTCTGCAGGGTCTCCTGAGCACAGCCCTGGACCTGGCACAGCTGGAGAAGATGGAGTTCGGGGGGATGAGAGGGAAGGCCCTTGGCCAGCAGGTGCTGGACATCTATGAGGAGTTCCAGGAGGGCTACCAGGTGTTCTCAGAGCGAGCCTGCGACTGCCTGGACCTGGCCAACGTGGTAGGTGGGAGCAGCCCGTGGGAATGCCAGCAGCACATCCTCCTTTCCAGAGAGCAGCTCCCTCTGCAGCAGAGCCCTGCTTCTTCCTCCCTGCTCCTTCCTCCCTTTGTCCCGCTCTGATCTGTCACTGCAGGGGACAGGGACCTGCTGGCCTTTTCTGTAGACACTTGGGAGTTCTTGCAGCTCCACCTCTCAGAATCACACAATGAACCAGGCTGGAAAAGACCTTTGAGATGGTCAAGTCCAAACTGTGACCTAACACCTCCTCATCAGCTAATCCATGGCCCTGAGTGCCACGTCCAGCCTGTTTTTAAATGTGTCAGTGACTCCAGCACCTCCCTGGGCAGATGATTCCAGTGCCCAATCATTCTTCCAGTGAAGAATTTTTTCCTGATGTCTAACCTAAAGTTCCCCTGGCACAGCTTAAGTCTGGCATACCTTGCTGGTTCAGTGAGTTTGAGCTTCTGTGGGTTTTGGGGTTGGTGGTCTGGTCTTCAGGGTAAGAGAATGTGGAAATACCTCCTGTCTTGCCTCCAGCTGGAGTTGGTACTTTTGGGACCTTGGGTCCATCCTGGAGAGCCATGAGCTCAGCCATGGCACGGGACAGAAGTGTCCCTGACTCTGGAGGAGTGTTTAAATTCCTGGTGAATAAAAGAGGAAACACCTCTGGGCAGGGAGGTGGCAGGCACCCCCCCAGTGCCTTCTACAGCTCAGGACTTGCTGCTCCCCTTCCCACAGGAGTTTGAGCAGGATGCCCTGGACTTCCAGCAGAAGGTGGAGGACATGGAGCGCCGGCTGGGCACTGTGTTCAGCCAGGCCTTCAGCGACGCCCCGGACCTGGAGCACGTCTTCAAGGTCTGTCTGTCCCTCCCTCCCCTCTCCGGGAGCCCCACAGAGGAGCTGGAGCTGCAGGCTTTGCCCGGGGGTGCACAAGGCTCTGCCAGATCCGTGTCTCACCAACGGGGTGGGACCCTGGCTGGGTCACACTCAGGATTTATCATCTGTGTCATACAAGCAAAAAGCAAGAGAACAGAGAAAATAACAACACCCATGCAAATCCAGATCAGAGACAGGATGGCAGCTCATGCAAAGCCTTTTTCTACATATTCTCTGAACCAGTAGCATAAAAGAAAAGGTGCAGAGTCATTATACTCTTAACCAATAAGAAAAGCACCCATATGGGTTTAACATTAACAAAAAGACTTCTATGAACCTCAAACAATACCCAATAATTCATTATTTAAGGTTGAAACTTCTTCTATCTTTGCAAAGCATTTCTCTAGGACGTGAGTTGGACTTGGGTAGGGATGCTCAGGGCTGTGGGTCCCCCATGAGCCCTGGAGCTGGGAGGGTCCCTGTAATGCTTTGTCTATTCAAGCCAGGTTTTATAAGTTCTCAGAGACAAGCATTATACCCTTGATAGCTCAGCTTCCTCAGGTGGCATAAAAGTAGCAGGATGGCTCCTGTGACAGGGTTGGAAACAGAAAAGTTTTAATAAAAGGCAAAATAACAAAGCTCTTTACAGATAAAAACCAAGCCGGGGCAAGAAGTTCTTGCTCCTGCTAAAACACTTAACAAAAGCGATTTTCTTCTTTTGTTCTCTTCTTTTCTAGTGAATTGCTTAGGTGGGACTTTTTGGCTTCTGTGCAATTGGCTATCCTTAAGTTTGAGGTGGAGTCTCCAAGGTGTCTTTTAACCAAATTGAGGAGAGAAACTGCTGGGATTTTGTCCTTTTTAAGGAGACAAAGGGCAACTTGTTTACTCTGTCAGCAGGGGCCACATTCCTGCATCCCTGCTCTTCACCTCCTGGCACAAACAGAAGAGGCCTTTGCTCAGTTTGGGGAGGAGCAGCCAAAGAAATGATTGAAATCAGGCTTTTGGATGGCAGGAGTTTCACTGCTGTCCCTGGGAGGTGGAGGAAAGGCTGCCCCGAGTTCCAAGCCCAGGTTGGGCAGGGCTTGGAGCACCCCGGTCTAGTGGAGGTGTCTCTGCCCACGGCAGGGGTTGGAATGAGCTGCCCTTTAAGGTCCCTTCCAACCCAAACCTTTCTGTGATTCTCTGATTTCCAGGTGAAAACTGCTGTTAAAACCAGGTGATCATTGTTAACATCAATTTGTTAATACTTGGATAAATTTCAGCTCTGAAAATTGAGGTTTTCTAGAAATGAGGGGGCTTTGTTTACCAGTGAATCTATCCTGCAGAGAAAGTAAATGGTATTTTCTGGAAAAAAAATCAGTATAATTGTAAAAATTACTATAGAAAATGGTAAGTGATAGCGTTTATCTTTGAGTTGTTTTGGGTTTTTTTTTTAATAGCAAATATTGAAGAATAACAGTTGGAATATGGTTCACCCACAGAGAAGGTCTGAGCACTTCTGTAACAAAGACGTCCTTTGTGATGTGGTTTAGTGGTGGCATCAGTCAAAGGTGATCTTGGAGTACTTTTCAAACCTTAATAACTCCATGAAAGGCAGGACCTGCTTAGGAAATAACAGTTTGACAAATGTCCATCACTGCAGACCTTTGAGTTTCTGAGGAGCTGCATCAGTGAGGAGAATCCCAGTGGACTCTGTGCAGGAGTGTGACTTTTCCTCATTCTTTCCCTGCTCCTTCCCCTGCACAGCTGCTGGCCATGTTCCGGAACCTTCTGGAGCGCCCTGTGCTGGCTGCAGTTGCTGCTGGCAAGGTCCCTGTCCTGCTCAACATGTTCAGCACTGCCCTGGACCACGCCAGGCTCACCTACACCAGGCACACCCAGGCAGGGCTGCAGCTCGGTGGGTGCCATGTCAGGAGGAAAATTAATTTTACAAGAAACTGGATTTAGGCTAATTTAGTGAGGGGGGAAAACAATTTGCTTTTGCTGAGGACACCAGAACTTCCCAAACTGCAAAGGTTTTCAGTTTTCCCAGTGGAAAGTGCTTGGGAATGCTCTGTTCTTGGCATTAAAGCAGTGGCAATATCCTTGTTTTAAACGTGCCTGTGTGAGGTGTGGCTGGGATTGAAGGCACGTGCTGGGCTGGAAATGCAAGGGGGAGGTGGGAATTTGGGGTTTGATCAGCCTTTCCCAGGCTGATTATTTCCTGGGAATGCTGGCACAGAAGGGAATGGGTAAATTCCTGTCAGAAGAGCGTTCTGGAAGCAGACAAGTTCCAGGGGAGCAGCACTGCTGGGACCAGTGCAGGTGAACACAGGGAATGGGGAGACTCACGGGGGGCAGGTCCAGCGTTTGCTGTGACTTTGGGGAGCTCTGTCCTGTGGCTCTGAGGTGGGACGGTCACAGCCAGCTCCCAGCCAGAAATCCCTTCCTCAGGGTGTGTGGGAAGCAGAGAATTCACCCCAGCCTGGCTCCAGGACATGCCAGGCTTCTCCTCTGATCCCTTGTTCCAAACCCAGGGCGCACGGGGATTTGTAGGTCCCAGACCTCCATCGGGTGGCTGAGGTTGGCTTTCAGGGAGGGAGCCTGGAGGCCAGGGCAGTTCTGTGGGGCTGTGGGTGCCTCTGGGCTCGCTGGGCTGATGGAAGGCTGTTCCTCCGTGCCCTGCAGGGTTCCCCCCGCTGCACAAGAACGTCCCTCCCGTGGCCGGAGCGCTGCGCTGGGCGCGGGAGCTGCGGGCGCGCGTCCAGGGCCCCTTGGAGCACTTCAGGCACGTCCCAGGGCTGTGAGTGTCTGCTCCACATGAGTTGTGACCATCTGGAAATCTCTCTCTGGGTGTTCTTTCTGTGCTGAATGCTGTCCACGATGGCTGTAGCTGAAACACTGAGAGGAGAAAAGAGAGGAGAGGAGGTGCCCTGGAGCCACTCACTTCCCTGCCATCTTTGTTTTTTGAAGAAGCTCTTTAACTGGATTGGTTTTGAAGTGCTTGAGAGGCTCTCCTCAGCTTTAAACATTGCCCTAGGCTGGAATTAAAATAGGCATTGCAAGCTTTCCCACTACAATTCCTCTCAGCAGGGTCTCCAGGACCTGGCTGGGAGCAGCCCAGCTCTTGGGTGTTGGCAGAAGATAATTTTCTCAGCATTAAAAAAAAGCATCACTCAAGAGCAAGACAACAAACCAGGGCTGGAATTCTCATGGTCCCTGTATTTAGCATTGATTTTACCCCTCTGTGTGGAGCAGTGAAAGACAAGTCCTTCAGCAGGGCGGTGTGAGGCTCTTCCCCATGTGCAGCTTGAGGGGGAGAAAGGATTGAAAAAGAAATATATGTGTATATACAGATATATATTATTTATGTGATCTATATAGTATGTTATTGCATACATTTTATATTTTTTTCTATATATTATATAAACAGTCATTCTCACAGCTGTGACCTGCATCTAGTGGAGCACAACTGTGACAGAAAACTGTCAAGGGTAAAATGTTTAAAAGTGATGTTTGGTAACTGATTCTTCAGCAGCCCTGGGTCCTTCTCCCATCCCAGCTGCTGGTCCCCATTTTACAGCACGGAAACACCTGAGAGGGAGCCCAGGGGGCTGGGCAGCCTTTGTGCAGGGAGAGGATTTGGGGTGGAATCCAGGCAGGCTGTGGGGGAAGGGGGAAATGCAGATCCCAGCCCCCAGGGCTAAAGCTGACCCCTGTCTGTTGTGCTGCCAGGAGCTTGGACTGTGCCCAAGGAAGAAGGGTGGTGCAGAAATATGAAGAAATGATCCAGCTGCTCGACAGGTACGGGGGGCTCACGCAGGGCTGTAGCTGAGGAAGGAGGGGAGGATTTCCCTCCCCTGAGCCACCTCCCAGAACATTTGGCAGCCCAGGGCTTGGCAATGTCCCTTTCCAAGCCCAAGTGTGAAAAATGCCAATCACTTGTTTTTAGAACACCCTCTTCTGCCCTCTGTGCTCCCACCCCAGGGGTGCCATGGTCTCACTCAGGCAAGTGAGGTCAGCTTCAGCCACCCCCAGCATCCCTGTGCCTTCAGAAATCTGCCCTGCTTAGACCTTTGGAAACCCCCAGCTGCCGGTTGGTCACATTAGGCTAAATGCTTTGGAAAGTCCATCTCCAAATGTGAATTCTCTGCTAGAACTGGTACTTGAGAGAGCTTTGCCCTCCTGACTTGATGCTGCCACTGTTCTCCTGGGTGTTTCTCTTGGAAGCACTGTTGAGATGACATGGATGGGTTTGGAAGATTCCTTCACGTTCTTCAGTCCTCAGAGTGGACTTGGCTTCCACTCCGTTACAGCTGCAGCCTCTGGCCTGGTTAGTGTGTGGTGCACGTTTCTCTCTTCTGGCAGCTATCAGGAAAAGCTGTATTCAGACTGGTCCCAGACAGTGTCAGAAAAATCCCAGTACAACCTGGCTCAGCCTCTCATCCGGCGAGACCCACAGACTAAACTGATCGCGGTCAATTTTGACCCCCAGGTAAGAGCTGCTGCCCCGGGGCTCTCCTGCCCCCCAGGGCACGTCCCCAAGCTGTGGGGGACACCTGGTGGGCTTCTCTGTGGTTTGTGGAACCCTTCCCACGGGGGTAACAAGGGTCTACCATAGATCTGCTCTAAATGGCAGCATTTCAGTTTGAGCAGAGCAAATTCTGGTCACAGCCAGTGGCAGGAAGTCCCTCAGGAGCCAGATGTGAAACCTGTCCTCACCAGGGTTGATACTGCTGTGGGGAGTGAGGGGACATCATCTACAGATGCACGTTCATGTTGTGTGTACCTGACATCTGAGTTTCTGATAGGTGTAAAAAGCCCAGGAAAGGTTTGTTTTGTGAAATCCAGAAATCTTTGATGGAAGATGGCACCAGAAGGTGTTGAGTCAGTGGGTTTGAGGCCATGGTGCTATTTTTAAATTATTTTTTATGCCAATCAGCCCAGCAAACCAAGAGAACTGCAGCCATCTTATCTTTCAGTTTGGTAATTGTCACCCTAATTTTTTTAATATTTTCTAAAGCCTTCTGAGTTACATTCTTGTAGCAAACTTTCTCACTTTTTGCACTTTCTGTAAATAACTGTTTTTACATTCCTTCACAGAAGCGAAGAACTTTAATAGACTAGTAGTTTGTCCAGTGTTGTTGGAGAGGTTGCACTTTCACCCTCCAGTTCACTGTCACCTTTAAAAAACTCTAAATACTAGAGTCAGAAAATAACCTTACCTTTTTTACCTTCACAATAAGAGCAGCTCACGTCGTGCTTTCTCGTGTCCTATAGTGACAGATAATGGCCAAACTTGCAGAATTGCCGAGACTGGCGTGGCTCAGAGAGGGGAAGCACGTGGATGGGGATGAGCACCAGAGGTGATGGTGGCTTTTAGAGGCCGGTTGGTGTTCAACAGAGCTGGGAAGGAAGAATCAGAGATCAATGGGCAACACTGGTGGCACAGACCAGCGGCTGTCCGGGCCCTTTCCAGCGTGCTGCTGTGGGAGCAGCACGGCCCTGGGGTGCTCAGGAGGGGCTGGAGGGCAGGGCAGGAGCTGGGAGGGCAGGGCAGGAGCTGGGAGGGCTGTGCTGGGCTCAGCCCCGTGCCTCACCTCCCCAGCTGGTGTCGGTGCTCCGGGAGGTGAGCTACCTGCGGGGCGGCGCGGCACGGACCGTGCCCCCGGCGGCCGCCGAGCTCTACTCCTGCAAGGAATCCTTCTGGCAGCTGGTGGCCAGCCTGCAGCTGATGGGGAGCAGCTACAACAAGGTGCTGAGAACCCTGCTGGAGGTGGAGTATCCCCTGGTGCAGGGGCAGCTGCGGGACATCGACGTGAAGCTGAGAGAGGCGGAAGAAACGCTGACCTGGAAGACGGAGGGTGAGCTGGCTCTGTGTGGTGTTGGTTTTCCCAGCTTTTACAGAGACTGAGGGTGACTGAGAGGTGCTTTAAAAGATTTTATTCTGTAATCAGTTTCGTTGAAGGCTGGGACATAAGGGATGTAAAACTCAACACCATTCATTCAGAACCCAACCTATTTTCTGGCTACAATACCTCAGAAGTGTTTTTCAGCCTGTTAGTTTTTACCCCACAATGCTGCTGTTACTTCTAACACCAATCACCTATATTTTTACCCCATGTGTTCCTGCTACAATGCATCTTTCACAGCTCCAATTCTCTAAAATGCCTATTTTTTTTGCAAGGCCATAATTTGAAACTTGTTGAAACTTGTTTCTAGTTCAATCTCTCTCTCAACAATGTCATCTCTGTTCCATGGCCTGCCTAAGTCAGCACACCTTATCTCAGAGTTTGCACACAGATGTACAAGGCTGTGTGAGCTTTCTGCCAGGTTTTGAGAATTCTCTACAAATCCATTTCCCACAGTGTGACACCTGGGTCTCCTCCTATTCCCCCTGTGCCCAGTCTCTGCTCCCTGGTTCCCAGTGGCAGTTCCCAGTAGGACAGGGCACTCTGTGGCATATCCAGCACTGGGGAGATGAGGAGCAGCTCCTGGTGTGCCTGCTCCTTCCCACATTCCCTTGATCCGCTGGGGATGTGGGCAGGATCCTGCTCCCCTCAGGTTTAGCCCAGGCTCTGGGGAGGAGAGGCTCTGGTGGTCCCTGCTGTGGCTTGTTGGGGTAGGGGATTGTGACATTCACATCCCCTGGACACAGAGACACGATTCTGTCTCTCAGGATTGCACAGAGAGAAGAAGATAAAACAATTTTTATCTCTGCTCCTTGGTTTTGCCCATGTGGGATGTGGTGTGGAGATTGTTCACCTGCAGAGATGGCTGGGTTGGATTCTGGGGAAGTTTTTGGGGTCAGTGACCAATGGATCCAGCTGTGGCTCAGGCTCTCAGCAGAGTCACGAGTTTGAGTTGGGTAAGTAAGAAGTGAGTATGTAGAATAGTTTAGCATCTCTTTAAATAGTATATTAATGTGATACAGTATAGTTTTAATAAAGCTATCCTTCAGCCTTCTGATCTGGAGCAGACACCATCATTTCTTCCCTGATTCTGGGTCTGCCACATTTTTACTACAGGGGACAGATAGAGGTGGCTCTGTTGCTCCAGGTGGTGAATCTCTTTCCTTAAGGATGAGCGAGAAACATGTGAGACCACAGGAGAAGGTCTGAAGGAGAGAAGCCCAGAGCTTGGCCCAGCAGCTCTGACAACAGGGGATGAACCATCTCATTGTCCCCAGGTGTCTGGGATCACATCTCCGCGGTGGTGGGCGATGTCTGTGACCTGGAGCAGAGGGTGCAGAAAGCCAAGGACAACGTTGAGGAGATCCAGAGCATCGTGCGCTCGTGGGGGTCGCCCATCCTCGAGAGGAGGGATTCCAAAAGGGAGGCAGTGCTGAGCCTGGAGGAGTGCCAGGAGCGCCTGGAACGGCGCTACAGCCTGGTCAGGGAGTGTGGGCAGAGGATCCACTCGCTGCTGAAGGTGAGGGGGCACCTGCAGGGCTGGGTGGCTCCTCAGAGGCTCCGTGCTGTCCCTGCGGCACTGAAAACCTCCAGAGCTGCTTCCCCTAAATGAACTCCCTGAAGCCATGGGAGAGCCTGACCCGGGGCTCGTTGCTGTTGTCGCTGAGGGGTGAGCTGGACTGGGTGTGGGGCTGGCTGGGCTCCCAGCCAGGGCAGGACCGGCAGCAGCTGCAGCTCAGGGAAGGGTCTGGCTCCAGCCCTGGCTGCTGCGGAGCCACTAGAGGGGAGTGGTGCATCGGGTTTGGGATGCTGCTGCCAGGAAAAATCCCCTCCGAGGTGTTCACCTGGGAACAGAGGCTGGGGCTGCCCCTGTGGTTCCAGGCTCGATGTCACTCTGAGGAGCAGGAGGTGATGCTGACCACCCCGGGAGAAGCTGAGTGACAGGAGAGAAACTGCTGTCCCAAACCTCAGTTTTGCCAGAGCTCAGGGTCTTCTGCAGGCCAGGAGAAAGCCCAAAGCTCTGCTCCTCACCTGCTTGGAGCCAGGTGTTCTGCAGGTCAGGGACAGCCCCTGGCCCATCCCTCTCCTGAGGGTCACTGTCTGGCCCTGGACTCTGAAGAGAACCAGGGGGGTTCATCAGGATGGGCCCTTGAGACCCCCAGTTCTCCCTGCCCCAGGGGTGCAAAGCAGCCCCAAGTCCCGTGGCCTCGGAGATGAGGGAGGAGAACATGTGGAAGACCTTCTAAGGCTCTTCTGCCCTCCATTTTCACCTTGAAGGGTTCCTGGAGACCAAGCAGCCCTTGACAGGAGCCAAATCGTGGCCATGCCCCTTAGGAAGACCCACCTCCACAAGGCTGATCCTGCTGTGCTGCCCAGCATCAGCCCTTGGGCGTGAGCAGCTCTCTCTGGGACAGACTCAGCCCTGCTGTGTGTGAAGGAATCTTCTTTGTCTTCCAGGAAAACCAGAGCCTCCTGCTTGCAGACCCAGCATCTGATGCCTGGAAGGTGTATTTGGATTATGTGGATGAGATAGTCCTGGATGGATTCTTCACAGCCATTGAGTGCTCACTGAAATACCTCCTGGAGAACACAGGTCACCCCTGGTTCCTGTCCTCTGAGCTGCTCAGCCTCTCCAAGGGCACCTCTCTGGTTGTGCTCCCTCATACTCAACGGCGGTTTCTCTTTTTCCTGGCTTTCCTCTGGCACTGGAGCCTGCAGAAGGGGATGGTGACTCCATCACTGGTCATGGATTGCTCAGGGGGAGGGATGGAGGTGCCTGTGCTCTGTTTGCAAGGGTTAATGCAGAAAGACAGCTGAGGCTTCCTCCCATGTCTGTGCTTGGACATCAGTCACCTCCCGCCCTCCCATGCCCAAACCAACAAGGTGGCACCATCCTTCCCCTGTGGGGAGTCTCAAGAGCCAGTTCTGCTCCTGAAAGGCACAAAACAAAGCCCTCAGTCCCTGGGCAGAGGTCAGCTGGGCTCAGGAGTCACCAGCCCAGCCCTCCTTGCTCTGCTGAGAGCAGCTTGTGTGCAGCTGAAGCACATCTCCAGGAACACTTCCCTTCTGGACGTGGAGGCACAATGAGCCAGGGAATTGCATGCAGTTCTTCACCATCTTGTTAAAAACTTGCCTAGGTTGTCACATTTGCATCTGGCTTCAGTTTCTGCTTGCTGTTTTTGTTTTGGTTTTTTTTTGCATGCCTTTCACCACTAAATTAAAGAGACACTTAGTTCCTGTTGTTTTTCTCCTCTGCAAGCACTCGTGTGCTGGCATTGTTCAGCTCTCAGACTCCCTCTGCATTACCTGAAGAGCCTTTCCTCCTCAGGGTGTTTTCTGCTCCTTAAATCACTTGTGTCTCACCTGTTCCCCACTGGTTTTGGTGGGTACCACAGCACAGCTGGTTTGCCAACACTTCCATGGGTTGTGCAGACACCAGTGACTGCCACCACACCCTCCTGCTGTCCCTGTAGGGCAAGTGGCATGTCAGTGGTGGCTCAAGATTCCTTGGAAAAGACCCTGACAGCTCTGTTCTTCCCCACCAGATCCCAAGGCAGGGCTTGCTCCCCTGTTTGAGGTGCAGCTGGATTTGGTGATCCCAGATTTGGTGTTTCGCCCTCCCTTGGACCCTGGCACCAACAATGGCTTCTGTGACATGGTGGAAAGTCTTCTCCAGGGCATCTACCACATCTCCTCGCTGGTGCCCCGGCTGGCTGCACACAGCGGCTTCTGCCACTACCAGGTCTGTGCTCTGGGGCTTCCCCGGGCTGCTGGCAGTGAGGAGGTGCCACATGCTCTCCTCTTTCCCTTCTTCTCTCTCCCTTTTCCCTTCTTCTCTCTCCCTTTTCC
>QUSF01000143.1:18002-55357 GCA_003676055.1 Chloebia gouldiae
TCCCGTTTCTCCCTCCCCTCTCCCGTTCCTCTCCGCCAGCCCAGCGTTGCCGTGTCCCCGCTGCAGGCTGACCTGGAGGCCGTGCCGGCGCTGTGCGCGCGGCGCCGGGAGCTGCTGGGCCGCGCGCGGGCGGCGGCGGCCGCGTGCCGCGAGCACGGCGCGGGGCTGGAGCAGCGCTTCTCGCGCCTCTACGGCGAGGACAGGAGGGAGCTGTGCCGCCAGCTCCTGCTCCACGGCCGCCCCCTCACGCCCGCCGACCGCGAGGCCCGCGGCCAGGACGGGCTCCCCGAGGCGCCGCCCGCGCTGCAGCGGTTCAGGGAGCAGATGGGCTCCTACGAGCAGCTCTACGAGGAGGTGGCTCGAATGCAGCCCCTGAGCACCTTCCAGGGCTGCCTGAGGCTCGATGCGCGGCCCTTCAAGGCAGCCTTGCTCAACGAGATCAAAAGGTGGAGCTTGGTGTTCAAGCAGCACCTCCTGGACCACGTCACGCACAGGTGAGGGCTGGTCCTGCCTCCGCTGCTGGAGTTTTCTCTTGTCTTGGCTGGGCTGTGCAATTTCACACTCGTGGCCAAATGATAGAGAATCATGGAATACCCTGGGCTGGAAGGGATCCACAAGGACCGTCCAGTGCAGCTCCTGGCCCTGCACAGACACCCCAACAATCCCTGGGCATCCCTGGGAGCATTGTCCAAAAACTCCTGGAGCTCGGGCAGCCCTGGGGCTGTGACGAGCTCCAGAGCTCATAGAGGAGCAAGAGAAAGGCCCATTCTGGGCTGGAGCAGCAGCTGAGTCTTCTGTGCCCTGCTCCCTGCTTGCGTGTGAGCTGGGAGCAGTGACCACACAGTCACTTGGCACCCCTGGGAGCAGCGGCATCCCTTGGCACCCCTGACATCCCCGAGCCAACGCCCTGGGACCTGATGTAGGGTGTGAGACAGTGTGGGTTTGCCCGGGGTGTGTGTTTTGCTCCTCCTGAGCCAGATAATCCCAATTCTGCCAGAGCTCTGGGCTTGCTTTACTGCATTTGATGGTGGCCACCGGTAAATCTGCATTAATGTTGTGACGTATCTAAAAGCCCGTGATTCAGCTAGCCTGGCATGAGCAGTCATGGGGAGCTGTCTTCAGGTTACAAAAGGAGCAGCTGGGCTCCAACTTTGGCATTAACACGCGTTCCTTGCTCCGAAGAGCTGCTCAGATCCGTGCAGGACAATGCCTTGGGTGATTTATTGGTCACAACTGAAGGGTGTCTTAGGCTGTGGATGCTCCCAGGGGAGCGCTCACAGACATCTGTAGAAGGGGCTGCTGTGTGGGGTGGTGATGTGATCTCTTGTGTGCTTTTCAGCACCATAAATCTGCCTGATCATTTCTTTGCAAAGAGGTTTAGTGTGGCAGAGAATGAGCATTTAGGAGCTGGTGATTGAGAGTCCCTGACTCAGCAGTTTAGTCTTTATTAGGGGAAGTACTTAAGGATACTTTTAGGCCCAGCAGCATCCAGAGAATTTAAGCAGGCACTTAAAAAGTGTTTTGAGACCCAGGAGCCCATTGTTCCTCTGCTGAAAGTGCCCACTAGCTGGTGAGGTTAGGAACAGGATAAGCAGGTGGGGAAACATGTCTCAGGCACTCTCCTGTCTGTGATGATTTATGGCTCAAGGGCTTTGAGAGACAGGGATCTTAATTTTCAAGTCCTGGAGGGATTTTTTTATCCTCCCACCAATGTGCAGTTGCTTTCTAAACTGCTGTGAATTTGCATCACCTGCAGGAGGGAGCTGCCCCGTGAAGAGGGGCAGTGCATGAAGGACAATCCCTGTTTATTACAGCCTTGGAATGTGTCAGGTTCACCTGGGGAGCTTGGATTCTTGTAGTGGGAGAGATGGGGTGAAAATTGTCACGGAGTTCCAGAATGGTGTGGGTTGGAAGGGATCTTAGAGCCCACCCAGTGCCACCCCTGCCATGGCAGGGACACCTTCCATTGCTGCTCCAGCCCTGTCCAGCCTGGCCTTGGGCACTGCCAGGGATCCAGGGTGGGTACCCATGCCAGGGCTGCCCACCCTCCCAGTAAAATCTAGGACAGTAAAATCTGTCCTCCAGAGCCCTCCTGAGCTCCCTGTCTGTGTTCAGGCACTCTGTCTCCACCTTGAGAAGTCCCAGGCTGTCTTTCTGTTCCTTGAAGGAAGCTGTACCACATCCAGGGACACCTTTGAGCAGGAATTCCAGCCCTGAGGAGGCTGGATATTCATTCCAGAGGAGCTGCCCTCATCCTGTGCTTCCTTCCCTGCTTTGTGCCCTGCAGCTTGGCTGACCTGGACGAGTTCATCCAAACGGCCGAGAGAGGTTTGAGCAGAAAGGTGGAGAAAGGTGACTATGGTGGCTTGGTGGAGGTCATGGGTCACCTGCTGGCTGTGAAGGAGCGTCGCAGTGCCACTGATGCCATGTTTGAGCCCCTGAAGGAAACCATTGAGCTGCTGAGGGCCTACGAGCAGCAGCTGCCCGAGGAAGTCCACCAGCAGCTGGAGGTGGGTGAGGGCTCGTGGTGGGCACAGCAGTTTGCCCAGGAGCAGGAGGCAGAGGCAGCAGGAGCATCCCAGATATTCAAAGCCCTGCTCCCTGTCATTAGAGGGCCTCATTGGGCAGCGTTTTGCTATTGCAGGATGTGCCTTAGTAGCTCTAAATGTTGAGATTTTTTCTTTTAAAGCGGAGATTAAGCCTTTTGTGATGTGTGAAAAACCTGGAATTGCCTGCTCCAACTCCCAGCGATTACTCTTGAAAAAAAAAATTAATGCATTTTCAAATCCATCTGTTAATTAGGTTGAATTATAATTATTTTTAAATAAGCTGGTTCTTGGCAGCTATGGAGATGGGAAGGATAATGCTGGCAGAGGAGCTGCCTTCCCACAGGACTTCAGTCCTCCTCTGGGTTGAGACCACCAGATCTGCTTTACACAGAGAACATCCCTGGCAGCAGGTTATGAAAATATTTTGGCATCTTTCCACATCTGGCTCTCATGAGTCAGTTTTTTAGGAATTCCTTTTCTTTTTGCAAAAGAGACCATGAGATGAAGGTTGTAGGAGATGGCTGGGGGACAGAGACAAGCCCTGCCAGCTGTGTCTCCATCCACCATAAAGCCCCATCCTGTGGGGAACCCAGCTTCACTAAATCCCCCTGCCTGGGAGCTGCTTGTGCAAATACCTTTAAAAAACTGATTTACTTTCCTGACAGAAGAGGAAGTGAGGGTGTGGAGCAGCAATCCAGATGCAGGAGAGAGCCAGAGAATTGTTTTTTCTGGCCAGTGACAGCCACACTTGTGTGTGAACGATTCATTCCCTTCTGTGTGGAGTGGGAAAAGCAGAAGTTCCTCTAGGCTCCTCTCCCTCCGTGGAGATGGATGGGCTGGAGCTGCTGCTCAGTAGGAAGAGGAGGAAGCAGCTCTGTGTGTGGTCATGGACAGCGATTTCTGCTGAGATTGGGATGAAAAATTCCAGGAACAGACCCCTCAGGAGGGCTGGCCCTGCCCTGGCCATCTCTGCTCCCTCAGAGCTGCCTGCAGCTTCCCCTTCTTTCCATGGTGGGTCTCCATCAATCTCCTCAAGAGTGAGGGATGGAAAGAAACCCAAAGTCTTTCCTCTGGGCTTGCACAGCTCATGGAGAGGAGGGAACCTGGGGACAGCAGAGCCCTTGGCAATCACGGAATTGTCCAGGCTGGAAAAGAGTGATAAAATCTCACCACCCACCCAGCACCACCACTGTGCTCCCCACTAAACCACGTCCCCAGGTGCTGCATTCACAGGGATTTTGAACACTTCCAGGGATGGTGACTGCTCTTGGCAGCCTCTTCTGAACCTTCACAGCCCTTCCTGTGAACTTTTCTCCTGGTATCCAAGCTAAACCCCTTCAGGCACGACTTGGGCCATCCCAACCACGCTCCCTTGCAGCCGTAGCCGCGGGACGTGCCGCTGTTTTAGCTCCGTGGTTCCCCATGGGCAGAGCCCGCCCCGCGGAGCCCGTCCTGCCTGCCAGCAGTGCCCTTGTGCCCGCAGGAGCTGCCGGAGAAGTGGAGCCGCGTGAAGAAGCTGGCTGAGGCCGTGAAGCAGCAGGTGGCCCCTCTGCAGGCGGCCGAGGTGACGGCGCTGCGCCGGAGCTGCGCCGCGTTCGACGCCCGGCAGCTGCGGCTCCGGGAGCGCTTCGGCAGCCAAGCTCCCCTCAGGTACGGCTGTCCAGCATCTCACGAGCCCCGAGAGGAAAAAGCTCATCCCTCTGGTGCCCTGGAGTGGCTACCTAGAGCCAGAGGCTAGACAGAGTTAGGGAATAAAGTGGGTATTTATTAAAAGCCTTCAGTAGAATCACAGAATGATGACATGGGAACAGACCACACAGAATCACAGAATGATGAGGTTGGAAGAGACCCCTAAGATCATCAAGTCCAAGCTATGGCCTAACACCTCATCTAGGCCATAGCACCAAGTGCCATGTCCAGACTTTTTTTGGTAGATACACCGTGGGCAGTGAAAGCCCCACAGAGGCTACCCCAGGATGGACAATGGTCACCAGTTTTTTTAGACAGATGAAAGTTTGGTCTGTTTGCATTTCAGGGGTTAATTCTCCAATTACAGCTTCAGGTAATGAAGTGATATCCCCCCAGTTTGCTCCCCACAATTCACTTTTGCTTGTACTTTTCAGGGCCTGTGGAGTGCCCTTGGATCTCAGGCCCAGAGGGATTGTTCTGTCTGCCCAAAGTGTGAAGGCAGTTAGCCACACTTTATATGGAGCTCAGAGCTGTGCACTAATGCACTGCAGGAGCTGAAAAATAGAAAAGCTGAAATCCTGAGGCATCACCTGCACGTCCTGGTGAGGCACAGATCTCCCTGCTGTGCCTGCAGTGTTGTGTCCCCGGGAAGAGGCTGGGCTTGGGTGGTGTCAGCAGTGCCAGTGGCTCAGCCATCAGGGTGTAGTAGAGACCTTTCATCTCCCCGGTGGCTCTCAGGGGCTCTGTTTGTTTTATGGGCTCTTTAGAAGTTGTTACAATGTCACTTACGAAGAATAAATGCTTATTTCCAGGTTTGACGCCGAAAAGCCTTATCAACTGCTGGATGCAAAGCACATGGAGATTAAAGAGATGGAGACAGCCATGACCTCGATTCATGAATCAGCTGGTCTGTTTGAAGTCATGGTGCCAGAGTACAAACAACTGAAGCAGTGCAGGAAGGAGCTGTGTCTTCTCAAAGAGCTCTGGGACATGATCTCCCTGGTGAACACCACCCTCGAAGACTGGCAGACCACCAGATGGGAGGATATCAATGTGGAGAACATGGAGCTGGAGTGCAAGAAGTTTGCCAGAGAGATTCGGAATTTGGATAAGGAGGTGAGGGCGTGGCATGCTTTCAGTGGGCTGGACAGCAAGGTGAAGAACATGCTGACAGCCCTGAAGGCCGTGGCAGAACTTCAGAATCCTGCCATCAGGGAGAGGCACTGGAACCAGCTGATGCAGGTGACGGGCGTGAGGTTTGTGATGGACTCGGACACCACCCTGGCTGACCTCCTCAAGCTCAACCTGCACGAATTTGAGGGGGAAGTCCATGGCATTGTGGACAAAGCAGTGCGAGAAATGAGCATGGAGAAGGTGCTGAAGGAGCTGAGGATCACTTGGAGCTCCAGGGAGTTTCAGTACGAGCCTCACCCCCGCACCCACACCCCCTTGCTGAAGTCAGATGAGGAGCTCGTTGAAACTCTGGAGGACAACCAGGTGCAGCTGCAGAATTTAATGTCATCCAAATACATTGCTTTCTTCCTGGAGGAGGTGTCTGCCTGGCAGAGGAAGCTCTCCACCGCCGACTCCGTCATCTCCCTCTGGTTCGAGGTGCAGCGCACGTGGTCTCACCTGGAGAGCATTTTCCTCGGCTCAGAAGACATCCGGGCACAGCTGCCCCAGGTAGGAGCCCCCAGATCCCACATTTCCTGCTTGGAAAGTGCTGAGGAAGAGGCTTCATTATTGATTGGGGCTGTCTGTAGCGCCCAGTTCCCCAAAGCAGGGCTGTTCTGCTGCTGCCTCGCTCCCCTGGCGGCTCCCTCAGTGCTGGGGCTGTTCCCCAGGATGGTTTTGTACCCCAGGCTGTGCTTGAGCCGTGCTGAGGGGCTGAGCTTCTCCCTTGTAGCACTGCACGGCGAACACAGAGTTGCTGGGTGAGAGCTGCAGCCTTCCTGCAGTGCTGCAGGTGTGTTCCCTCTTCATTCAGAGGGGAGAGGATCGAGATCATTACTCAGGCACTGCAAATCATCAAACAGAGCTGGCCCAGGCAGCTTTGGCAGCTTTCCCTCCCTGTCCTTCCACTCTGGTGCTGGGGGAGAGCAGCTCTTCTCCTGCTCTGCTCTGGGGAGCTCCTCGGGGTGCCTCCAGCCCAGCTCCCAGAGTTATTCCAGGCTCACAGCCATGCTGAGGAGGAGCAAGCCTTTCACTGGTGAGGGGGGAACTTGCCCCTCACCCCAAAGACAGCTCTCAGAGGATGGGATCTCTCAGCACACCAAGAGAGAGTTGTTGTGACTTCTGTGTCCCTTTGTAGGACTCCAAACGCTTTGAAGGCATTGATGTGGATTTTAAAGGACTGGCCTATGAAGTTCAGAAAACCCCAAATGTAGTTGAAGCCACCAATAAACCAGGTCTGTCCCAGCAGCTGGAGGACATCCAGAGCAGGTAGGCAGAGCATCAGTCCCAGGATTTTGTCAGAGACTGGAATCAGCCACGAGAAGTTGGTTGCATCTGTGCTCCGAGGCATTTTCTGAGGCTCTGCTTCCTCTGCAGCCACAAGTCTCCAGCTTTTCTGATCTTTCTCAAGCTTCTGTATTTGTGACCCATCACCCTGGGAGGGTGGGAAGCCTTGCACAGGGTGCCCAGAGCAGCTGGGGCTGCCCCTGGATCCCTGGCAGTGCCCGAGGCCAGGCTGGAGCACCTGGGGCAGTGGGAGGGGTCCCTGCCATGGCAGGGGTGGTGCTGGGTGGGCTTTAAGGTCTCGTTTCCAATCCAAACCCTTCTGGGATTCTGTGGTGTTTGCAGCAGAGCTGAGCCCATTTAATTTACAAAACTGTCCCTGTGTACCCTTGAGACGAGGCACAGCACAGCTCCCTGAGACAGGCCTGAGTGCCCTGGGATGGAGACACTTCTCACTTAACATATTAATCTGCCTGAAAACCACTTCAAAGTCCATGCTAAGCTGTTGTGTCAGTAGCAGCTCTCCATTTCAAAGAAAGATTTGATTTTATTTTCAATCGAACAAGGCCAATGTTCCTCACAGAGAATGTTATTTAGCGACTTTGTAAGCTCAGCAGCAGTTTAGCATGTGAACACTGCAAGATTCATTTTAGATCGGAGCAAACAACTTTCCTTTCATGCTTTGCAAACACAAAAAGCTGAGCTGGTTGGAATCAGACTTTAAAATGTGGCTCATTAGAATAAAAGCAGTTCTGGAAATGTTCATCCCAGTGGATGCCACCACCTGTGGCAGCTACGAGCTTGTCTAAAGCAGTGGGTCAGACTGCAAACCTTTCCAACCTCTTCTTCCACTTGGGCTTCTGCTTTTTCATGAGGCTGCCCTGACTCTTGGGTGCTTGACCCCTGGAGTAGAGAGTGAGCTGTGAGTTCCCTCGTGCTTTGTGGATCTGTTCAGGGCTGTGGGAAGGAGCAGCCTGCAGGCTCAGCCTGTGCCTGGCATTTCCCCATGGTGGGAAGAACCTGCCTGGAAAGGGCAGCACAAAGCATGGCAGGGTATTTACCCACCTGTCCTGGCCTCTGCTTTGTCTCCCCAGGCTGTCTCTGTGCGAGAAGGCTTTGGCTGAATATTTGGACATGAAAAGGTTGGCTTTTCCCAGATTTTACTTCATTTCTTCTGCAGATTTACTGGATATTCTTTCCAACGGCACCAACCCACATCTGGTAAGGTTTGTGCTGCACCACCTTTGCATTTTCCAGCTGTCAGGAGTGTCACAGTGGAAGGTGTTGTCTGAGACTCCCCTTAATGTCCTCTCTGGAGTGATTTTCTCCCACCCAACGTTTATTAACAGTTCCTTCACAGCTGATCTCCACCTGACAGGCAACCCTGCCCTGGGGTGTTGTCTGATCTAGCCCTGGGAATGCTCGTGGCAGGTTCAGAGAGCACCTCCATGGGTTTTGTGCCATAAAAACAGTGGCTTTGCTCCTGCTGGGATACAGTGAGGTTGCAGGAAAATTATTTCCTCAAGGATCTCATCCCAAACTTGTTGCTGACCTTGGATCCCATCAAACAAAGAGTCCCAGGCTGGGCATTCCAGTGTGGGAGGGCTGAGCACTGGTGGCTTGTAGAGGGCTGATTTTTTTAGGCAGTTTCTAGCAAATTGCCTCTTCCTTCCCCCTGCAAAGCTTCTGGAAGGTCCTGATGGCAGGGCAGGGTGGAGCAGAGCCTGCAGGAGGTGAGCAGCTGGTGGTCAGGCAGTGGCTGTGGCCAGGTGGTGTCTGACCCTGCACTGGGGTTTTTGGGATGGGGTCTGAATGCCAGGTGTGGGGAATCCCCTCAAATACACCCTTCCTCCTCCCAAATCCCCCCAAATCCACCATTGCTCCTGCTGGCTGGGCAGGTTTGCTGGATCATCCCAAGGAGGAGCTGGCAGTGACCCTCCTGTCATAAGAAATGGCTTCCCAGTCCCCTTCCCCCCATTGCCAGGGCTCAGAACCCTCTCTTCCCCCGTGGGCAGAGTTCAGAGGACTCAGTCCTGCAGGTGCTTTTCCATGTGGAGCTGCTGTCAGGGAACCTCAGCCCCTTAGCCTGGCAATGCCATGCCCTGGTTTGGGAGGCATCACCAATCCTGAGGTTGGTGTGTGAACCAAATCAGCACATTCACAGCAAATGGAGCCTGTTGGGTGAGGAATCAGTTCCTTATTCCTCCTTTTACTAGTGAGCAATCTCAACCACCTTAAGCTTTTCCTCCTTTGCAGCGTTTGTGTTAGCATGTGAATGGGGCAGGCTTGGAAATGCTGTTGTTGCCACTAACCTTTAACTCTGCTTGGATCTGTTTGCTGCTGCTGGGTGATTTCAGCCCACAGAGTGTCATAAATACACAGCTGATTGATGCTTAAAATGGAGAGAGAGAAAGAACACAGGAAGCAGAGAAAAGCTGCCGTGTTGAAATGCTCCACGGAGTAAGGAGAAATTCCTGGTGCTTTCTGTTATTCAAAACTATTTGCAGTAAAATCAAAGTAAATGTCAGGCAGGATCATACACGGATACGCTCTCAGCCTTTCCACTGTACTTTCAAAGCCTGATAATTCCTAAAGGAGGATTAAATAGACAATGATATTATCCACTTGAACTGGTGCAGGTTCAGGCGCCTTCTGGGCTCTGGTGGCAGAATTATATCGAGTGCAGGAGCACAGCAAGGCCCTGCAGGGTGGCCAGGGGCTGGGAGGGGACAGGGGGGTTGCTGAGCCTGCCCACCTGCAGGTCAGAAACAGGATTCCATGGTTTGTGTAAGATTTGAAAGGATGTGTGCTTGTCCTGATGGGGGGGCTGAGTGTCCATTGCTTCTCGATCCACTTGGCACCTCCTGGGATTGGGCCAGGTAAGAAAGAAACAGATTTGGGCACCAGTGGGACAGCTCCTGAGGAGGGGCTGGAATCCTCTGTGGGACAGGGAGTGAGAACTGGGCACACAGGCCATAGGATGGATTATAGGATAGCCTGAGCTGGAGGGGACCCACCAGGCTGGCAGCATCCCGGCTGTGGGTGGAAGATGTGGTGCTCCCAAGACATCCAGGTCACTCTGCGTGGGCAGGACCGTGGCTGTCACACCTCTGCTGCTCTCTGCTCTGCCTGTCCTGTCCCTGCCCCCCTCACCTCATTTACACAATCCCTTTGGCAGGTGCAGCGTCACCTTTCCAAACTCTTCGACAACTTGGCCAGGCTGGAATTCCAGGTGGACTCTGAGCAGAAGAAAACCAAGGTTGGCCTGGGAATGTACAGCAGAGAGGAGGAATATGTCCAGTTCAGTGCACCCTGTGACTGCAGCGGGCAGGTGAGAGGGGGGACACCTTGTCTGTCCGAGCTGCATGGTTTGGCTGGAGAGCTGAGCTGCTTATCCCCCTCATTGCTGAGGGATGATGGCTCCTGGGACCATCCCTTCTTACCCAGGGATGAGAAGCAGGCGAGTTCCTGGGATTTAACCCCTTCTGCAGGTCGAGGTGTGGCTCGGCCGCCTGCTGGACACCATGAGGGCCACGGTGAGGGATGGGATGAGCACGGCTGTGGCAGCCTACGAGGACAAGCCCAGGGACCAGTGGCTCTTTGACCACCCTGCCCAGGTACTGCCCTGCCCTGCTTCCAGAGGGGTCTCTGGCTGGGGGTGGGAATGGTTCTGGCTGTGCTCTCCAGCGGGGAGAGGAAGGGTGTGGTGCCTTAAGGAGCTGGAACAGAGGCTAGATGGAGCTAAGAGGAATAAAGTGGATATTTATTGAAATGCCTTCATGCCACACCCTGGCAGTACCAGTTGTGGCTCTGCCCAGATGGCTCCAAGATGGACGCTAAAGAGGGCTTGGTCATGAGATCTCCCATTTTGATAAGTTTTAGTCCATTTGCATGTAGGAGTTAAGTGTCCAATTAATAGCTTCAAATGATGAAGTTTCATCCTCCTTGCTTGCTTGCCTGCCTTCCTCTTTTCACGTTGTTCATGCTTTGGGCCTGAAGTTTGAAGAGATTGTCCTTGAGTCTCCAGCTAGATTGTTTTGTCTCCACCACCCTGTGAAAAGATCCCAGTAACATTTAATATAAAGCTGCACACCAAAGAACAGAAAAACTTAAAACTCAGATGAGTTCTCCTGTCTCCTGGCCATCTCCTGATGGTTCCCCAGGCTGAGCTCTGCTCTGACCAGAGCTCCAGGCAGGATGCAGCTCGGGGACTTGGGCAGTGGCTGCTGCAGCCCAGGAGTCACAGGACCCCTCTACTCCCAGTGGGGTGAGAGAACAAATTGATGGGGCCTGATGAGAGGAAGGAGCCCCTCGGGTGCCCCTCTGGCACCTCCCATGTGTTCAGACATGAGACAGGGGCTCATTTACTGATGAGCAGCTGCTGGATGGGAGTTCCAGTGGATGTGAAATGGATCCCTGCTGTGATCCTGTACAACAACACTTCACGTCAGGCATGCTTCCTCCCTGACCTCCCCATGGATGAGGCAATCTCAGATGTGAGGAATCCCCGGTGCTGCCCTGCTGTTGAGCCACTCTGTCTCCCCAGGTGGCTCTTTGCTGCACCCAGATCTGGTGGACGGCTGAGGTGGGCATGGCCTTCTCCAGGATGAAGGAAGGCTACGAGAAGGCCATGAGGGAGTACCACAAGAAGCAGGTGGCCCAGCTGAACACGCTGGTGACGATGCTGCTGGGGCAGCTCTCCAGGGGTGACAGGCAGAAGGTCATGACCATCTGCACCATCGATGTGCACGCACGCGACGTGGTGGCCAAGATGATAGCACAGAAGGTCGGTGATCCCAGCTCAGGGTGAGCTGTGTGGGCATTGAAGGGGAGATCGTGGAGGGACAGACCAGGGCCAGGCACTGGGAGCCATAAAAAAAACCATTTGGGGTTGTTTCTCTGTAGCTTTCTTGCTCCACTGTGGGCCCACAGGGAATCCCTTGGGATTTGTCCACCACTCCCACACCACTGCCCTGTCATCACAAACTCCCTGAATGGTTTGGGGTGGAAGGGACCTTAAAGGTCTTCTCATTCCAACCCCCTGCCATGGGCAGGGACACCTTCTGCCATCTCAGGGTGCTTCAAGCTCCATCCAACCTGGCATTTGGCTCTGATACCTTCTGGACTGCAGCTGGGAGTGCCAGCAGGAGTGGGGACAGGAACTGGGTGTTCCTCTGCTCCAGAGGTTTTCCAGATGCTTTCTGTCCCATCTGGGCTGCCAGAACTGATGCCTAGAACTGGAACAGAGACTAGACAGAGATAGAAAAGTAAAGCAGGGATTTATTTAAAGATCTTTAAAGGATACACCTCGGGCAGTGCAAGAGCCTGGCCATGGCTACACCCAAGGTGGATTGAAGACGGATCCCAGTCCTGAGTTTTCACACTTTTATAAGTTTTGGTCCATTTCCATATCGGAGTTAATTGTCCAATTACAGCTTCAGGTCATGAAGTCCCATCCTCCTTGTTTGCTCCATTCAGTTCTCCATTGTTTATGCATTTTGGGTCTGGAGCTTGTAACAGCTGTCTTTGAACAAGCTGGGAAAGAATTTTGTCTCTCTCCCTCACACTTACAAGCTCAGAGCTACACACGTAGACAGCACAGAATCTGAAAAACCCATAATTATTCTGAGAAACACGACAGCTGAACCTTAAGGCATCAGCCCTGCCTGCCTGGTGGCACTCTGCAGGTGGACAGTGGGCAGGCCTTCGTGTGGCTGGCGCAGCTGCGGCACCGCTGGTCGGACGAGGAGCGGCACTGCTGGGCCCACATCTGCGATGCGCAGTTCCTCTACTGCTACGAGTACCTGGGCAACACCCCCCGCCTGGTCATCACCCCCCTGACCGACAGGTGAGCCCTTCTGCTGCCTCCTGCAGCCACCCCAAAGCGGAGCCCAGACGGAATGAGGGGAATAGAAATTGGCTGTATTTATCGAAGGGCCTTCAGGCACATTTTGAGCCCCAGGGGCTACACCCAAAATGGGCAATGGGTCAGGTCACTTTTAGAAGTTTGGTCCATTTGCATGTTGGGGGTTAATCTTCCAATTACAGCTTCAGCTAATGAAGTCATTTACCCCAAGTTTGCTTCCCCCAAGTCACTTTTGTTTCCATCTCTCTGGCCTGAGGCAGTGAGGTGTCCTTGATTGCCAGGCCTGGAGAGGAATTGTTGTGTCTGCCCAAAGTGGGGAAGCAGCAGATCACAGTGTGTGTGGAGTTTAGTTATACACTAAGGAACTGCAGGATTACAAATAGATGAAAATAGAAAAGTTAAAAATCCTAAGGCATCAGGAGAACCCTCTCACGGCTGGGCTGTGCCAGGCAGCTGCACAAAAGGGGTTTACTTGGGATGCCCACATCCTCTTGTTTTCCCCCATGTCCCAGCAGTCCCAGCAGTGGCAGAGCTGCAACTCTCCCTTGGTTTGGGATTTTGGTGTTACCTTCTGGGCTGTCTGTGCCTCAGATCCCAGAATGCAACCCACAGGTGAAGATGCTGGTGGTGGGTGCCTGCCTGGGCACCCTGCAGGGCTGGACAGTCCCAGAGCTTTCTTCTTGTCCTGAAGGATACACTGGGTCCCCATCTCAGTGGGGACACAGACAATGACATGAGATGTTCTGAGTTGTCCCACCTGGCTTTCAGCTGCCCATGCAGATGTGTGCAATTCTCCTGTGGATCCCTTGTCATATTTTTCCACTCTGTGTGATGCTGCAGTGGCCCTGAGCAGCTCAGGTGGTTCTGGTGACCCGTGTTAGTCAGCTAAGCCAAGCCCCCTGCAGATTTGTTGGCCATGGTGATTTCTACAGGGGGTAAATGTGGGCACCTCCCTGGGATCCACCATCAGCCTGATGGAGAAGCTTTGGGGGCATTGTGTGGAATCATTCCTGGGCCATCAGAGCCCAGGAGTTCCCCATTGCTGTGCTGGGGAGCAGGATCCTTTGGGCTGAGGAAGATCTTTCAGAAAAGTCACTGGACTGAGAGTGACAGTCCAAAGAAAGCACAGCCTGGAGTGAAGGGCTTGGGCAGACCCCAGTGGGAGATGAGGATCTCTTGGATTTGAGGAGCAGCTGTGGGACTTTCCTGGAGGAAAGGAGGCTCAGGAGGGACCTTCTCACTCTCTGCAACTCCCTGAGAGGAGGGGGCAGCCAGGTGGGTGTCAGGCTGTGCTCCCAGGGAACAAGGGACAGGATGAGAGGTAACAGCATCAAATTGCACCAGGGGACGTTCAGATTGGCTACTAGGGAAAACTTCACTGGAAGTCTTGCCAAACCCAGGCACAGGCTGCCCAGAGCAGTGGTGGAGTCACCATCCCTGAAGTTGTTCAAAAACCACGTGGATGTGGCACTAAAGGACATGGTTTAGTGGTGAACAAGGTGTTGTTGACTGGATGAGATGATCTTGAGGTCTTTCCTGACCTTTCTGATTGTGTGACACTCTGGAGAAGTCCCAGCAGGTCAGAGGTGGTCATTCATGCCCACCAGGACTTTCAGCTTGGCCGTGCTCATGCAGAGCTTGACATTAAAAGGTTTTAAATTCATGGGGATTTAGGGTTAAAAGGAAAATTAAGCTTAGTAGGGCCTGAAAAAATAAATACCCTAGGTACATGAAGACCTTGTACCTTGCTAGAACTGCACTTGTGTAGCTAGTACGTGATAAATGATAAATTGTTAGATGTGATGATTGTTTAGTAATTAAATATAATTACTGTTTAATTGTAAGAGTAATCATGAGAAACTGGTCAGGAGGCTAAGAAAGATCACGAGAAACTCATGTCAATGTATACAATAGAACAATATGTTTAATAATTAACATGTGAGTTATATAAGGATAGAATATAAAATAGATTCAGCTCGAAAGCCGTGTCAGAGTCAGATTTGGGTCTGTGCCCCTGATTCCCAGAGCTCTCAATAAAAGCACCTGCACAGAATCACATCCTGTGATTCTGTGTGCTCCTGAACGCTGACAGGCTCTCCAGAGGAGCTCACAGAGCGCACTGCAGTGACCTGTGCACCCAGCTCAGGCTCTGTCCCCTTCTCCCTCGTCCTGTGCAGGTGCTACATCACCCTGACCCAGTCCCTGCACCTGACCATGAGCGGGGCCCCCGCGGGCCCGGCTGGCACCGGCAAGACGGAGACCACCAAGGACCTGGGCCGTGCCCTGGGCGTCATGGTGTACGTGTTCAACTGCTCCGAGCAGATGGACTACAAGGTGCTGCTCCCCCGCTGGGGCTGCTCGGGGCCCTGCAGGGTGGGAGTTTCCTGATGCTGCTGGGGCAATGAAGAGACCGAGTCAGAAGGCTGAGAGAGTGAAACTGATTTATTTCAAAATGCATCGCTCTTTATACAGAGCTTCGTCCAGGCTAATTCCATTGGTCCTGAACTGAAGGCAATCCACAACATTGGTGCAGAGTGCTTGATGCACAGTGATAGAATTTAACTGTAAACAATGTGAACAACAAGGAGATAAAACCCTTATTTACATTCTTTTCCAACAGATTCCCAGGCTTCTGTCTGGCTAGAAACTTTCCATTTCTCTCTTTGACTGAATCTGAGACCTACAGTTACCCAGCTGGGCTTGCTCTGATCCATCCCCTCTCCTCTCTGCCTCCCCTCCTGCTGAACAGCTTCTCCTCCTCCTTTTTGTCTCTGAGACTTGCACAAGGTTCTTGGGGAGGAGGAGAGCTGAGCTGTGCTCTCTGCCCTGCTCCAGCTTTTCCTTCCCTTCTGGAGTTAGGTTCCACATGAAATCCTTCACAAATTCTGGCCTGTTCAGTGGAGACCAAGGCTGTGCTGATCCATTCCCTCTCTCCAGACCCACAGGATCCCTGTGCCAGGCATGGGGAGAGCTCTCCTGGCTTCCCGGGATCCTCTGCTGGGACAAGGCCAGCTCTGGTCACGGGGCTGATCCCTGTGCCCTCCAGGGCAGTGGGTCTGGTGGCCTTGGACCATATTTTATCCAGCTGAGGTCTCTCGTGGACGTGGGGCCATCAGTAACTCAGCTCAGGTGACCTTTGGATGGAACCAGAGTGCAGAGATGTCGAGAGAGTGCAATTAGCAAATCAAGTGGCAAACTGTGAAGAGCTATAAATATTATAATTGAGTTGTGCCTGCTGCTCCCGTGCACTTTTCTAAATACCCACAATAGTCTGTAAATTGCTATAAATAAACAGGCAGGGAAAGCAAATTTTTTTTTTTTTTTTTTTTTTTTGCTGGAGTTGATTCTGTTTGTGATTTCACTCTTGTAATTTTATTTTATTTTTTTTTATTTTCAGTCTTGTGGGAATATTTACAAAGGCCTTTCCCAGACAGGAGCCTGGGGCTGTTTTGATGAATTTAACAGGATCTCAGTTGAGGTCCTTTCTGTGGTTGCTGTACAGGTAAGTGGAGAAAAGCTTGTGGATAAATACAAGTCAGCCTTCCTTCCCTCCCTGCCTCCCTCCCTCCCTCCCACAGGGCCAGAAAAGAAGTGTTTGAGTCTTGGGGAACTTCAGTGCTGAAAATGGAGTTGCTAAAATATCAGAGTTCTTCTGGTCCCAAATGTCAGCTGTCAGTGCAGGTTTTGGGATCCCAGTGTTTGGCTGAGGTGCTGAATTCTTCCTAGACCCACTTTGATGCTTGGGATTGCAAAAATTAAGGCTTAGAGCCCAGACGTTTCTACACTTCTGTAAGTGTCTTGGTCAAAGGAATTGTTCTGAATCCCTCCAGGAACTCCTGACTCTCATCTCCTTTGTCTCATCGTTGTACCTCCTGTGATGTCCCAAAGAAATCCCAGGCGGGTACAGGTGTTTGTTGTCCTTCCCTCTCCATTTCCCTTCCCCTTCCATCAGGTTCCAGCTTAAAGTTGTCATTGAAAAACGTCTTTGAGGACCTTAAAATAAAAGGGGAAGCTGAACAAAAGAAGCCCAGATATGACTCAGCTGCTAATGATTGCCTGGCTCCTGGCGGAGCGTGGTGTCTGAGCGAGCGGGGCTGTCACTCCATCATCGCCTCTGCTGCTATTAGAGGGTAACCATGGTGATGGTTAATTGGCTGCCTTAGTCACGCAGCTCCTTCAGAGTGGGTCCTTACACCGAGAAACTCCCTTAATTGCTGTGCTTTAAGGCGGCAAACGGGTGAGTTGAGGGCAGAGATCCCTCCCTCGGTGGAGCAGTGCTATCCAGGAGGAGAGCTGCCTGCGAGGAGCTGCTCCCTTGGCAAGTGGGGAAGGAGGGTCTGGCAAGAGGTGCTCTGGCTCTCTTTGCTGTTTGGGAAAGCGTTTTTTACAGAAAGAGTGATAAATTCTGGAATGGCTGCACGGGGAGGTGGTGCAGTCACCATCCCTGGGTGTGTTTAACAAAGCCTGGATGTGGCACTGGGTGCCAGGGCTTAGTTGAGGTGTTGGGGCTGGGTTGGACTCGATCTGAAAGGTCTCTTCCAACCCAGTGATGCTGTGATTTTGGGAATGGAAGGCGGGCAGTGAGGTGGTCTGGCTGTAATGGACTCACTCTCTTTGGGAAGTAGGGGGTGAGAAGAACAAAGCTGCAGTCAGGCAAGTAGAAAAGACCAGCCAAGTGTCTTATGAAGCTAACTCTTGGAACTCTTTTCAGTTTGACTGCCCAGCCTCTTCAGCCCTTTTCTGTTTTGTCAGAGTTCTCTCTGTGATGGGAGACACACAGATTAACCCCAAAAGTGTAGAAAGCTTTATATGGTCACTAAAATCCCAGACCAGAGCAGTGATAATCCCCAGTCATCAAGGGCAGCAGTGCTCTCTGGGGTTTTTCACACCTGAACACCAGCACTGAGCACTGCCTTGGTTCCCAGGTGAAGAGTGTGCAGGATGCCATCCGGGAGAAGAAGAAATCCTTCAATTTTCTTGGAGAAGACATTAACTTAGTCCCCTCAGTTGGGATTTTCATCACCATGAACCCTGGTTATGCAGGACGAACGGAGCTACCTGAGAATTTAAAAGCTCTCTTCAGGTGAGTCGAGATCAGGTTTACCTGTGTAATAAAACTGGCAGCAATTCTCTTTTGGAACATCCAGGCTTCATTTTCTTGGGAAATTCACTGACATTGGGGATGCATAGATGGTTTCAGCCTTGTGCACCGAGCCTGGATCAGGGAATGCACAGGGAGGACAAGGGAGCTCTGTCCTGTGCCATGGGAAAGGCAGTGTGGGCAGACTGGGAGAGTCTCCAGTGGCTCACTGGAGAGGACCTGGAAGATAAAGCTACAAATCCACTGCCTTTGAGCTCTGTAGTCAACACTTTCTCTGCAGTCCTTTCCTGCCTGTCTCCCTAGGCCCTGTGCCATGGTGGTGCCAGACTTTGAGCTGATCTGTGAGATTATGTTGGTGGCCGAGGGCTTCCTCCAGGCCCGGGCCTTAGCCAGGAAGTTCATCACGCTCTACCAACTCTGCAAGGAGCTCCTGTCCAAGCAGGTGAGCCCTCTGCTGTGTTCTGGATCCCCAAAATCAGGGATGTGACACTCTGCTCTGGATCCCCAAAATCAGGGATGTGACACCCTGCTCTGGATCCCCCAAAATCAGGGATGTGACACTCTGCTCTGGATCCCCCAAAATCAGGGATGTGACACTCTGCTCTGGATCCCCAAAATCAGGGATGTGACACTGATCTGTATCCCCCAAAATCAGGGATGTGACACCCTGCCATGCACCTTCACAGCTTTTAAACACTGACTGTGTTTGTGGCAGCTGCTGGGAGAAGGGAGGGTTTGGTTTGTGATCACCAGAGCAATGACATTTTCAAACTGCTCTCCTGGAGGATCTGCAGGAACAGATTTGACCAACTGCATTAGTGAGGGAGATTTTTCAAAAGCCTCAAATGCCACCATGATTGGGGCAGTATTCAGTGACCCTTGGCTTTCCAGTCTCTTAGTTCCTATTGATTCTCCTGTGCCTGGTAACCTGGTGATGGAGAAGTTTGGGTGTCTGAGGCCTCAGAATGGATTAACAAGCCTTCCACCTCAGTAGCTCCTGCAGATCCAGGGCTCTGGCAGGCCTTGCTTAACCTGCACAAAGGCCATGGTTTTAGGATTTAGGGGAATAGATTGCTTAGGTCTCCAGAGTGCTGACTTAGTGCCAGCTCTGAGCCTATGTGATGGCAAGAACAGCTGAATTATTTGACTCCTTAGTGCTCTCCCTGGTGGGAAGCTCACCTTCTGAAACGGAGACTCGGGCTGGTGGGGGTCTCTGGCCACGACACAAATAACGAATTTGGCTTCATTTCCATTGCTGCCTGCTCTGGCAGCTGGGACTGCTGGTTTTTACCCCTGCCTAGGCATAAACTCAGCCCTGTTTTTCCTTCCTTCCTCCCCCCCTGCAGGACCACTACGACTGGGGTCTGCGGGCCATCAAGTCGGTGCTGGTGGTGGCCGGCTCCCTGAAGCGCGCCGACCCCGGGCGGCCCGAGGAGCAGGTCCTGATGCGCTCCCTCCGCGACTTTAACATCCCCAGAATCGTGGCGGACGACGTGCCGGTGTTCATGGGGCTGATCGGGGACCTGTTCCCCGCCCTGCACGTGCCTCGGAAGCGCGACCTGGGTTTCGAGGCCGTGGTCAAGGAGGCCGTGCTGGAGCTGCGGCTGCAGCCCGAGGAAAGCTTTGTGCTCAAAGTAAGGCCAAGGGATATTCTGCTCTACGTGCTCCATCATCAGCTCAGATGGGTTTTCTCAACCGCCTTTGCTTCTCCAAAGAGGGCTCTGCACAGTCACAGAATCCTAGAATGGTTTGGGTTGGAAGGGACCTTAAAGCTCGGCTGGTTCCACCCTCTTTCCACTTTCCACGATCCCAGGGTGCTCCCAAGCCCTGTCCACCTTGTCTTGGACACTTCCAGGGATGGGGCAGCCACAATATTCCCCTTGCAGACAGACTTTGATGGAGCACAGTCAGCTGTGCTGGCTCTGACTGCTCCTAAATCCAGCTCTGCCTTTCCCTGGATTTACAGGGACTGACTCTCGTGCACGTGCAGAGCCTCCTTGGCTGGTGGCTGTCACATGTGAACAGTGCTGGAGGTTTGTCTGCATGCTCAGGGTTTCACCATCATGGTTAGAGTGGTCAGACCAAACTCAGGGTCAAATCCCTTTCTGTGTCTAGGTCACAACTTTCTATACAAGAGCCCCAATGAAAGCTAATTTCACAGAATGGTTTGGGCTGGAAGGGACCCTAAAGGGCATCTCATTCCAACCCTAAGCCATGGACAGGGACTCTTTCCCTGAGATTTTGAACTTCGGTTTGGTGTGTGTGTCTGAGCTCTGGGGGTGTTTCCCCAGGTGGTGCAGCTGGAGGAGCTGCTCAGTGTCCGGCACTCCGTGTTCGTGGTGGGGGCTGCAGGCACAGGCAAGTCTCAGGTGCTGAGGTCCCTGCACAAAACCTACCAGAGAATGAAGCACCGTGCTGTGTGGACAGACCTCAACCCCAAAGCAGTCACCAATGACGAGCTCTTTGGCATCATTAACCCAGCAACGAGAGAGTGGAGAGATGGTAAATGTCTTTTCGTGGCTGAATTTGGAGATAAAAAGGGTATTTTTAAGGAGGGGATGGTGGGTGTCTGTGTGCAGGTCTCACAACCCAGGTGCTGCTCCCAGCTGTGTGAGGGTTTGCTGTTGGAAGGACATGTAGGGAATCACAGCTTTTTGGGAATTTATCCTTTTGCCATAAGGATAATCATCATGTCTGTTAATGTCAAGTTTGACCCCAAGATTGTAAGAGTCCTCATTTCCCAGGCCTGCAGTCAAAGGAGGAGTCTGAATGCACAGGGTTGGCTTCTCAAGGGTGTTTATTTTCCCTTCTCCAGAACATTCTGTCTCTGCCCTGCTGAGCTCTGTCCAGCAGCTTGACCATGGCATTCTGTCTGCCCTCAGGGTGGGGTTTGCATTTTATACCAAAAACTGCCTGTGCCATGTTTACAATAACGTGCCAATATCTGACATTTATGTTGGACAGTGTGTCTGTGCCTTAAACCAACAGAAAAGTGTCACCATCACAGCAAGGCATGGAGGGCAAGGAGAAGGAGAAGGTCAGGGCACACCCAAATCCCTCCATCTTGTCCCCTTGAACCCCATTCTAAAACCCTCAAAATTCTACTTTTTCACCCTGTGTTAACTCAACTACCACACTACTCAAACCCTTGTGGCTTGTAATTCCTCACACAGAGTTGGCAGCTTTTTCCACGGGCTAAAATCAAAGCCACAGGTGTTTGTGACTTGGTGCCAAGGTCTCTGAGCCCTGCCAGGGTGTGGAGGCAGGCAGGGCAGCCAGAGGGATGTGCTGGGCTCCCACATGTTAACACCAACACTTCCCAGTTCCTAACTGGGACAGGTTGTTTTTTGGGTTTGGGCTGCTGATGGGAGAGAATTCCCTCCTGCCTTGTGCTGTGCACTGGGGCCCCCCAAAAAGAGCCACTGCCAGGTTTCTGTGGCTGGACACTCCCAGCAGCTTTTGAGAGGTTTTTCCCACTGAATATCCCTGCCTGATCTCCAGCACACGGCGCTGGCCAGGCTGTTGATCCTGATTGCTCCTGAGGAGGATGAGATGAGCATTTAAGACCTGCTGAGAGATTACAGAGATGCAGAGTGAAAACGCTGGGTTGTGACTAATCCAGAAAGGCAGCTTTGATTCCCTGTGTGGCTGTTCTGGGAGCTGAGGGGGAGGTGAGGGAGGACAGCTCCATAAATCATCCTCGGCCAGAGGTCTCCAGGAGAGGAGCTGCCACCACCTTCCCTGCCCCCTGCCACCACCCCTCCTGCCCCCTGCTCTGCTCCAGTGCCAGAGTTAATTTCTTTTTAATTGTGACTGGGGACCCTAAATCAAAGTGACAGGCGGAAATGTGGGATGTAGCCAGCCCTCTGCAGACAGAGCTGCACCCTGGGGATTGTGGATCAGGGACTGTGGGTGGCACTGGACAGCAGGAGAGACATTGGCAGGTGGCTGTCCAGTGTTCTCAATCCCCTAACGTTTCAGGAGAACTTACAGGACTCCTCTCTGATGGCTCATGGCAGATATTTTCTGCATTAATCATTCCTGAAAATGTTGTTTCTTGATGCCAAAGAGCAGCCAGGCCATTTTCAGCACAGCTGACAGGAGAGGATGTGTCCCCTTATGCATCAGCTCCTCCTTTTCCTCTTCCCGAGTCCATCCTGTCACTCATTTCACTGCCAGCAGCTGGGAAGTTTGCACATGTTAGGTGAGAAAAGGCCTCACAAGGGAATCCTAAAAGTGTTATTTGTGGAACCAAACTCCTGTTTCAAATCCTGAAACCCCTCTGTGGCGTGGATGCCCGAGGCTGGGAGAGGGGCACTTCCACATGGCAGCTGCTGCCCTGGCTGTGATGCTGCCAGGCAGGAGCTGCTGCTGGCACGGACAGTGCTGGAGAGGTTGCCAGGCTGTGTCCAGCGTGAGGAAGGGAGCCCAGGCAGAGCCAGGGAGGTGTTGGTTGTGTCTGACCCCCTCTCGTAGCTGTGTGGCTCAGCTGTGCTGCCTTGGCTGTGCACAAGGTTGGTTTCGGTGCCACCAGCGGTTCCCGACCTGCACCACGAGGGAATCGCTGGTCCTGGAGAAACAAAGAGCGTGCCTGTCACAATTCACCACAAAAGAGGCTCTTTGTAATGTTTGCCTGATGTTCCTTCACGCAGAGCAGCCTTTCCCCTGGTATTTCCTCGTGTGGAGGAGAGTGATGGTTTTGTGGAGCTCTCATTTGCCCTGCAGTACTTCAGCTCTGTTCCCAGCTTCTCACTCTTCTTTGCATTCATTATTTACTCCCCTCGAGACTCTGTATATTCTCTGTCTCCTTGATTTTACTGACATTTTGTTCTGTCACTCAATGTCAGTCTGGGCTTGTTCTCCCCTCATTCTCACTAAAGACATGACCCAGTGTTTAAAGCGTCTTGATTTTCCTGATATACTTCAAGCTACAGGAAAAAAAAAACAAATATAAGAATTTCCAAGGCATATTCAGATGGTTTTCTCTGCATTGTGTAGTTTGTGGTGTTTGTTCTCTGAGTATCTGCTCTTTATTTTTCCTGTGTCTTTTGGAAGCTCATGTAGGCCTACAGTCATTCTCAGTGAAAATAACTCTGATAATCCTTTTTTCTTCAAAGCAGATATCATTATATAGTATTATTTATGTCCAGATGCAAAGAGTTATGAATGTTTAAGGGGAAAGCATAATTTTTAGGAAGTTGCTGGAACAATCCGTTAGAGCAGGTGACAACTTCAATGTTCATCAACATATTTGTGTCACCCTCCCAGGACTGTTTTCATCAATCATGAGGGAGCTGGCCAACATCTCACATGATGGTCCCAAGTGGATGGTACTAGATGGAGATATTGATCCAATGTGGATTGAATCTCTGAACACTGTGATGGATGATAATAAGGTAATGGATGCAAGGTAAAGAAGCAGGTATTCCTTGTCAAGAGTGATTCAGCCTGGGAGAAATGCAGATTGTAATAACATCTCCTGGAATAATGCAGCTGTGTTTCTCCAGACACACCAAACAATATTGCATAAAGGCAATGGTGCATGAGGGAAATAACTTAGAGCTTGTTTTCATTGGAATTTCCCTTTTCGGGAGAGTTGTGCACGTGAGTAATTGCAAATGTCCTGATCATAACTTTAGGCCCTTTAGAAGTAAGGTAGGGACATAATTCTGTGTCTTTTCCCCACCCTGAGGGAATGCTTTGGATTCTGGGTTGTGCAAGAGCGAAGGAGCATTCTGTGCCTGTCAGAAATCATGCCTGGCATCACAGAATGGTTTGGGCTGGAAGGAATCCTAAGGCTCACCCCATCCCAGCCCCTGCCATGGCAGAGACACCTTCCACTGTCCCAGGCTGCTCTGAGACCTGTCCTTTGGGCACTGCCAGGGATCCAGGGGTGGCCACAGCTTCTCTGGGCACCCTGTGCCAGGGCCTGCCCACCCTGCCAGGGAACAATTCCTGCCCAATCTCCCATCCATCCCTGCCCTCTGGCAGTGGGTGCCATTCCCTGGGTCCTGTCCCTTGTCCAAGGTCTCTCTCCTGCTCTCTTGGAGCCCCTTCAGGTACCAAAAGGCCACAGTAAGGTCACCCCAGATTCTCCTTCAGGCTAAACACCCCCAGTTTTCTCAGCCTGTCTGGGAACTAACAGAGCTGCTCCATCCTCTGCTCATCCTGGAGCCTCCTCTGGGCTCTGCAGCAGCTCCAGCTCCTGGGCTGGGGCAGCTCTGCACGTGGGCTCTGGCCTCAGTGGGGCAGAGGGGCAGAATCCCCCCTTGTCCTGCTGGCCCTGCTGGGGCTGCAGCCTTTGCTGCCGTGCCTCAAGGAGCTGGGCTGGGCAGCCAAGCTCAGCAGTGCCAAGTGCTAAACGCTCTTCATTCCTGTTCCTGGCAGAGCTTCAGGCTGTCTGTCTGTCTGTCTGCACATGCAGGTGCTGACCCTGGCCAGCAACGAGAGGATCCCCCTGAACCCCACGATGAGGCTGCTCTTTGAGATCAGCCACCTGCGCACGGCCACCCCGGCCACCGTGTCCCGGGCAGGTGGGTCCTGCCTGGGCTGCCCTGGCTGCAGGTGGCACCTGGGGCTGTTAGCTGCCTTTTGTTGGCCAGTCTTAAGCTGTGCCAAGGGAAATTTAGGTTGGATATTAGGAAAAAGTGTTTTACAGAAAGGGTGATGAAATTCTGGAGTGGCCTGGATGTGTTTAACGAAGCCTGGATGTGGCACTGGGTGCCAGGGTTTAGTTGAGGTGTTGGGGCTGGGCTGGACTCGATGATCTTGGAGGTCTCTTCCAACCCAGTGATTCTTTGGAAGCTGCCAGGCTGGGAGCACAGCTGCCTGTAGTGTGCAGGGAGTGTTCCTGAAGCTCACAGACACACTGAGGATGCCAAGCTCAGCCCCACTCGGGGTCTGCCATCATCCTGGGGGTGCACTTGGAGTGTTCCCAATGCTGCTATGGGGTCATGGCACTGCTGAGAGAACACTCCTGCACAGCTCTGTGTGGGCCTGATGAGGAGAGAGCAGTGTCTGTCCCACAGAGCTCCTGATCTTTTGGAGCAGTGCTTGGGAACAGGGAATGAAGGTGTCCCCTGGTGTCTGGTCTGCTCAGCCAACCCACATTCCAAATTCGAAGCAGGGTCCTGAGAGGTGTCCTGGTTTCCTGAGTTACATCTCTCCACTGTTAATGTTTCTCCTCTGCAGTGGAGCACGAGGAAGGGGCAGGCAATGAGGGACCCGGTGTATTTGACAGGGTTTCAGTGGTCTGAGAGTAGCTGAAAGTTTCTGGTGGGAAAGAGAGAGCCTGTGCTGTGCCCTTACTCTTGTCTCTCCTCCTGCACCTCAAGGGATCCTGTACATCAACGCCTCGGACCTGGGCTGGAGTCCCCCCGTGAGCAGCTGGATTGACGGGCGGGAGGTGCAGTCAGAGAGGGCCAACCTGACCATTCTGTTTGACAAGTACCTGCCCGTTTGCCTGGACACCCTGAGAACCAGGTACCACTGCAGGGGCCTTGTGTCCCCCTGGCGAGGGCAGCTGGTCACTCACCACCTTCCAGACCAGCTCCAGGGCTGGCAGTGTCCTCCTTGTCCCCAGGAGTGGCTTCAGCTCCAGGAAGCTGTGGGTGAGGGGCAGCTGGAGCTCCATCCTTGCTTGGTCTGATCTGGTTCTCTTTGCATTTTGATCTGATGGTTCCTGTGCCTGGATCAGTTCCGTGTCTCTTGGAAATCAAACCCAGGAGATCCTAAAGGGAAAATCTTTCCAGTCTCCTGATGTGTCAGGCTAGATCTGAGTTCACTGCACAAGTTTTGGGTCAGTAGAGCAGATTTCAGACCACTGCTGAAAGAAAGTGTGGAAGATGCAGAGCAGATCCTCTCCCCACATCTCTTCCTGCCTCCTGGGGATGAGGAGGAAGCTGGTGTTGGTGTGAGAGGTGGGATTGCTCCAGAGGCAGTCCTCTCTTGGATTTCTTTCCTGAAGCATTTGAGCACAGCTGAGTCCCTCTGTGTGAGCACCCGGCCTGGGTGTGTTCCATGGACAGACACTGACACTGAATGGGAAAAACAGGACAAGGAGTGATGGCTTTAAACTGAACTAGGACAAATTTAGATTAGGGATTAGGAAGAAATTCCTGGCTGTGAGGTGCCCAGAGCAGCTGTGGCTGCCCCTGGATCCCTGGCAGTGCCCAAGGACAGGCTGGACAGGGCTGGGAGCACCTGGGGCAGTGGGAGGTGTCCCTGGTATGGCAGGGGTTGGAATAGATGATTTTTAAAAGTTCCCTTCCAACCCAGTCTAGTTTATGATTGTGTGATTCTCCATCCTCTGCTTGCTCCCCATACCTGCAGTTTTAAAAAAAAAATAAGAATAAGAAAAATCAGTGAACAACTGAACCTGGGCACCATCAGCCCCAACAAGGAGGTGTCAGGAGGAGCTGCTTGAGTGCAAGTCTTGCTCCTTGGGACTGGGAGTTGGGAATCTTGATGGGGAGCTGCTCTGTGGGTGCCCAAACTTTAAAGCTGATGGCAGCAAAGCCCATCAAGCATCTCCAGCTCTCTCTGCTGAGCAATTGTCAGCCCGTGAAATCCCCAGGATTAGCTGCACCAGCCCCGAGCAGAGTATTTTGGTAGCTTGCTTAATTCAGAAATTGTAAAACCAACCTTTCAAATAGCTCTAATTACTTTATGGAGGACTTCAGTGCTGCTACAATATTAGTTTGGAATTCTGTAAGTGTAGCTTAAACGAATGTAAAATAGCAAGATGAAAGGTTTTATTTTATTACTCCTCTATTTGACCACTTTTGAACTCCTGGCGTTCCCAGGAAATCATCGCCTTCAGCAATTCCTCCATTTTATTCTTTCAAGAGGATCAAAGTTTTTAAATGCCTGAAACTTCTGATTACTGTTATTATGTGTGTGTGTGCCAGTGCCAGCGGGGCCAGGCAGAGGATGGATGTTCTCCTCAGTGCTCTTCCAGGGAATGAGACACCCACTGCTGACAAGGAAAATGCTGATATTCTGGCAAAGCATTCCTGCCTTGCTTTCCTGGGCTGGGAGCAGCCCTGGTGCTTCACCCAATTGTATTTCCCAATTATGTTTTCCATTTCCACCCCTCAGATTTAAGAAGATTATTCCAATTCCTGAGCAGAGCATGGTTCAGATGCTGTGTTACCTCCTGGAATGCCTGCTGACAGAGGACAACACGCCTCCTGACTGTCCCAAGGAGCTTTATGAGCTTTACTTTGTCTTTGCTGCTGTCTGGGCCTTTGGTGGCTCCATGTTCCAGGACCAGGTAAGAAGGGATGTGCCACATCAGCATCTTTCAAAAGACCTCTTATTGCCTTTTTCCCCCCATTACTTTTTTCTACTTTCCAAGACCTAAAGCTGTGTCAGTGATGCTGTTTGACCTGGAAACCTGAACTAAACAATCCCTTTCATGAAAAGCCTCATTATCCAGGGGGGAGCACTGGAGAATGGCCCAGCCCAGCGTGGTGCTCCCTTGGTGCCATCACCTCGAGGCTTTGTGGAGGATTTAACCCTCCATTCCCTGTGTGCCAGCTGGGAAAACCACAGCCCTGGTTCTGTCAGTGACTTTTAAGCCCAGCCTAGGGGGCACTTGCCCAGCAGAGGAGCTTCAGCCTCTGGCTCTGTCTGGAGCGTGGTCGGTGGCACTGGGACGTGGCATTCCCGTGCCACAGCAGCTGGCCCTGGCATGGCAGGGCTTGGCACAGCTGGGTGTGTGGCAGGAGGAGCTGGGAGCAGGCTCAGCATCCCGCTGGGAGGATTCTGCTCTGTAAATGTCAGGGAGGAGAGCGTGAACACGCGGCGTCCGAGCGAGGGGGAGCCTGATGAAAAACCATCCAATATAAAAGCTGTTTATTGCTCCCTGCTGAAGGTGCCCTTCCTGGTGACCTTTCGCTGCCGAAATGTCAGGAGAAACAGGCTGGAAGGCTTCCCACTGCTCCGTGTTTGTTGGTGGGGAGCGAGGCCCCTCTGTAAAAACAGATGATAGATTTGCCATTTCCAGGCCCTGAAATTAGCAGCAATCCACACGGGGTTTTTGTTAAGGAAGCAGTTTGAGCTCGACATCGTTCTGGCAAAAGAGCTGGGGCTGGGGCTGCTCCACTTAAGGGCTCAGCCCCTCCCAGCACTGCGAGCAGGGCGAGGCACCACTGTGAGAAAGCTTTTAGCAGCACTGCACATCCCTTTTCTGCTGCCGGGCTGAGGAGTTGTGACAGCAGGAGAAAGGAGATTACAGTCATTCTGCCTCTCTGGGTAGCACGAGACTGCAAAATCTTGGATGCTAATAATGTGTTTTTCAAATCCTCTGGTCTGCTGATGTGTGCTGGCTCGGGGAGCTTTGCAAAGGACACTCCATTCAAAGCCAGGTTTCCTGGCACTCCATGGTCCCACCTGGTCCCAAAAACCCGTGTGGTGGCTGTGGGGAGGAGAGACCCAATAGAGATGCCCCAGGAACAAACTGTACTGCTAAAACTGGCTCAGTGGTGCATGTGCTCTCTCCCAGACATCTTTTTAGCAGCACTTTCCCCCTCCTTACCCCCCTGTTCCTCCCCAGGGCTGAGGGCTGCAGTCCCTGTGCTCTGCATGGGAAGGGTTCAGACAGTGGCTGGCCCATTTTCACACAGGAGACCTGAGGCAGGGAAGGGACTAAGCACATTTTGCAAATCCTGACTCAGTGTATAAAGCAAAAACTGTTTCCCTAGCGCCCAAAACAAAAAAAAAAAAGTTCAGATGCTTGAAAATTTCCATGCGTGGAGAAATAGAAGGGAGAAAAGCAGGAAAGCAGGAGCTTGCTTTCCTCTCTCCTATTCTTTGCTGAACTGGGGTCTGCAGTCCTGCTGCTCCTGCTTGAAAAGAGGCCAGAAAACAACAAAACGTTTGCAGGGTGTGATTTACGAGGAAGAGATTTGGTATGCATGCTCTGACTGTCCATGGCCACGGATGGAGATGGATGTGGTGTCCTTGTCTGTTGGAAGAAGTAGGCACCAAAAATCAATCAAGTGTCTGTTTAGTCATAGGCACGTATTTCTCTTTTTCAAATTGATCCATCTGTCTCATCTCAGACATACTAGGAGTGATCAACACAGAGGATGAATTATTTAGGGGAATAAATAGGAATGATGAGAAAAAAATGAATAAAATGAAAAATTAGATGTAATAATAGGAAAAAGGATAAGATTGTTATGCTGTGGGATATATTTTTAAGGACTAATCCCACTCTGTTGGACTGGGATAAATAACATTCTCCATCTCTATTGAATTTCCCTGGATTTGTCTGTTTTCTTCTCTTTTTGTCCTGCAGCTTGTGGACTACAGAGTGGAGTTCAGCAAGTGGTGGGTGGCAGAATTCAAGACAATCAAGTTCCCTTCTCAGGGCACAGTCTTTGACTTTTACGTTGATCCAGAAACAAAGAAGTTTGAGCCTTGGTCTAAACTTATTCCTCAGTTTGAATTTGATCCAGAGATGCCCCTGCAGGTAGGTGACCCCGGCAGGCTGCTGGGCTGAGGAGTTCCTGTGTTTTAGTGACTGAACGTGGGTGTTTCAAGAGGTCTGGTGAAAGGCCAGGCACTGATGGAATTCTTCACTGGATACAACTAAATTACCCTTTTTTTTTTGCTGTGCTTCAACTGTAACACCACAACCTCCATCCATCTTCCAAATGTGGCAGGGGCAGGGAGCTGCTGTGCCCAGGGTGCAGAGAGAAGTGGTGAGACAGAGCAGGGACAAAGCCTCTGAGACACCACGGCTTGCTGCCTTTCTTGGTGGCTGTAACTAGACATGGGTTCATGTTTGGGCCAAGAAAAGAGTTCCTCAGGCAGTGAATTGTGGCTGCCAGTTGCTCCTCTCTGTTTTTTCATCAATGCCACAGCTGACTTGCAAAAATCATCACTGTTTCAGCAAGGCGTGCTTTTGTGGGGGGGATCCAGGCGCTGCTCCCAGGGGCTCACCTGCAAAGATGCAGCACATCACTCCTCCCCTAAAGAGCTAAGAGCCGAAGGCCTCAGCCTCAGTGGCAGGGCAGGGGACGCTGAGGTGGTTGCTGTGCCCCCAGGCCTGCCTGGTGCCCACGGCCGAGACGGTTCGCCTGCGGTTCCTCGTGGCCAGGCTGCTGCAGCGCCGGCGCCCCGTGCTGCTGGTGGGCACTGCTGGCACGGGCAAGTCTGTGCTGCTGGGGGACACGCTCTGCTCGCTGGACACCGACGCCTTCCTGGTGAAGAAAGTCCCCTTTAACTACTACACCACCTCTGCCATGCTGCAAGGTGAGCTCTTATACCATGCCAGGGGGGTTTAGGTTGGACATCGGGAGGGATTTCGGCACTGAAAGGGTGGTCGGGCATTGGAACGGGCTGCCCAGGGAGGTGGGGGAGTCAGCATCCCTGGAGGGGCTTGGCAAAGCCTGGATGTGGCACTCAGTGCCGTGGTTTAGTCAACAGGGTGGTGTTAGGTGACAGGTTGGACTCGATGATCTCAAAGGTCTTTTCATTCTCTGTAATTCTGTGTCATTCTGTGTGATTCTGTGTAATTCTGTGACATCCTGTGACATTCTATGTGATTCTGTGTCATTCCGTGACATTCTATGTGATTCTGTGTGATTCCGTGACATTCTGTGTGATTCTGTGACATTCTATATGTTCCTGTGACATTCTGTGCCATCCTGTGACATTCCTGGGGCATCCATGGGGGTTTGGAGCTGGATGTGCACTGGGGAGCTCAAGGAAAGACCCGTGGCTGAGTTGTCCATGGGTGTTGTTGTGGTCACACTCACAACCCCACAGTGAAACTCTCTGCCCAGCAGAGCCCTGCTTTTGTAGAGATGATGATTTCCAAGCTGAGAATTTGCCTTCTTAACCCCACCCCTCTGGTTCAGGGCTGTGCCAAAGCCCAGGCTTCAATCTGCTGCAGTTTTCATGGCTTGTGTCTGACTTGAAGCGTGTCTCTAGCACGCTGGAATTGAAGATGGGTTTCTTGGAGAGGATCCACACTGTCCTCGGGGTGCAATGATGGGAACTGCATCCCAGTTAGTGGTGAGGATGGTGCTAATAGATATGTGCAGGCTGGAAGCCAGGGCTGGTTC
Source organism: Chloebia gouldiae (assembly GCA_003676055.1). NCBI lineage: Eukaryota > Metazoa > Chordata > Aves > Passeriformes > Passeridae > Chloebia > Chloebia gouldiae. The sequence goes on from QUSF01000143.1 coordinate 48,744, forward strand.
CTGGGGCTGTGCTCCTGTCCTGCCACATCCCACATGTCCCATGGAGCAGGGGCACAGAGCTTGCTGACCTGGGGGGCTCAGACCCACAAGGAATCTCTTGCCCCAGGGAATCCCTTCAAGGAAAAAAAAAAAAAAAAAAGGGTAAAACCTCCCCTTCTGACCAGTCTCGAAGCCATGGGCAGTGTGGTGGTTGCAATCTCATTTTTTCCTTTTCCTCCTGGAGTGGGGAGTGCCCTGGCTTGGGGAGGGGCTGAGCTGAGGACCCTGGTGTTCCCCACCTGCCCAGGTGAGCGTGTGCAGCTGTGGGGCAGGTACAGAGTGTCCCTGTTACTCTGAGATCCAGGCTGAGCCCTCCCTTCCTTCCTCTGCAGAGCCCAGCACATCTTCATCGCAGGGAAATGTGATTTATGCTGCCTGGCATCCTTCCCCACTGCTCATTTTTTAGTTAATTTGTCCCTTTTTGTGGAGTTTGTCAGCTGGCTGCTTTTTTTTCTTCCCCAGCAGGTGCCTCTTTAGATTTGTAAAATGTGAATCCAAAGCACTTTGGGATTTCAGTTTTTATTTACTTTACGAAGAGCCAACCTGAAAGCCAGGGATGTTCAGCCAAGGTGCCTGTTGGGACAGAGATTTTTGAGGTGCAGAGCTGCACTTTTGAGGGGAAGCACAGGGATATGTGGTTCAAACAATCTTTGTGGACCTGTAACTTACAGATTTTCATGTGCACAGGGGCTAAAAGGAGCCCAAACCTGAGCACAGTTTGGGGATTTTCTTTGGGATATTGTGAGCAAATCCCACTGGTGGTGGAGCCTGGACCTCTGGAGTGCTGCTCTATGGACCTCTGCTCCTCCATCAGCTCTATACCTGCCCTCACTGCCCACCTTCCCCCTCCAGATCTGCCTTGAGAAAACGACAATAAATGTTGTTTTTGGGGGTTGGATATTCTTCCCCCTTTGGCCATCAGGGTGAGAGGAGCCACACTCGCCAAGTTTGGTGTGCAGTGAGTGTTTGAGGGGCTGATGGGGATGCGTCAGGAGCCCAGAGCAGGGACCCTGCAGGATTATTGTGGCATAAGCTTTGAATTAAAATGCAACTTCCACAAACATGTCACTTCATCCCCAGTAATTGCATTTCACTATGATGAATCTCCTGCATCCTTGTTTAACCTCGAAAAGGGCTGATTTTATGTGTTAATTAAGGCCTAATTAAATTTAAATTAAATGCTTATTTGAAACACTTAATTTGACTTGCTACCAGAAATTTCAAATATTGTGGTTTTATTGAAGGGGGAGAGAGACTCCACTGAGGAAAAATCTATCATTTTTCTAAGCACAATTCATGGTTTTGTGCAGAAGTGTCTGTGACAAGAAAACAGCTGAATTCTTAGTGGGTAACCAGGCTGTCTGCAAGGCACCCAAGCAGGAAACAAATGGGGTTTTAAAAGATTTGAGGTCTGAAAAAAACCCAGAATATAAATTTTCCCTAATAACTTTTGCCCTTGATAAGGGATGGCTGAAGTGTGCATTTGCACAAAATTTTTATCAAAACTCCCAGTTGTCCCTAATTACAGAGGATTGCTCCTTGCCACGCTGCTGCTTACAGGACTGGTGATAACCCCAAACTGTGTCAGTGAAATAAATTCTGCCTCCATCTCCAGGAGGGCTGGGGAGCACCTGGAGAGGTGAGGATGGGCTCCAGGAAAGCCCCTGGCAGGAAATTCACCCCAGAAAAGCTGCTGCTGTTTGCTTTGCCCCTTCCTGAGGCAGTAAAGGTTGCTCAGGCTGCAGTGAAAGAAATCAATAACCTATAAAACATTTTGTGCAGCAGTGTGGGGTGATCTGCATTAAATATCACTCCAGCATCGTAAATATTCCCAATATGCTACAGTCTAGAGCAGCACATAACCTCAACCTTCTCCTAAAGCAAACAGGAATTTTCCAGAGCTTCCAAATGAGTTTTCTCTCCATGCTCTTCCTTCCTAAAAAGCCCCAGACATGGAGCTGGGCGGGCAGGGGCTCCCTGCAGCAGGCAGGGGGCTGGGCTGAGCGCTCATCCCAGTCACTGCTGTCCCTGCAGGTGTGCTGGAGAAGCCTCTGGACAAAAAGGCTGGCAGGAATTACGGCCCCCCGGGCACCAAGAGGCTGGTGTACTTCATGGATGACCTGAACATGCCCGAGGTGGACGCCTACGGCACCGTGCAGCCCCACACCCTGCTCAGGCAGCACCTGGACTACGGCCACTGGTAGGAGGCTGCTGGGCCCTGCTCTAGGGGAAAATGGAAAAGTTGGTGCCTCGAGCCCACCCAGGGATGCCAGAACTGTCGGGGACAGCTTGTTGGGACCCCAGCAGTGTGGAAGTTCTCTCCCCAGCCCCTTGCAGCCAAAGGAGGAGTCTGGAATGCGTCCCATTGTGCTTTCAAGGTTGTTTATTTTCTCTTTTCTAGAACGTTCTTTCTCTGACTTGCCGAGCTCTGCCTAGCAAGTCAGCCATGGCATTCTGCCTCGAGCAGCTCCCACCTTATATACTCAAACCTACGTGTCTATGTTTGCAATTTATTACCAATTCTCATCACCCATGTTAGACTGTGAATCTCTACCTTAAACCAATAGAAAAGTGTCACCATCACCACAAGACATGGAGGGCAAGAAGAAGGAAAAGAAGGTCAGGACATGCCCAAATTCCTCCATCTCAATCCCCTGAATTATATTTCAAAAACCCCAAAATTCTACTTTTTTCACCCTGTGTTAATTCAACTACTCAAAACCTTGTGACTTTTAATTCCTCATACAGAGTTGGCAATTTTTTCCACGGGCTAAAATGGAAGCCACAGGTGTTTTTGACCTCATGCCAAGGTCTCCAAGCCCCCTGGCAGGGTGTGGAGGCAGCCAGGGCAGCCAGAGGGATGTGCTGGGCTCCCACAGCTACCTGGCAGATTTGCACTACTAAAAGCAAGCAAAGCAAAAAAGCAGAAGCTTAATATTTGATTGAACTCCATATTTCCCTTAAGCTGTCACCTAACAAAAAAATCTGCAACACTACTGATTGCCACACTTACAAAACCCAAAGTTCACAGTCTTTTGTGGGTGAAACACAAGATGTCAGGTACAAATATGGGCTGAGACCTTTTTGTCCAGTCTGGTGGTGGGCACGGGGTTTGAGATGAATGCAGAGCCCTGTTCCCATCCCGAGGTGGAGCTGGCTGGAGGCTGTGGGTGAGGAGAGCACTGTGGGCTCTGCCAAATCCCCAGTGAACATTCCCTGAGTGGAGGGAGGCCATGGACTGCCCCTGCTGGGAGCTCCTGATGCTGTTTTCAGCCAGGCAGCAACAAAAGTCGTTTTCCAGGCACAGGTGATCTGTAGGCAATCCAGGAGCAGTGTTTTGGAAGGAGATTGGAGAGTTTTACACTGCAGCCAGTGGGACAGGAATACTCACAGCTCTCCCACGGGAAAAACAAGGCAGAGACATTCCCAGTCTCCTCAGCTGGGAGTGTGCTTGAGTAAAATCTTCCCAACCACGGGCACAGCGGGGTGGAAGCAGCAATTCAGGGCTGTGGGTGTTGGGGAGGTTGGGAAAAGAGAGGGCTGGGTGGGGTGTGTGGGAGCAATGCCACGTTTTGGGGACACCATGGGCCACCTGTCTCCTCCCAGGTGGGTCCAGGCTCCCTGCCCTGCTCTCAGCAGCACCTCTGGGCACCCTCAGTGCTCCTGCTCAGCCCAGGGTGCTGAGGAGGGACAGAGGCACAGCTCTGGTCCCCTTGGGCTGCTCTGGCTGCAGCAGTGACCCAGGGGCTCTGCTGCACATCCTGCCCCCATCCAGAGCCACTCCTGTGGTTTCCCACAGTTTCCCTGCCAGAGCTGGGTCTGACCCCAGAGCTTTGCTCAGCAGAGCTGATGGAAATGTCAGAGCTCCAGGATTTCCCCCAGGAGCAGGGCCCTGTGTGCTGGGCCATCTGCAGACATGCAGCATTCTCTGCCCCCTGGAGAAGGGCAGAATGTGACCCCCTGAGGCCAAAGGGTCCTGGCAGCCCACAGACACGCCCAGGGGTGTGTGGTGACCATCTGTGGCTTTTGCTGTGCCCCAAGGTACGACAGGAGCAGGCTGTCCCTGAAGGAGATCAGCAACGTGCAGTACGTGTCCTGCATGAACCCGACTGCGGGGAGCTTCACCATCAACCCCCGCCTCCAGGTACAGCCCTGCTCCATGGCCCTCCTTCTGGGGGGTTCTTCAGCCTCAAGGCTTCAGGAGAACCTGTGGCAGATGCTGCTGTTGCTCAATCAGTGGAAACAGCACGGATCTGTGACGTGACTGTAATTCCTGATGGAATTTCTCCCTTCTTTGGGTTTCCTCTTCTTTTACTGCTCAGTGCGGGGAAGAAGTCACAAGTTCCCAGCCACTCTCAGGAAAACTTGTGGTTCAGACAGGCAGGTTTTACCTTCCTCTAGCTGATAATTACTGCTGGACCATAGTTGTTGAAAGTCTTTTGGTGGTCAGGCATTGGAACTCGCAGCCTAGGGAAGTGGTGGAGTCACCAACTCTGGATGTGCTCAAACATGAGTAGATGTGGCACTCCACAGTGTGCTTTGGGGCTTGTTCAATGGCTGGGCTTGACCTCAGAGGTATTTTCTAACCTTAACCATTCCATGTTCTCTTCCTCTGCAAGTTCCTCATCAGCCAAGGGAGGTGGCACCTTCCTGGGGCCGCTCCAACCAGAGACAGGCCTGGGCTTCACCAGGGCTCTGTGGCACCTTCAGAGTATTCAGCTCCTCAGTGGAGTGAGCTTCCCTTGTGAAATGCCACTGAAAACCCCTTGTTCAGCCAGCAGAAGGTGTCTCCTGCCAGCTGTCCTCTGCCGGGGAATTGGAGGGGGGACAGAGTTCTGGTGGACTTCAAGTCATGGGATCACAGAGCGTGCCAGGTTGGAAGGGACCTCAGAGGATCATCTGGGCCAAGCTTTCCTGGGAAGTGGAGCCCGGATGAGATTGTTCAGTGCTGTGTCCACCCACAGAAAGGGCACTGACCTGGGAGGTGGTCTCCATCTCTCTGACCTTTCCACCTCTCACTTTCTCTTCCTCAGCGTCACTTCTGTGTGTTCGCTCTCTCCAACCCTGGCCAGGACTCCTTGTCCAGGATCTACAGCACCATCTTAGAGCAGCACCTGGCCAGTGGGAACTTCTCAGAGGCTGTGCAGAAATCAGCCCAGCAGCTCATTGCCCTGGCCCTGGGGCTGCATCGGAAGGTGGCTGCCACTTTCCTGCCAACAGCTGTCAAGTTCCACTATGTCTTCAACCTCAGAGACTTCTCCAATATCTTCCAAGTAAGTGCAGCTCCTGTCCTGTGGCATTTGGAGTTTGGCCCTGTGTCACAGGCAGCTGAGGCTCCTCTGGCCCTTGGTGAGCCAAACACAGTGTCCCACTCAGTAATGACACAGCACGGGTGTCCCCTGAGCTCAGGGGGTGACCTGGGGCCATTCCCTGACTCCTGACTGGTTTTGAGTGGATTCCAGAGCCATCCCCAGCTCCCCTGGTGAATGGGGAGGGATGCACAGCTCCAGAAGGAGTAGATTTTGAGGGGTTTGAAGTGTTCCAGTGGCTGGAGAAAGGACAAGCTGCAGAGAGCTTTGGGCTCCTGAGCCCAGCCCTTCGAGCAGTGGCTGCTGTCAGTGTGCTGAGCTGGGCTGGTTTTGGTGATCCCCACCCCAGTGGTGTGAGTCTGGGGGTCCATGGCACCACCCACCACACTGGGAACTCTTCCTGCAGGGGCAGGGGCTGGATACTCTGTGGGCTGCTGGCCCTGAGCAGAGGACAGCAGTGGCTGGTTCAGCTGCTCTGCCAGTGCCAGGGCAGCCTGGTGAGCACCTCCCAGCATTGTGCATGCAGGATGGCAGTTAAAAACCTGATAAATCAATCCAAACCAGCTTCAATTTTACCACTGAAACTGAACTACCAGCCACTGTACCAAAGCAAAGTTGTTCAGCTCCAGAAATATTGTCTTCCATCCTTTGGTGAGATTTTGTTTTTCTGATTTCCCCAGCCGTCTCGTGCTTTGAGGCAGCTGGTGTTGCTGCTCAAAGAGCCTTTCAAAGTTTCAGGCTGCTTAATAAAATTTGATCAATTCCTCAGCAGCCAAAGCGAGGGTCAGCACCGTAGCCTGTTCTAAACCCCCAGCTGGTCATTTGTCACTGTCCTTGTTAACATCTTCTGCACAAAATGGGGATGTGGAAGTTCAGAGCCTTGTGCCTGCCATCAGACAGGAGCTGGAGCAATGACAGACAGGGAAATCTGGGACCAGGACCTTAAAGAAGTGAATAACTCCACTGTGGCAGGAAGGAGTCAGGCCTGTCTCTGTGCTCAGCTGAGCATCAGCAGCTCAGACATGAGATGTGGGCCATGGTAAATCCTGCCTCACAGTTCATCTGGGCTTTGGGAGCTGCAGAAATTTCATGAAATGTGTGAAATTTCAGCATTTCAGTGGGAGGCTTTGATTTGATCTGCTGAATGTGCCAGGGTTGGGGGTAACAGAAAACATCCTGCCAGATCCCAGCTGTGGGCCAGAGGGCGGTGACAGGAATGCTCCTCATTCTCCTCATTCTCCTCATTCTCCTCATTCTCCTCATTCT
>QUSF01000143.1:55367-99458 GCA_003676055.1 Chloebia gouldiae
TCATTCTCCTCATTCTCCTCATTCTCCTCATTCTCCTCATTCTCCTCTCAAGGGATTCCCCATCCTCTTCCTTTGTTTGTTTCTTTTTAATGTTGGCCTCACCTCCATCCCAGATGCAGTGACCCACAGCCACGTGTCACTCATGCTTTTGGGCTGTGGGGTTCTTTAGATTCAGTCCCTTTAGAGGGATTGAGTGACCTTTAATTCTCTTCTAATCAGTTTAGGATCTGATGTGTTTTTCCTTCCTCCCTTTGAGTTGTCAGCTTTTCTCACCAATTTTATTTTTTTTTCTGGAATAAATAAAATAATTTGACAGCTGTAATGACAGATGTGAAACCCAAACAATCTGAGCCATGGACCAGTGAGCTGAGAGGGCCTGCTTTACATTGCTTTCAATGCATTTGATATTTAATGTATAAATAATTAGATGTTAGGAATAAAAGCTGTCTGTTTAATTCATACCATTGAAAACCCTGTGTGCTGTTAATAGGCTTAGTATAGGCAACACCTCTTTGAAATATAATTCTTTTATGCATTTTAATAGAGTTCATGGTAAACATACTGTGCTAAGCAGACAGCAACTGATATTTCCTGCAGGCAGAATGCACCTAATTAGAATTAATTGATTAAAAGAAAAAATAGCCACCAGTAACATTTCCAAACCTTTTTTTCCTTCTTGACAAAGCACCCATGGCACGGGGTTGGGATGGGAGAACCACGTGTCTGGGCTGGTGCCTGGCCCTGCAGGGTCCCAAATGCTGAGAGCAGGACCCCAGCCCAGCCAGGGGAGGCTGGGTGGGGGATTAAAATGGATGAAATGAGTGTAAACCTTCAGCAGAATGTGGGAAACAGCCATTCCCAGGGCTGTGGCTGCTGGTTGAGGGAGGTGATTCTGCCCCTTTGTGCTGCTTTGTCAGACCCCAGCCAGCTCCAGGCTCCCAGCACCAGGGAGGACCTGGAGGTGCTGGAGGGAGTCCAGAGGGACACCAGGATGATCAGAGGGATGGGGCAGCTCTGCTGTGAAGAAAGGCTGGGAGAGCTGGAGGTGAACTGACTGTGGCTGTTCAGTGCCTGAAGTGGCCCCAAGAGTGCTGGAGAGGGACTTTGGACAAGGGATGGAGGGACAAGGATGGAGGAGAAGGGGGAATGACTTCCTACTGACAACGAGTAGGTTTGGATGGGATCTTGGGAAGAAATCCTTCCCTGGCAGGGTGGGCAGGCCTTGGCACAGGTGCCCAGAGCAGCTGTGGCTGCCCCTGGATCCCTGGCAGTGCCCAAGGCCAGGCTGGACAGGGCTGGGAGCACCTGGGACAGTGGGAGGTGTCCCTGCCATGGCAGGGTGGGATGGGGTTTAAGGACCCTTCCAACTCAAACCCTTCTGGGCTGAGAAGCAGCTTTGGGAGTTCTGGAGTAACAAAGGACACGTTCCCTGGGGTGTTTGGGGTGTTGCTCAGGGTGCTGTGAGGGGCACTCAGCCTGGTGGGTGCTGGGCTGGATGCCCCAGGGCCAAGCCCAGGTTTCCTGGCTGCCTTTGCTCTCCACAGGGCCTTCTCTTCTCCACCCCTGAATGTCTGAAGCAGCCCCAGGACCTGGTGAAGCTCTACCTGCACGAGTCCAGCCGGGTGTACCGGGACAGGATGGTTGAAGAAGTGGACTGGGACACTTTTGATAAAATCCAGCGGGAGGCGGTGAAGAAATGCTACGACGTAAGTGTGGAGGTTTGATGAGCTCTAATTCTGATGAGAATGGAACAGAATGGATTTATTGGAAGGGAAATCAGTATTGGGGATGTTCCTTTCCCTCTCTTTCACTCCTGTGCCTGTTTCCCCTTTTCCAACACACAGCTGCAACCCTGGGGACATAAAAAGGCTGCAACACCGTGGTTCCCTTGGGAGGTGGCTCAGAGCTGCAGGGGGTTTTCCTGTATTTGTTCTCTACTATTTTCTTCTCTTTTACAGGACATTGAGGACACTTTAGAGCAGGCCAAACACATGAATATTTATTGCCATTTTGCCAAAGGCCTCGGGGAACCTGGCTATAGGCCAGTTCCAAGCTGGGAGGAGCTGAACCAGATCCTCGGGGAAGCCCTGGACAGCTACAACGAAGTCAACGCTGCCATGGACCTGGTGCTGTTTGAGGATGCCATGAGCCACGTGTAAGGGGCTTTTCTGCCTTTTTGTCCCCATCATTTGTCTGTGCAGATGGTTTTGTGGGGTTTCCTGGAGGATGTAGGAATATGGATCCACGAGCTAAGGCAAATAATTTGTAGCTCTACAGGGCCAAGTGCCAAGTCCTGCACTCTGCATAAACATTTCTCAGTTGTGACAACATTCAGGGCCTTTTTTGTCTTCCTTTGCCAGCCAGGACAGAACTGGTTGTACTGAGGTTTCCCCAAATGCTGACTGCTGGTTTAGAGCCACATTTACACAGGCCCTTAGAGGGATTTTGCTCTGTATAAAGTAAGATTATGTGCATTCAGCCTACTACTTTTAAAGGATGGAGGCATTTAAACTGCTTTGATCCTTTGGAAAACCTGCTTGCATGGAGATGCCTGGAGGTGCAGATGGATTCCAGCTGGAAATTGGACGTGTGGGACTATATGAAAATAAGCCTCCTGCTGATTATTATGAAGCTGTTTACATGCTTTGAGGGGGGATTTCCAGCTATCACACACAGCCTGGAGGAATTCCAGCAGAGCCAGAGTCACTTCTGGGTGCTGGGATGCAGAGCTGGCCTTAGGTGGCTCCAGGAGATGGAGCTGCCCTGATAATCAGAGCTTGCATTTGTACAGAAACCTCATCCCAGGAGGTGCAGATCTGGGGCTCTAAGCTGGAAGGAAGCCCTTGAACTGCTGCAGCCAGGGTGCGTGGTTTTAATTCTCACTGGACCTGGCAGCCTGTTATATATATCTGTATATATAGAAGAGTAGCATTTACATAAATATACATAAAAATATATAAAATATATACAAACATATATGTGTATATATACAAATGCATATATATATATTAAAAATATATATATATATAAAGATAGATAGATATACACACATATATGTACACACACACACAAATTTGTCTGTTCCAAGTGCTCCCAACCTGCATTGTTGACCACTGGGCTGGGGTAGATTTTCCCTGAAATCTGCTGTCCATGAGTGTTTCTGCATTTCTTGCATTGCCTGCAGAACGGTAACAGGAATATTGACCCTGTGCTGCTCTTGCACTTTACGTAAATCGGGATTTGCAATCAGAATTTGCAAACAACAGCACTGAGAATAATGAGGAAAGCAAGATTTGAGCATCCAGCACCACTTCACAATTTCACTGGAGCTGAGTGAATCTCATTCACTGCATTTGGAAATTGCATTTGGCTGAAATACACAACTTCTTCCATCTCAAACAGCTTCTGAATGTCGGCTTGAATTTGCTGAAGATTTTCAGTCAGGAGGAAAAAAGAAGGAAAAAAGACATTTGATGACTTAATATGTGTAGGGCCATGGGGGATACCTGTCAGTCACCTCACCCAGGGCTGTGTCACAGCTCAGAGCCCTGGGGAGCACATCAAGGCAGGGAGCACGGGCAGAGCTGGTCTGGGTAATTCTGAGCAGGAATGCTAAAGCTCTCCTCACGGTCTGGATTGATTTTATGAAAGTAATTTCACAGAAATGATTAAATTATCAAAAAAATCAGTCAGAGTCTGTGCATAGATTATAGAATACTAGAGTTGTAATAAAGCAGGGCAGTGTTTCTCACAGTCTTAAATGAAAAATAATTAGATTAATCTAGGAAAATAGTGAAGGGAGCTGAATTAAGGAATAGGGCTGGTGTTTCAGACCCAGGACGGTGAGGGTTCCACAAGTGGGATCCTCTGGACGCCCCTCACCTAGTGGGGAACACGTGGGGGTGTCAGCATTTGTTTAAAGAGGACAAAAGGGAGGCAGCCAGAGTTCACCACAGGACCCTCAGGTGAGCAGACCTGGGAAATAACAGCAAGTTTATTGTAAGAGTGAGAAAATCTCACCATTACATAGGGGTGCTGTGGATGAAAGGAACAGAGATTGTTTTCCAGGCAGGTTTGTGCCATCCCAGCCAGGTGTGAATGTTCTGTACTGCTCAGCAGGGCTCCTCACCTGTGCATGAATCCCAAAGCCTGGAGAAGAGGGGCTTTTCTGGGGAGGGGGTCAGAGCCTTGAATTTTGCTCTCAGTTTTTGTATGTCAGTGTAACACCTTTTTGCTTTGCACTGCCTGCAAAGACAACCATGGATTTAACAAGAACATTGTTCTGTCCAGCAGGACTTGGAAAAAAAATGGGCACATTTTGAACTGCCACCAAACTTTGGGGTTTTTTTTCAACAGCACCATCCTCTGGACAGGTCTCAGCACTGAAATGTGGAGAAAAATTAAAATTTTATAATTTTAGTAAAGATTTGTAGGGAATGGTATGTTTATAGTGTTGTGGATGTATGTGGGGATTTATTGTTTTTTAATGGATATTTGTACTTTTGAGAAGTTTTGATTTTTTTATTACTTTGACTAATTTTTATATGTATAGAATTTAATAATATGTTTATGTATATTTATTTTGTTGATTTTATGTTATACTTACAGTTATATTTGTATTCAGTTTTTGTTAGAAAGTTTAGAAAGAACTTTTGGGTCACTTTGTTTTGTCTGTTTTAAGGTCTGAGGAGATTTTTTTAATCTTTTATTTTTTTAGTGTGGAAATTTGTATTCTTTTTCTTTAGCTGGGGTTATTCTGTTAGTGTTGTAGTTGGTAGACTAAACAGTACATTTAGTAAGCTCCAAGTAGCGCATTTCACCTAAACCTAAATGGATTTTTTTACTCTGTTAAATTTTCACTCTGTCTCAGCAGAGATGGGCATTGACTGCTGCCACATCTCCGAGACTGCCGTTCTTTGCCCAGAACACAATTTCCTAGTGAATAAAATATGTATTGCAAAGCAGTGGGCAGAGAAATAGCAGAATGCCGTTATTAACGAGAGGTTTTGTACGCCTCGGTGCAGCTGCCGCATCAGCCGCGTTCTGGAGGCGCCGCGGGGCAACGCGCTCCTGCTCGGTGTGGGAGGCTCGGGCAAGCAGAGCCTGACCCGCCTGGCTGCCTTCCTCAGCTCCCTCGAGGTCTTCCAGATCACCCTGAGGAGAGGCTACGGCGTCCCTGACCTCAAGGTGAGATGGAGGGCAAGGACAGAAATGGGCAGAGCTCGGCCTGAAGGATTGTTGTGTGTTGGGAATGGGGATGGGGGAGGATGGCCGTGAGCCCAGGGGTGCCCAGGTGGGCAAAACGTCAAGGTCACCTGGGCTGATCCAGCTCTGGGGTAGCAGCAGGGCCAGGGCAGTGCCCGTCCCCTGGGCTGGCACTGCTGGGGCACCTCCAGTGCTGGGGACAGCTCTGGGACACTCAGCAAGGACATGGAGGGGCTGGAGCGTGTCCAGGGAAGGGTCTGGAGCTCCAGGAGAGGCTGAGGGAGCTGGGAAGGGGCTGGAGAACTCCTGAAGGAGCTGGGAAGGGGCTCAGCCTGGAGAAAAGGAGCTCAGGGGGGACCTTGTGGCTCTGCACAGCTCCTGACAGGCGGGGACAGCCAGAGGGATTTGGGATCTCATCCCAGGGAACAGGGACAGGAGGAGAGGGAACGGCCTCAGGCTGGGCCAGGGCAGGCTCAGGGTGGATATTAGGGAATATTTCTTCACTGAAAGTGCTGTCCAGCCCTGGCACAGCTGCCCAGGGAGGTGGTGAAATGCTCACCCCTGGAGGGATTTGTAAGCCATGTGGATGTGGCACTTGGGGACATGGGTTAGCGGTAGCCTTGGCCACTCTGGGGGAACAGTTGGATATGATGTCCTTAGAGGTTTTTTTGACCTAAATGAGATACTGAAACACCCCAGACACGCCACGCTGCTGTGGAGAGGAGCAAATGCCATGCTGGAGTGTGTCTGCCCAGGGCTGCAGCCACACCTGGGCTCTCCTGGCAGCGCCCTGAGCGGTGCTGGTGCTCTCAGCACAGACTGGGCAGGTTCTGAAGGATCCCATGTCTATGCTTGGCCCATGCTTTGCAGCACGTAAGCTCTCCTGGTGTCCCACCTGCAGGCAGACCTGGCAAACCTGTACCTGAAGGCCGGACTGAAGAGCGTGGGCTCCGTGTTCCTGCTGAGCGACGCGCAGGTGGCAGATGAGCAGTTCCTGGTGCTGGTCAACGACTTCTTGGCATCAGGTACAGCCCTCGGGCTCTGCTTTCCCCCCTCCTGTGGAGTTTTGCTCCTGGCAGCACCTGGAAGTCTGGAACAGACAAAGGGGCAATGATGGAATGTGCTGGAAGTTACTTTTCCTAGTGAATAAAACATGAGGTTGAGCTCTGGAGTGCTGAGGCCTCCCTGGGGAGGAACGCTCCATCAGCTGGGAGAGTTCTTGTCTTTCCCTCATGTCTTGCACCCGTTTTTCCATATGGCATGGGATTCTGCAGATAGTTGTTAAGAGATGTGTCTGTTGGGGTGTTGCAGCTGGGGATAGAGCCAAGGGTGAGGAGTTTCACCTGTGGATCTCATGCATCCATCTCAGAAATTAAGGGACCTGGGACAAGGGATGGAGGGACAGGACCAGACACAATCCTTCCCTGGGAGGGTGGGCAGGCCCTGGTGCCCAGAGCAGCTGTGGCTGCCCCTGGATCCCTGGAAATGTGCAAGGCCAGGCTGGACAGGGCTTGGAGCAACCTGGGATAATGGAAATTGTCTTTCTTCCTTGTTTCACTTGTTGTCGTTATCTAGAACAAAATATACCTTTTAATCTTTTTGATGAATGAGCAGATTCCTGATTAGTGTACTTCCCTAAGTGATTAGTGCTCGTATTGAAAGTTTCTTGCTCAAAAATGATGATTTTCATCAAATCAGAAGCCAGAAAGGAAGTGAATATGTGATAAATTAATAAAACACCAAAAAAAAATTGATTGTTTGCATTTTTGGCAATCAACTGCTTAACCATTAACTCATAAAAGTTTTTACAAGATTTGTAGCTTGTTTGGATGGTCTGGGAGTTATTTGGCCACTGCTGTAATGGCCCTGAACAGCTGCAAAAATTTTACAGGTAATTAATGCATTTGCAAAACTACAATGATTTTATAATATGTATGGCATATTAGGGATTTGAATTTTTTTTTAATCTAATTTGACTGCACAGCTAAACAAATTGGATTTTCTGTACTTTGACTTGATTCTATCTTCCTTTCCCTTGTGTTTTATGAGGAAGTTTGCTCTCAGAGATGTTTATTTTTCAGCAGAATGACCTTCTGTGCCCCTTTGCTGCTCCTGGGGCCCAGGGGATCCAGGTGCAGGGGTTTTACCTGAGGAGGGGAACAGCAACATCCTGACGTGTAAACCCAAGCGTGCCCTCCTCTCCTAGGGGAAATCCCGGATCTCTTCCCTGATGATGAAGTGGAAAACATCATCAGCAGTGTGAGGAATGAAGTCAGAGGCCGGGGGCTGGTGGATTCCAGGGAGAATTGCTGGAGGTTTTTCATCGAGCGAGTCCGACGGCGGCTGAAGGTGAGATGGAGCACGAGGGGTTGGTGCTGAATGATTTTTTTGCCTTTTCCCTTTTATAGATTCTCTGTGTTCTTTACACACATATTTGTAGCCTGTTATTGTACTAGTTCCAGTACTTTTCCCTACCTTTTCCCTAGCCAGAAAGAGAAAATTCCAGAGCTCCAAGCCCCAGGGGGTACAAGGCCTCTATTTTATTTCTGACCTTGCAATATATAGAATTCCAAAAGTGACAGTGGATTGGAGGGTGAAATTGTCACCTCTCCAACCACAGTGGTCAAATCAACAGCCCATCAATTCTCTCCTCCTACAAAGAAGGATGCAAAACAATCATTATTTATATGAACATGCGTGAGAGCTCCAGTAGAAATACGTAAACGTTATGAGAAGGCTGAAGAAGTTTTATGAGAACTTTAAAACTTTCAAAAGAACTATAAAAGAAAACTTAACACTTTTAAAAATCAGACCAACATTCTTTTCTCTTAACTTTCTCAGGCTGAAGCCTGAGCGAACTCTCTCTGTTCTCTCTTTGGCTGAACTGAGAACTTCTGCAGTTGTGGAGGCCGAGGTGCAGGGCAGGTGCTGCTCTCCCTGCCCTGCTCCCCGTGCCCTCTCCTGCTCCGCAGGTTGCTCTGTGCCTGTCCCCCGTGGGCCCCAAGCTGCGCCTCCGCAGCCGCCGCTTCCCGGCGCTGGCCAGCTGCACCACCATGGACTGCTTCCAGCCGTGGCCCCGGGAGGCCCTGGAGTCCGTCAGCCTCCGCTTCCTGCGGGACACGGCCGCGCTGCAGGTGAGCAGCAGCACGGCTCTGCTGGACCAGCCAGCATGGCTCTGCTGGGACAGCGCTGGGCACCAGCCAGCAGGGTCCTGCTGGGGACAATGCTGGCCACCAGCCAGCACGGCTCTGCTGGACCAGCCAGCATGGCTCTGCTGGGACAGCCAGCAGGGTCCTGCTGCACCAGCCAGCACGGCTCTGCTGGACCAGCCAGCACGGCTCTGCTGGACCAGCCAGCACGGCTCTGCTGGGACAGCCAGCACAGATCTGCTGGGGACAGAGCTGGCCACCACCAGCAGGGTCCTGCTGGACCAGCCAGCACGGTCCTGCTGGGGACAATGCTGGCCACCAGCCAGCACGGATCTGCTGGGGACAGAGCTGGCCACCACCAGCATGGTCCTGCTGGATCAGCCAGCACGGTCCTGCTGGGGACAGCGCTGGCCACCACCAGCACGGTCCTGCTGGGGACAGCGCTGGCCACCAGCCAGCACGGATCTGCTGGGACAGTGCTGGCCACCACCAGCATGGTCCTGCTGGGGACAGCGCTGGCCACCACCAGCATGGTCCTGCTGGACCAGCCAGCACAGTCCTGCTGGGGACAGCGCTGGCCACCACCAGCACGATCCTGCTGGGGACAGCGCTGGCCACCACCAGCACCAGCCCCGAGTCACTCGCGCTGTCTCCAGGAGGGTTGGGTTTGTCCCTGTTGAGGCAGGGATGGGAATGAAGAGACTCCATCTTCAGAAGGTAAAATAAGTGTTAATTCAAAAGCACTTCTTTTATAGAGAACATCATAAACATTAATTTCATTGGTCTTAGAGTGAAAACATTTCACCTGATTGTACACCGGACTTAGGTCAGTGTGGCAGAACATATCTCTAAACAATATGAAGAGAAAACAAGGAAACAGATGGTTTATATTCCTCCCAGACCTTTTCCCAGGCTTAGCCTGGCAGAAACCTTTATCTTTTTCTCTCCAACTGAACTGAGAATATCCACACGGGTTGGCCTCCAACACATCCAGGTGGCACTGGTGATGTCCAGAGGGGCATCACTGGGGGCACTGAAGTGGTTTGAGCTCAACCAAACCATCACTGAGGCGCACTCCACGTTTTTTTGGAGAGGACCATGGACCAGCAGAGCCATGGGCACCACATTCCTGTGTCACTGGGAGCTGGGGATGTGTCACTGGGAGCTGAGGATGTCTTACTGGGAGCTGCTGAGGTGGTACTGGGAGTTGCTGATGTCTTACTGGGAGCTGCTGGCACTGCCAGGGAAAGGATGGTTCTGTCAGCACAAGGGCAAGCCCCAAACCTGCACAGAAAATAACCTGCTGCTCTCCCCACTTGTGTCTGAACCTCTGGAAATCTCAAGGGCAAAAATAGGTCAAGTTCTCAGTGATGACAATCTGCTACTAAAATAGAGATTTGTTTCTGTTTATTTAGCTTTTCCAGGCAGGGTTTAGGAAGAATAAAGCCTACAATGTTTCTTTTTAGGAGTGTGCATTTTTCCCATTTGTACAGGAGAAAAGCTCAAAATTATACTTAAAAGAGCTGTTATTTTGTAGAGAAATTGCTTGGAATAAGATAATGCGTGAGATAAAAAGATATAAAAAAAAGAGGTATAAAGTACATGAGCAGCAAAGTTATTTTAGAGATAACAGTGAAAAGGGATCAGCTCAGGTGTTACACCCTGGATTGTGCTGCAGCAGAATCAAAAGTTACCAAATTCCTTTATATTCAGCACAGACCTGTGTTTATATATAGTTTTCTATTTAAAACAGTTTCTCCTCATCTTCCCATCTTACCTTCAGGATTCAGTCAAGGATTCAATAAGCAAATTCATGGCCCACGTGCACATCAGTGTCAACGAGGTGTCCCGGCTGTACCTCAGCAATGAGCGCCGCTACAACTACACCACCCCCAAGTCCTTCCTGGAGCAAATCAAACTCTACCAAACTCTGCTGCTGGAAAAGGACAAGGACTTAAAGGCAAAAATGGAGCGCCTGGAGAACGGCCTGGAGAAACTCAAGAGCACTTCTGCCCAGGTAAAGACTCCTTGGGGTTGTTTTTTCTTGTTTTTCTTGTCTGGCTCGAGGGAGAGCTTTACAGGGAAGAAAGTTGGGCTGGATCTTGGCTCTAGCCTGGCTTGAGCTGGGTTACTGGAGGAGCAGAAGTGATCCTCTGCACTGGAAAGGAGAATGGAGAGCTGTGTGCCCAGTCTCTGCTGCTTGGGAGGTAACTGAAAGGTTTCGGTAAGTAAAATGAGATTGGGATCCAGCTGGCTCTGCCATCCCCTTTTAATGGTTAAATTTCAGCTGTGGTGACAAAACAGCTTAGAAAATACAGGACAGTCAGTGATTTTTCGAGTTGAATCTAGGAAATCTACAATAACCTCAGCAAGACTCTTTCAAACTAAAGAGTGCACACTGTTAAAATGAGGCTGATGTTCATTTTCCCTTCCATTATGGCATCCATCTTTAAGGAAACTTAATACATGCCTGAAATGCACATCAGTCATCCCCAAATCCCCCAGCTAAAGACTCCTGCTGGCACTCTCCTCTGGCAGTGATTAGAAGTTGTTCTGGGTGTTTCCCAACCCTCTCTGCAGTGACGCCTACATCTGTTGCTACACTCCCATTCTGCTCTCCATTTCATATTCTATTAACTCTTACAAATGTTCACTCAAAAAGCTTCTCCAGTGGCAAATGAGGCTCTCCAGGAGCTGCTCTGCAGGAATGCAGGGGGGTTGGTGAGAGGAAGGACTGGCAGGTCCATCCCTTGCACACATCTGCTCTGGGGAGTGCTGGGGGCATCGATCACATCTGCTGTGCTCCCGGGGACGCAGCCTGCCTGGAGGTGATGGATGGGCTGGGCTGGTGCTCTCAGGGCTGATATCTCCATCTCCCTTCAACCAGCCTCCTCCACGGAGCAGGACACAGAGGGGTTGAAACACAGACGAGAAATCAAAGCCCCACAGTTCCTATAAAGATTTGTAGGGACAGTATGTTTATTACAGCGCTGGAAGGATCCCATGTGGGGGATCTCTCCCCTTCAAAGGACATGCCTGCCCCTGAGAACTCCTGATCCTTTTTTATTACTCTTAACTAATTTACATATACATAAAATTTCACAATAGGTTCATGCATATTCATTCTACTAACGTTACACTTACATGGTGGGGGACTTGGGGGCAATGGGAAGGATGGGAAAATCCAGTCACAAGAAGGATGAAAGAGCACAATGCTGGTGTCTGGTTGCAGTGAGGCTGGGCTCAGAGGTGCCTCCTTGAGCAGGTGATTAAGATGCAGAGCAGTGAGGACAAAACATGTCAAATTCAAGTCTAAAATTAACACTGGGGGCCTAAAATTAAACACCTAAATTACCAGATGTGCGCAATAGTCAGAACTGCTGTTGATTTGAAAGCAGAGTGTGGATATTTATCAGTACTGGAAATCATACCAGCATGTTCTACCTTGAACATGGGTTTAAATGGCTGAACTTTACATTCACCCATAGAAATCCTTGGTCTTGGGGCTGAGGAAGTGAAGAATCCTCCCTCACTCAGGTGTGTCACCTGCGGGTTGTGCTTGGGAGCGATGTGCTGGGGGGTATTGTCAAAGGAAAGGTGGGGGATTTTGATCCCTGGGTATCACCAGGGACGTAGCTCTGGGGACTGGTGCTCATCACCAGCATTCTCCAAGCTGAGGATGAGGTTTGTGTATTTCTGTAGGCTCAGATTGGCCCCTCAGAGGGGCTGTTGTATCAGGAGCTGCAGGTATTTCTTACTCAAAATAACCTCTCTGCCTCCTTTCACTGTGGTCCCCTCTACCTCTACCCCCCTATTATTTTTTCCTTTCCTGTGGAGATTTGGACACCTCGATGCTGTTGACCAGCTGTGCTCCTCCAGCCATGTTTTACAGCCACCTCTCCCTGCGGGCAGTGCATCCTCAGCACTCAGGGAAGCTGAAGCCTCCTTCCCCTTAGGAGATAATGGATTGGGAAGATGTGTGGGATGAGTAATTTGTTTTTCAGAATGCTGTGTGCCACCGAGAGGTCAGCACCCATTGCTGAGTAATTCTGAGGATGGCTGTGGTTAATATTGCATCACTGGATTCCAGATTCGAGCCTGGCTGCCGCTATCAATTAATCGCTGACCTTTTGATGTATTTTGTGTTCTTGAAACTAGGCAGGGACAATCAGATAAAATGAGTCTTCTGGGAGCCTGCCCTCCAGGTTTTCTTCTCTTCAATAATTTTTCTCATGCTGTTCTGGTGGTAGGCAAGGGCTTCTCCCTTCCTTTCCCTGATGAAGTCACAGCACATTACCCTTGAATTTCTCATTTGCTTTGCTCTTTTCCTTTCCACCTCACATTACTAATTGCTCATCAGATTGTTCTGCACTCAGGAAGCTGTTAACAGGTTTCTCACAGAATCACAGAATTCTTTGGGTCGGAAGGAATCTTAAAGATCATCTCATCCCACCCCTGCCATGGCAGGGACACCTTCCACTGTCCCAGGCTGCTCCCAGCCCTGTCCAGCCTGGCCTTGGACACTTCCAGGGATCCAGGGCACCCTGTGCCAGGACCTGCCCACCCTCACAGAGAAGGATTCCTTCCTGACAGCCAACCTCACCCTGCCCTCCCTCAGTCTGAAGTCATTCCCCCTTGTCCTGTCACTGCAGGCCCTTGCAAACAGTCCCTCTCCAGCATTCTTGCTTTTTGAAAATCCTGACAAAATATTTCCCTTTCCATTGTGTGTGTGCATGGCAGGGCATTGTCTGTTCCCCAGGGCTGAGCTTACACCTGCTCTTTGTGCTGCTGAGTGCCCATGGATTTTAATCCCCTGCTTGTTTTGTCCTGGCTGTAAAGCCCTGAGCTGTCCTGTGTGTGTGTGTGTGTATCCAGCACACAAAAGCTGATTTCTGGGCAGAAGGTCACAGCCATATCAGCCATCAGCAGAGCCCACTTCAATTTCCTGCAGCCCCCAGAGGTTTGGAGCTGAACAAGGAGCTGCTGCTGGGTTTGTCACATGAAGGGATTATGTGAGCCTGGATTTACAGCTGCGCCTTTGTCCTGCTGAGAGCAGCCCCACAGGGCCAGGCAGCAGGGGATGGTGATGGATGGAGGGCGTGTGGAGAGTCCTGAAAAACTGCTCTCCACGTGGAGCCAATGCCAAATGTCAACAGCTTCAGTTCATGGATTGCAGGTTGTGCTCTCCCTTCTGGTATCAAAATGGGTATTGCCAAAATGAGTGGTTGGCTTCCCTTCCTGTGAGTATTTTTGTGTGAGGAGAGATGTATCCCAGGAGCTCCAAGTGAACCTTTATGAGCCTGAGAACAGGCAGTGAAAGCCTCCAAGGTCTGCCCAGAGTCTGAAATGGGGATTTTAGCAGGTTTTCTGTCTGCAAGTGAGAGCCTGTGTGAGCTTCCCCCATGCAGACACTGGTGAGGGCTCCTGTGTGTGAGCAGGGGGTGAGGAGTGGCCACCACGGCCATGCTGGTGGCCTCCTGGCTGCCAGCTTAAGGGATGTCCCTTCTCAGGCTCATCTGGCATCACATTTAAAGCCCCTTGACCCTCGGAGCTCTGGATCTGTCAGCAGATCCCAACTGCAATCTTTGTGGGGTGAAAATGATGTTAGGAAGAACACCCAAGGTGGACTCAGAGTCAGGAGTTTTCACACTTTTATGAGTTCTGGGCCATTCCCACATTGGGTTCAGTGCCCAATTCCAGCTCCAGGTGCTGCAATCCCACCCTGCCAGGCTGCTCTCCTCCATCCCCTGCTGTTTGCACTTTTTGGGGCTGGAGCTGCAGCGCTGTCCTTGGTTGTGGGGCTGGCAAAGGATTGTTCAGTGTGCCTGAGCTGTGAGGAGAGCTGCTGGCACTTTGTGTGCAGCTCAGAGGTATTTCCCAGGGCAGTGCAGAGTTGGGAAATGTGAAAGCTCAGCCTGAAGGCATCAGCAGGACTCTGCTGACAGCCAGGCCCGCCCTGCCCTGGGCTGTGCTGGGCTCTGAGGAGCAGGCAGGGCAGCCCAGGTCCCACAGAGCTCTGCCCTGCAGGTGGATGAGCTGAAGGCCAAGCTGGCAGCCCAGGAGATGGAGCTGAAGCAGAAGAACGAGGATGCTGACAAGCTGATCCAGGTGGTGGGGGTGGAGACGGAGAAGGTGAGCAGGAAGAAGGCGGTGGCTGATGAGGAGGAGAGGAAGGTGGCCCTCATCGCCCAGGAGGTGGAGCAGAAGCAGAAGGACTGTGAGGAGGACCTGGCCAAGGCTGAGCCTGCCCTGGCAGCTGCCCAGGCTGCTCTCAACACCCTCAACAAGGTAGGGTGAGGATTCCCAGTGGTTTTCCTCCTCGCTGGGGGAGAGGGGCTGTGTCATCTGATGGCCCAAGTTTTGCACATCGTATTGTCCTTCCTCCAGCTTCCTCCCTGCTGGTGGCTAAAGTGTGTAAAACAAGATTGGATGTGGCACTCAATACCATGGTTTAGTTGACAAGGCGGTGTTTGGTCACAGGTTGGACTTGATGATCTCAAAAGTCTTTTCCAGCCTGGTTAATTCTGTGATTCTGGGGTTCCTGGTGGAACCTGGGGCACCCACGAGGCTGCACCATGTTCCTCTTCACTCATTGCCGTGGAGAGGAGCAGACAAAGCTGGTCCAGAGGCAGATGCCACTGGGAAAACATGGGATCAGAAGATAAGCATTGCTCTGATTGCAGGAGATTGGCTTTGGGAGGAGTTTTTGTGCCTTGGAAGGTTTGTCCTCCAGGAATTCCCACGCAATGTGGCACTCACTGCCGTGGTTTCATTGACGAGGTGGTGTTGGGTCACAGGTTGGACTTGATGATCTCAAAGGTCTTTTCCAACCTGGTTAATTCTGTGGTTCTGTGATGTGCCTGTGATGGCCCTGCAATCTCCCTGCAATTTGTTTTAGTCTGCAGTTCATGCATAGTGTGATAGTGAGTTGGAAAACTTGGCAAGTCAGGAGCTGGAGACAAAAATGCCCTTTTGGTTCCTCCAGTTCAGTTTGGCTGCTTGCCCTGTGAGGGTGCCTGGGCTTTCTCAGCAGCTGCATTCCCCGAACCCTGAGTGCTGCAGGATGTGGGAATCAGAGGATGGATTTGGCATTGGCACCTCAGCGTGGGTAGGAGGAAGCATGAAGGGAAGCTCTGAAGGTCGTTTTAGAGGGCCTGAGCGTTATTTCTATCGGTTTCATTGTTATTTATCCCAATCTTCTGAGAGGGCATAAAGCCTCCTGCTCCCCCAGGACGCGGGGAGGAGCAGCGTGCTGGGATGTCAGGAGCAGGGAATGGAGCAGCTGTGCTGCAAACACGCAGAGCAGTGATCTAAAGGCAGCACTGCTGGGGCCCAGAGGAGCCCAATTTATCAGATTGATAGCCTGGGAGCCTGGCTCTATTAGTGGCAGAGTGAAAAGAAAGCCCATTCATTTTTGCCTAACAACCTTGTTTTCCCCTTTTCAGACCAATCTGACGGAGCTGAGGTCCTTTGGGTCACCTCCTTCTGCTGTCAGCAACGTCACGGCGGCCGTGATGGTGCTGACGGCCCCGGGAGGGAAGATCCCCAAGGACAGGAGCTGGAAAGCAGCCAGAGTGGCCATGGCAAGGGTAGACAGCTTCCTGGACTCCTTGATCAAGTTCAACAAGGAGAACATCCACGAGAACTGCCTCAGAGCCCTCCAGCCCTACCTGCAAGACCCCAAGTTCAACCCCGAGTTCGTGGCCACCAAGTCGGCGGCGGCGGCCGGGCTGTGCTCGTGGGTGCTGAACGTCGCGCGCTTCCACCGCGTGTTCTGCGAGGTGCAGCCCAAGAGGCAGGCCCTGGACAGGGCCAACGCTGAGCTGGCAGCAGCCCAGGACAAGCTGGCCACTGTCAAGGCCAAAATCGCCGTGAGTGACCTTGGGGGGACCCGTCCTGCTCGTCCCTGCCCGGGGGAGTCCTCAGCTTTGGCAGAGCTGCTGCTCGGTACTCGTGTCCTAAAGCAGGGGTGGGAATCCAGAGCTTAGGGGCTTGTGGGGTTTTCTCTCCCTCCTGGTGCACTGGCAGCCCCGAAATCCAGCCCTGTGCTGGGCTGAGCCCCAGGGTGGGCAGCGGGGAGGGGAGGGGGATGCTGCCCCTGTGCTCAGCTGAGATCCCACCTGCAGAGCTGCTCCAGCACAGGGAGGAGCTGGAGCTGCTGGAGAGAGCCCAGAGGGGCCCATGGAGATGCTCCAGGGATGGAGCCAGGCTGGGAGAGCTGGGGGTGCTCACCTGGAGAAGGGAAGGCTCCAGAGAAACCTCAGAGCCCCTTCCAGGGCCTGAAGGGGCTCCAGGAGAGCTGGAGAGGGACTGGGGACAAGGGATGGAGGGACAGGGAATGGCTTCAAACTGAGCAAGATGAAATTTAGGTTAGTCAAAGGGAAGAAATTGTTCCCTGGGAGGGTGGGAGGCCCTGGCACAGGTGGCCAGAGCAGCTGTGGCTGCCCCTGGATCCCTGGCAGTGCCCAAGGCCAGGCTGGACAGGGCTGGGAGCACTTGGGGCAGTGGGAGGGGTCCCTGCCATGGCAGGGTGTGGAAAAGATCTTTAAGATCCTTTCCAACCCAAAAAATTCTGTGATTCTGGGACAGAATATTGCTGCTTTCTCAATTTCCTCTGTTCTTTTCCAGCCTTGCTTGCACCTGAAGAGAAAGGCTAAATATGAATCCTTATTATTTCCACCTAATTTTTTTAATGTAATTTACCTCTTCTCCTGGGCCCTCAGAAAACTCATTACCTCAAACCAGTGAGTTCCCAGTGTGCTGCACAGGGCAGGGGATGGGAACTGGAGGCTGATTCAGTGCTGGGAGCACAGAGCTGGGCTGGCTGCACACTCAGTCCCTGGTTTTGCAGGATGACAACTGCTCTTGCAGGAGCCTCATTTGTCACAGCACAGCTCCCTGGCAGCACATCTTGGATGTTATTTGGATTTTTCCTACTTAAAAAGAAAAAAAAAATTAAAAATCTCTGAATAGAAGAAATTACAGCGTGATTAAAAGTGCATTTCCACCGAGTGTAGAGTGAGACCTTTATCATTTTCCTTCAGAAAATTATCTCTATTTAAAAACACATTCTGCTTTATCCTGCTTTCCTCCCTGCTCCCTCCCAGCATGATACCTGCTAAGAACAGGGTGTGGGAAGCAGCTGCTGCTGAACCTGCCTGGTTTTAGGGTGTTTTGAGATCTCTCCTTGGGATCTCTCCTGGTTTTAGGGTGTTTTGGGATCTCTCTGTGGGGTTCCTCTTCTCCCCTCACCCCCTCCACAAGCACCTCACCCTGTTGGAAAACACGTCACTCCCTTGATGCTTTCAAGGCCTTATCATTCTTGAAATGCTTACTACACTTTTTAACTTAAAATACAAGAAAACGGCGCAGAACTCTCCACAGCCCCTTCCTGCTGCAGATGAAAGGAGGCACCTGAAGCAGGGATGGATTTAGAGGGCTTTGGTGTCTAATTCTCCCACCTCAGATGTGCAATACAGTGCTGGGGAACTTTTTTCATCTCTTTATGCTGCTCTTCTCCAAAGCTTTTTTATGCCTGGGCTTTTTTTTTTTTTTTAACCAAAGGAGTGGGATTTTGTTAAAGAAAATTGCAATCTTTGGGGAGATTACTGCTGCTCCTCTTGCAGGCTTTTAGAAAACTGCCTGGTTTAGGGGCCTTCTCCTCTCTGCAGGGTAGTGTGGGATAGATGTGGAGATATCTCCTTACTTATGTGGGATCTCTTGGATCACTTCAGTGCTGGCTGCTGATTCATACCTGCTCACAGCTGGGCCCCAAGCTGTCTCACACTCATTTTTATTAATAAATGAGAAAATTCCCATTGTCCAAAACATTAAGGACTTCCTGTCTGTTTTCCCTGCCTGGGAATTGAGTGCTCTGCACCTGGGGCTGCTGGAGGTAGGAGTGAAAGGTGTGCCACAGCTGTATTTGTGTGCCCCTGGTAGGGCCCTGCAGACCAGGTATATGCATATATTCTACAGAAACTCGATTATCAGCTCGTGCTTTTATAGTGGAATATGATATACATGAGCCTTTGCGGGCTGATAGATCCACATGCACACAGGGACAGAAACTTTTTGTGTTATTGTTCCAAGGAAGGTCAAGGACAGGCTGCTTTGTGTTTTCCAGAATCCAGGAGAGCTGCAGAGATCTCTAATATAATCCTTTTTCATTTTCAGGTTTGTTTCTAGTGTGTAGCTCAATGTTAAAGTGATTTACAAGCAGTTTAGCCTTAAGCAGTCTGCATTGGGTGCAGATAAAATCAATTATTACTTTTGTTATCAGAAGTGAAATGCTCCAAGTGCTTGTGGGAGCTGCTGGTTTGGTTTAGATCCGAGTGAAGAGCTCTGTCCAAGAGCAGGGCTCTCCAGTTTTTCCTGCAGGTGCTTTTGCCTCCTCCTGCCCCTCCCAGCCCTGACCTGCCCCACTCACGGGGGGCTCCTGGCACATTCTTGAGCAGCTCTCAGAGCAGAACCATTTCCTTCCCTTGTTATATTGCTGGAAACAGTGTGAGGGCAGGGTTTGGAGAGGGTTCAGGCAGAACTGCAGGAGTCCCCTGGGGATTTGAGCACAACTTGGGGAATCAGCAGAGCCTCAAGACTGCTCAGAGACCAGGGGCTGTAGCATCAGGAAATGCCAGATTTGGGTTCCTCAGCCATAGCACCCATCATCAGGGCTCAGCCAGCAGCCCCAAATAAATTCATTTTGTGTGTCCTTTGCCTCTGCCTGTGCCAAGGGTGTGAGTTCCAAGCAGTGGCACAGCCCAGCCCAGCCCTGGTGGATGAGCTGGGCTGGAGCTTGGCCAGCTCTGGACAAGGGTTTGCCTCGGGATCACAGGATCCCAGAATGGTTTGTGCTGGAAAAGATAACAGAGCTCATCCAGTGCCACCCCTACCATGTCAGGGACACTTCCCACTGTCCCAGGCTGCTCCCAGCCCCATCCAGCCTGGCCTTGGGCACTGCCAGGGATCCAGGGGCAGCCCCAGCTGCTCTGGGCACCTGTGCCAGGGCCTGCCCAGCCTCAGATGGGACAATTCCTAATTCCCAATCTCCCATCCATCCCTGCCCTCTGGCACTGGGAGCCATTCCCTGTGTCCTGTCCCTCCATCCTTGTCCCCAGCCCCTCTCCAGCTCTCCTGGAGCCCCTTCAGGCCCTGCCAGGGGCTCTGAGCTCTCCCTGGAGCCTTCCCTTCTCCAGGCTGGACACCTCCAGCTCTCTCAGTCTCCAGAGCAGAGGGGTCCAGCCCTTGGAGTGTTTTCATGGCCTTTTGGCCCTTTCCCACAGCTCCACTCCTCCCTGGGCTGCTGAATCCCTGCTGTTCCTGACTTCCTCCTGTTTTGCACCCGCAGCGCCTCAACGAGAACCTGGGCAAGCTGACGGCCAGGTTTGAGAAGGCCACGTCAGACAAACTCAGGTGCCAGCAGGAAGCTGAAGCCACAGCCTGCACCATCACCCTGGCCAACCGCCTGGTGAGTGCCAGCAAGGGCAGCTCTGGTGGCACCAGGGCTGGGCTGAGCCCTGTGCACGCAGCACCTTCCATCCTCTCCTGTTTTTGGGAATGTCTCCTGCACTGCAGCAACTTTCAGCAATGAAAATGGTTTTACACAGGTTGTTTCCATGAGGTTGTGGCAGAATGTTTTCTCTTTATCAAAAAAAAAAAAAATAAAACCAGGAGAGGCAGCTGCAGAAATTGCTGTTGTATTCCAGAAGTTTGGGGCAGCTCTGCTCGTTAAAGTGCCTGGCTCTGCTGCCACCACAACTCTCAGCTCCTTCCTGGGGCTTCAATGTGTGAGCAGGTACTGATGGACATGAGTCAAAAATGGTATCATAAAAACAAAGGTGTGAACATGCCCGTAGCTTTGCAGGGTCTGAAATGACAAGAATTAGAGAGAAAAGATCTCTAAAATCCTCAGTCTCCTCTGAGTCACAATACAAAGGTGTTTAGGGAGGGGCCTGCAGGAAACTGGAGAAGGATTTTGCATCAGGAGCTGTAGTGACAGGACAAGGGAGAATGAGTGCAGACTGACAGAGGGGAAATTTAGGTTAGATATAGAAAAGATATAGGAAAGAATCCTGCCCTGTGAGGGTGGCAGGCCCTGGCACAGGGTGCCCAGAGCAGCTGTGGCTGCCCCTGGATCCCTGGCAGTGCCCAATGCAAGGCTGGATGGGGCTGGGAGCACCTGGGACAGTGGAAGATGTCCCTGCCATGGCAGGGGTGGCACTGGGTGGGGTTTTTGGTCCCTTCCAACCCCATCCACCCCGTGGTTCTGTGATTCTGTGACACCACATCCCAGGCCATGCTGGTTACGTCCGTTCCCCACCTCAAGACGTGGGAACAGCTCCCAGTCTCAATTCTATGATTTTATACTGTCAGCAATTCATCATTTCTGCAGTGTAGGCAAGGAACTGCGTGCATCCCAACTTCCTGCTGTGCCCTGCACACCATCTCCTGTGTCATCCTGCCTTTGATCTGGGAGCAGGGCCTGACAGCCCTCACTGATGTGCAGCTCGTTTGGCATTCAGGAGCTGCCACTGGTGTGGCTGTGGGTAGAAATGAGTTCCCAGACTTTGAAACAAACACGGCTGAGGTTGAATAAAGGATGCAAGTGAACGTGGGATGCTTTGGATTGACAAATGAGCCTGGGGGATTGAGGCAAGCCCGGCTCTCACAGTGCCCCACTGGCATCTCCTCAGCTTCAGGTGGCCTAAGCAAGATGCTGCAGGATCCAAAGGACAGGATCTGTGTGCCAGAAAGGGAGGCTGGCTGTGAGTGGTGGTTGTGAGTGGGTGTGTGCTAATGCAGGGGAGGAAATTTAGTGATGACAAATGCTAAATAACGTGTGCAAGGAAAACAAACTGTAATCATGAAGTTACATGGATAAGGCCTAATTGCACCATTATCACTCACAGAAGAGCTCTTGGAGTTGTTGCAGAGAGTTCTCAGGAGCAGCAGCGTGGCACTTGACAGGAGGAAAAAGACAAATTGAATATTACTAATTGGTAGGAAAAAAACCTCGGGAAACAGAAGTTAAGCATCATTGTATTGGGTCTGTCAGTGCCTACATCCCACATGTGGTCACCCTGTCTGAGAAGGCTGCAGGCAGCCTACAAAAGCAACAACAAAGTACAAAACCACTTCCATGTGAGAAGAGAGGGAATGGATCAGGGCTCTTTATTTTGGAAAAATTCCTAAAATCATGACTGGTGTGCAGATGGTGGGTGAGGGATGGTTGTTCACTCTCTGTCATTATCAAAGAGCCAGAGGTAATCCAGGGGTAGCTTTTAATTTGCCTCTTGCTAAATAAAAAGAATTCTAATGACTTCTAGGATCTGAGGTGGGAGACACCTGGGGTGTCTTGGATGCATTGAAAGTGGCAGTAGTGTGTGATCCAAGCAAAGGAGAAGAAAAGACTTCCAGGACTCAAGGAGATAAAAAGTAACCTGAAAAACTTAATTAGGGATATGGAAGCACCTCCAAGTACCAGGAAAATCAGATCAATAAAGACTTCTTGGTCTTAGAGGGGCTGTGGGGCTGCCTCTGGATCCCTGGCAGTGCCCAGGGCCAGGCTGGATGGGGACTGGAGCAGCCTGGGATGGTGAGAGGTGTCCCTGCCATGGCAGGGGTGGCACTGGATGACCTCTAAGGTCTCTTCCCACCCAAAGCAGTCTGTGAGTGCATGAATCATAAATGAGCTGGTGTGTAGGAGGTCGCACGGCTCCGCAGTGATGATGTCAACTGTCTGTAAAGAATTGCAGAAACGATCCCAAGTGTGGAGGGATGAAACACCAGGTGGATAAATGTAATGTAAAGTACACTGGAGGAATGAGGTTTTGCTTCACATGCCCTGTAAGCGATGCTGAGCTGATTGTTATCACTCAGGAGTGAAAGGATGGACTTAAGAGTGCTGTGAGCTC
The DNA here is from genome assembly GCA_003676055.1 of Chloebia gouldiae. Taxonomy (NCBI): domain Eukaryota; kingdom Metazoa; phylum Chordata; class Aves; order Passeriformes; family Passeridae; genus Chloebia; species Chloebia gouldiae. The sequence goes on from QUSF01000143.1 coordinate 77,635, forward strand.
CCAGAAGCAAAAAGCCCTCACCAAACCCAAAGCCCATCTGAAACCGGATATTAGGGTTTATTGGGAAAAGAAGGGAGAACAAAACAGAAAAATCCTCATCTTGCTCTGTGAATACCTTCTAAATAAATCTTGAATGTGCAGCGTTACCAACTCCCCCTCTGCTGCACCTCAAAGGCTGGAGGAGAACGGGAAATGGTGCAGAGCCAGCAACAATAAAAGAAACCGGATAATAAAGATTGCATCACTCGGTGCAGATAACGATTGCAAAAAAAATCAAAAGGCTGCTTCTGTCTGAGGAATTATTGAAGAGGCTAAAACTCTTCAACCTGAAAAGAAAGCACAGGGGTGCTGAGGGCTTGGAATCCTGAGTGGTGCAGAGAAGCTGGTGCCAGCAGGATTGTTCCCTGCTTTTGCACTGGACAAATGTTTCAGCCATTGAAAAGTTCAGGCAGTACATCAAAGGATGTACTTTTATACAGAAAGCTCAGCTGAACTGTGGATCTCCTGCCCACAGGATGCTGTAGGTGCCAAAAGTTGGGTTGATATCCACAGCAGCTTACGCTGAGTCGTGCAGTCAAAAACCATCAGTGGCTGTTAAGCACAGGGATATAAGCTCTGGGTCAGCAGGTCCTGAAATCTGCAGCTGTGGGAAGCTGGAGGCTGTGTCCAAAGCTGTGCTTGCATTCCCAGGACAAGGGCTGCTGTCAGCTGCAGGAGCTGGGAGTGCCCTGCAGAGCTGGGCCTGTGGTGGGGTTTCAGAGGGGAACCCAGTAACTTCTTGGCTTAGGAGATCCTGGGTTGTTTATCAGGAGATCCTGGCTGTTTTATCAGGAGATCCTGGCTGTTTATCAGGAGATCCTCGCTGTTCATGGAGGTCCACGAGGGTGGGAGGAGAGCTGTTTGATCTGGAGTGTCTGCAGGACAACCAAAGCCGCAGAAGCGGCACCGAGTTTGTGTTGGGAATGTGAAGGTGGCTCTGACCCTCTGGAGGCAGCTGGAATTCTGCTGGAAGCAGGACTTGGTCAGGTTCACATTCCACGATTGTGTGAATGATCCATTTGACTTGGGAATTTGCAGGTTGGGGGACTTGCCTCTGAAAATGTGAGATGGGCTGAGGCTGTGAAGGACTTCAAACAGCAGCAGAGCACCTTGTGTGGAGACGTCCTGCTGGTCACAGCCTGTGTCTCCTACCTGGGCTACTTCACCAGGAAATACCGCCAGGACCTCCTGGATGGCATCTGGAGGCCCTATTTGCAGCAGCTAAAAGTAAGTCCTGATTGCTCTGAGAAGCCATTGCTTCTGGGATTAATGTGGCCACAAATCCTGGTGCCCCCAGGGGATCTCTGAGGTGTGGGACATCGCTGCGTCCTCACCAAGCTGGAGGGAGGATCAGGATGTGGCCATGTGCTCCTCCCTGGGGAAGACATGGTGTCCTTGCTCCATGAGGTTCCTCCATGTCCACAGGAAAATCCCAAACACAGAGCCCAGCTCTGCAGTTTTGTCTGTGGCCACGAAAGAGGGGGGAATATAGAGGAGGAATTGGAGCAGGCAGAGCTCGCTGCCAGCTCTCCAGGAGGCCTGGAAAAACTCCAGGTGTTTTTTCGTTCTGGACACGAGCTCTGGTCGTGCTGGCCATGCCTCTCAGCTGGTTTTACCCATGTCTTGCTGTTAGGACCAGATGGAGATCATTGTGCTTGAAACCTGTTAAATATTTCACTAATTTTAACAGGTTCCTTATACAAATGGTGCCAAGAAGCTTTTTAATAAGATCCCGGAGATGCCTAAATCAAAGGGCTGACCAAAGCAGACATTTCCTTAGGCTGAGAGATGAAAACTTCATTCTGCATTTCTTAACCAGAACCTTAGTTAAGATGTGATTTCAAAAATGACCTGACTGTGCTTAGAAATGTCAAGGAAGTGCCTGTAATTCCAATGGAAATGAAAGGCCCGTTCTGCTCAGACACCTGGCACAGGGAGCTCTGCTTGGCACACCCAGAAATGGCCTCCCCTGTCAGAGAAGTGTTTCTGGAGCTGCTGATGCTGGTGTGTAACACAACAGCAGCCTTAGGAGGGCACTAATTCCATCCTTCCAAGCTGGCTCAGGGAGCTGAGCAGGGCAGGGAGTGACCCCAGCCAGTGGGGCTGGGCTGTGGGGAGCAAAACCCCTGGGATTGTTTGTACAATGGGATTGGGGGGAAAAAAACAGACTGCAAATGCCACATAGAATGGGAAACCACTGATAAATCATGGAATCACAGAATTACTTGTGCTAGAAGGCACCTTAAAATAATCTCATTCCAATTCCCAAGGGCTAGAACACCTTCCTCTAGCCCCTGTCCAACCTGGCCTGGAACACTCTGAGCACCCTTAATGACCACTAAACATCTCCTTCCAGGGATCCAGGGGCAGCCACAGCATCTCTGGGTACCCTGTGCCAGGGCCTGCCCACCCTCACGGCCAAGAATTCCTTCCCAATATCCCATCTGACTCACCCTCTGGCAGTGGGAGCCATTCCCTGGGTCCTGTCCCTCCATCCCTTGTCCCCAGTCCCTCTCCAGCTCTCCAGGTGAGCACCCCCAGCTCTCCCAGCCTGGTTTCACAGGGGCTCCATTCCTGGAGCATCTCCATGGGCTCCTCTGGGCTCTCTCCAGCAGCTCCAGCTCCTCCCTGTGCTGGGTCCCAGCTCTGAAGGTGGGATCTGACCTGAGCAAGGCAGAGGAGCAAAATCCCTCCCAAACTTTCTGATCCCACAGCTGCTGAGGCAGATAAACACAACTCACAGCTTTTTAACCCAGCCAGCTTTCCCTGGGATGAGCAGGAAGCTCTTGGGGTCTGGGTGTTGGGGTGACCCCAGGAGTGTAAAAGTTATCATTTCCCAGCCCTGCAGCCAAAGGAGGAGTCTGAGTGCGCAGGGTCGGCTTCTCAAGGCTGTTTATTTTCCCTTTTCCAGAATATTCTGTCTCTGCCCTGCTGAGCTCTGTCCAGCAGCTTGGCCATGGCATTCTGTCTGCCCTCAGGGTGGTGTTTGCATTTTATATCAAAAACTGCCTGTGCCATGTTTACAATAACGTGCCAATATCTGTCATTTATGTTGGGCAGTGTGTTTGTACCTTAAACCAACAGAAAAGTGTCACCATCACAGCAAGGCATGGAGGGCAAGGAGAAGGAGAAGAAGGTCAGGACACGCCCAAATCCCTCCATCTTGTCCCCTTGAACCTCATTCTAAAAACCTCAAAATTCAACTTTTTCTCCCTGTGTTAATTAAACTACCACACTACTCAAACCCTTGTGGCTTGTAATTCCTCACACAGAGTTGGCAGGTCTTCCCACGGGCTAAAATGGAAGCCGCAGGTGTTTGTGACTTGGTGCCCAGGTCTCGGAGCCCTGGCAGGGTGTGGAGGCAGCCGGGGCAGCCAGGGGGACGAGCCGGGCTCCTTTGTGTCTGCTGGCAGGTGGCCATCCCGGTGAGGCCGTGCCTGGAGCCGCTGTCCCTGCTGGCGGACGAGGCGGCCGTGGCGGCGTGGCGGAACCAGGGCCTGCCGGCCGACCGCACGTCCGGCGAGAACGCCGCCATCCTCGGCTGCTGCCAGCGCTGGCCCCTCCTGGTGGACCCCCAGCTGCAGGGCAGCAAATGGATCAAGAGCGCCCACGGAGAAGGGCTCCGCGCCATCCCCGCGGGGCACAAGGGGTAACATCACCCATCCCTGCAGGAGGGAATGCTGGCGCTGCGGAGAGCGGGGCGGCGCTGGCTGTGGGGACCAGCTGGACGAGGTGGTGGCCCGCTGCGAGGCTGGCTGCTCCCAGGGCTACAGGGTGAATGAGTAGGCTTGTTGGTGTGGTTAGGATGAAGGCTGGGGTCAGTGGTGGCGTTGGGGTGCCTTAGGAGGAAGAAGGTTGGTTTTGCAGGTGTGTGGGTGTGGTTTCCCTCTCTCTCAGCCCCTAAATTATCAGGCTAGCCCAGAGATACGAGGCCTTTAGGGGGGGAAACATCAGGAGATGGGCAAAGGTTCAAAAGAGGCTCCATGGTCCGAGGGGAAGAGCAGGGAAAGAGAGAGAGAACAGGAAATGCCAGGGGTTTATCTAGGCTCTGGACAGGGAGGGTTTCTTGGCTCTCCACCAACCCCTTTGGGGCATGAAGGAGGGGTCCAGGCTTATCTTGATCAGAGTCACAGGGGTCCTGGGGAAGGGGGAAAACATGGCCTGAGCGGAATGTAACATGTGGGGAGTGTGGCAAGCCACAGGGGGAAGGCTAAGCTGGGTTTATGGGCAGCTGGGTGGTTGGGATAAATGTGTATGGTGTTAGGCTGAATAGGCTGGTGAGTAGGAGGAGTAGGAGGACCATCCCCAGGGAGGTGGTGGAATCACCATCTCTGGATGTGTTTAAAAACAAATTGGACATGGTACTTGGTGCTGTGGTCTAGTTGAGGGGTTCGGGCATAGGTTGGACTTGATGATCTAAGAGGTCTCTTCCACCCTCATTACTCTGTGATTCTGTGAGGAGTGCTCGTAGTGAGTATGGGATGTGCCTGCCCAGCGTGTTTGGTGAGCACTGGGCACTCAGCTGCACTGAGCCACTCACACTGAGGGAAAGCTGCCACTGTATCTGCTCACATTATCTGCTGGTTCATTACCAAAGTGACAGATTTCTTATTAAATCAAGGGTCTGTGTAGTGCTTGGCTCAGTTACCATAGAAACTCCTCTGAAGCTGGTGATGGAGTGAGCTGAGGCTGAGTTTGAGTATCACAGAATCCCAGACTAGTTTGGGTTGAAAGGGACCCTAAAGATCATCCAGTGCCACCCCTGCCATGGGCAGGGACACCTCCCACTATCCCAGGTTGCTCCAAGCCTTGTCCAACCTGGCCTTGGACACTTCCAGGGATCCAGGGGCAGCCACAGCTGCTCTGGACAACAGGCCTGTGTAGAGCTGTGACATCCTCCATGGGCAAGGAGAAGGAGAAGAAGGTCAGGACACACCCAAATCCCTCCATCTTGTCTTCTTGAACCCCTTATTTTAAAACCCTAAAATCCTACTTTTTTACCCTGTGTTAATTCAACTACCACACTACTCAAACCCTTGTGGCTTGTAATTCCCCATACAAAGTTGGCAGCTTTTTCCACGGGCTAAAATGGAAGCCAGAGGTGTTTTTGACTTGGTGCCAGGGTCTCTGAGCCCCCTGGCAGGGTGTGGAGGCAGGCAGGGCAGGCAGAGGGATGAGCTGGGCTCCCACACCTGCTCTGCTGCAGGAGGCACCAGCGCTGTCTCCCACAGGTATCTGGACACACTGGAACAAGCCCTGGCTGCTGGAGACCTGGTTTTGCTTGAGAACCTGGAGGAATCCGTGGATCCAGTGCTGGGGCCGTTGCTGGGGCGAGAAACAATCAAGAAAGGCAGGTGAGCTTGGGGACACGTGTGGATGGGGGCTGGGGGCTGCTCTGCTCTCTATTCCTGCCCTCAGACCGTGGGTGTTCACATCCAGCAGCACTAACATCCTGCCTTCAGCACTGAGGGCGTTTTTAATCAGGCAATCACAGTTAATTCAGCCACAGGATGGCTTGGAAATCAACCTGGATTTCTCATTTCATTTCACAGCATCATTCAAACCTCGTGTAAAAGAGAGACCTGTAATTCTCCCATTGTACACAGACCTTGGGGTCTGTAATTGGCTGTTCTGACACCAAATTATTACCAAAATAGCTGCTGCTGTGTTGTGAAGTAAAAGTAGCCTTGCATTTTAGCAAACGCTGCGCAGTGTTTAGAAATGCAGCTACAGATTTCAGCATCAAGTGTTTCTTAATGAGGTCAAGTTCTCATGGCAGCTGCTGGTCACCTCCAGCTGAGAGGAGATCAGCAAGGGAGGCAGCCAGGGAGCTCCTCTCCCTTAAGTTCTTTGAGGATTATTTCCCTGCTTGCCTAAAACATCCTGGGAAGGGTGGCTGAGCATGGGTTTGGCTGCAGGATGGAGGATGGAGGGGCAGGATTGTTCCCAGGGCAGGATTGAAATGTTTGGAGGATGTTGAGAGGAGGGGTGCAGCAGGGAGGGTGGCAAATCTGAGCCCCCCTCCAGTGGAACACTCAGGCATCCCCTTTTGTGCAGGTCTGCTCTCAAATCCCCCTGTGAAATCATGCCTTTGCTAACAAAGGGAAAATAAGTCATAAATCACAAAGAAAATCCCTGGGTTTTGCATTTCCAGGCCCTAAGCCCAGACTCCAGGCAGATGCTGCCTGGAAGGGGCTCTGAGCTCTCCACACAACCTTCTCCTCTCCAGGCTGGGCAATCCCAGCTCTCCCAGCCTGGCTGCACTCGGGAGCTGCTCCAATCCCTTTGTCACCTTCCAGGTCTCCTCTGGAACTGCTCCAACACCTCCTGGTCCTGCTGATGTTGGGGACCCCAGAACTGGGCACTGTTCCAGGTGGGGTCTCCCCAGAGACAGAATCCCCTCCTGGCCCTGCTGCCCACGCTGCTTTGGATGCAGCCCAGGGCATGGCTGGATTTCTGGGCTGGGTTAAACTTGGGATCAGAGAATGCTGGAATTTCCTGGGGTCTCTGTGAGCTGCAGACTGCACATCAGAAGTGCAGAGCAGAAGGATGTTGGGTTTTCCTGGCTGATGTCACCTCCTGGGAGTGACAGCCACCACTCTCCACATGTGGCTTCACGTGTGAAGCTCAGTGCAGCTGCAGAGCTGGCCTGCTCAGAGCCAACACTCTGGGTAATTTTAACTATGATCAGTGAAAAGCTCAAGGCTGAGAGGCTTTTCCTCCCTGCAACTCCAGTTTTAGGCAGAATTCAGCCTCTGCCCAAAGCCAGGAGAGTTCATGGCTGGATTATTGTGTTGCTGCTGAAAAATCTGAGCCTCCTTAAACAGGATCCAAAATTCAGGAGAGACTCTCTGGGGTTTTCACCTTAAGTCAGAATTGATTTCAATGTGCCCAGTATGAATTAAATCATGATTTCTGTGAGGAGTATCTGACTGAGACCACCCCTGCTGTGGTGACAGCTCCTGGCTGATGCTCCTTCTGCTGAAATGCCAGGTACATCAAGATTGGGGACAAGGAGTGTGCCTTGCACCCTGCCTTCCGTCTGATCCTGCACACCAAGCTGGCAAACCCCCACTTCCAGCCCGAGCTGCAGGCCCAGTGCACCCTCATCAACTTCTCTGTCACCCGCGACGGCCTCGAGGAGCAGCTGCTGGCGGCCGTGGTGCGCCTGGAGAGACCCGACCTGGAGGAGCTGAAGGTCAGCACCTGGCAGTTGTCACTGGGAGAAAGCACAAAGCATCAGCAGAATTGTTGTAATTTAATTGTTATTATTGTAATTATTGATATTGGTATTGGTATTGTTGTTATTGGTCTACACTGACAGACCCGACCTGGAGGAGCTAAAGGTCAGCACCTGGGAATTGTCACTGAGAGCAGGCACAAATCATCAGCAGAATCGTTGTTATACTTATAATTTAATTATTATTATTGTATAATTAATATTGTTATTGATATTGACATTGATATTGTTATTATTGGTCTACACTGAGAGACCCGACCTGGAGGAGCTGAAGGTCAGCACCTGGGAATTGTCACTGAGAACAGGCACAAATCATTAACAGAATCGTTATTGCACTTATGATTTAATTATCATTATTGTAATTATTAATATTGTAATTACACTTATAATTATAGTAATTATTAATATTGTTATTGATATTGTTTTAGTTTTGTTGTTATTGGTCTACACTGAGAGGCATGACCTGGAGGAGCTGAAGTCAGCACCTGGGAATTGTCACTGGGAGAAAACACAAATCATCAGCAGAATTGTTATTACACTTATAATTGAATTATTATTATTGTAATTATTAATATTATTATTGATATTGTTGTTGTTGGTCTACGCTGAGAGATCTGACCTGGAGGAGCTGAAGGTCAGCACCTGGGAATTGTCTCTGGGAGCAAGTGTTACAGTCATCATTATCATAATTCACTTTAGATTTTAATTTTTATTTTTGTTATTGGTAAGTTTTAATTTTTATTTTGTTTTTTACAAACAGCATTTCACATTCCAGCTTGCAGATGTTGCTGAGCTCCCAAAATCAGACTTCCCTTGGATAACAAACATTGAGGGGGTTTTATATCCTTCCTTCAGCCTTCTCTTTTCTTGGTATTTTGAGAACCCTTGTACTTAATTTTCAAGATTTTTCTCCCAAAAATTCTCTTTATTTTCCTTCTCCTCTGGTGACTGAAAGCTGAGTTTCTCATTACCTCCATTTTTTTCTGGACTTCACAGATTTAATTTTGGAAGCAGGATTAATCTCGCTTAATTTTCAGCATTTGTGGTAAAGGATTCTCTCTGTAAATATTGTGAGGCTGGCAATGATATTTTCCTCTTCTGGCTGTTCCTCCCACTTTGTAACAGGCCAAAATATTTTCTCTCAGAGCTTCAGCAGGAGGGGTGAGGAGCAGCTGGGACTCTCCAGGCTGGCTGGACCCCAAGAAATGAGGTCCAGGACAGGTCCAGGTTTTGGAAGTGCTTCACCCTCCAAACCAGCTGTGCTGTACAGCTGCTCACTGCCAGCAGTGCCAACAGGGCAAGAATTTGAGAGTTTGCACCTGGATTTTATGAGTTTGTGCCCACCTGGAATGCTGTGGGAGAGCTCTGTTAGAGGTTCAAGTGAAGCCTCACTCTCCCTTTTGGTCTGCCTACCCAAAGACACAAGATAAGTGTTTGAGATGGGGATAAAGGTCTTCCTGATTCATTTCCAGTGTTTTCCCACATTTCTGCAAAAGGGCTCAGTTCTCCTGGTGCTTTCTGTGCTGTTCCAGGTTTCTCTGAGCTGCTAGCTTGTTGGATAAGGAGTGGTCCCAGAACTCTGTCCATTCCCAGGAGAGCAGGAATCAGCACTGCTGAGCTATGGCAATTGTCAGTGGGAATCCTGTTCCCATGTGAAGCTGGTTCATCCTTATTTTACCACATCCTTTATGGCTAAAGCTTCCTGGATTTATTATTTGCAGTCAGATCTCACAAAGCAACAGAATGAATTCAAGATCACCTTGAAAACATTGGAGGACGATTTGCTCTCTCGGCTGTCATCAGCATCTGGGAATTTCCTGGAAGACACAGCGTTGGTGGAGAACCTGGAGACCACTAAAAGGACAGCTGCAGAGATTGTGGAGAAGGTACAAAGACAGTGATAGCCTGGAGAAAGGCATGTCTGTGGTTCTTTAAGGATTTATGGGTGGAATGTGACCTCTGCTCTGCCCATCTCTGCTTCATCTGCTGAGCAGGGAGTAGAAATTGGTATAAATTGTAAATGCTCTCCATTCTGGAGAGCTCCAGGCCATTTAGTTCTTTGGAGCTTTTTTTGTGTTAAATGAGCTATTTAAGACCAAGAGAAAACATTGGTGCCTGATGTAAAGACAATAAAATTTACACACTGTATCAAGGCAGCTTTAAGCTGTTCCAGCATAATCCTGGGTCCATCACACTGTCTCAGGCTGGGTTTTAGTGCTGACCAGGGACTGGAGTCTGGGGAGTTTGTGATCTCGAGTAAATCTGAAAGAACTCAGGTATTTCATACCCTTCCATTCCTCAGAGTATAAATCAGCATTTGTGTGAGCACAGCTGCCCTTGCTGGCTGCATGGGCTTAGGTAAATGCCCAGAGGTCTTTCCTTGCCGCTGAGGGAACTTGGGAAGTGTGGTTCCCACCCCAGGATTGTCCCAGACCTCTGGTGGGGACGTTCAGCTGCTTCCTTCTGCAGTCCCCCCATCTCCAGCCAGCCCAGCCTCGTTAATGGCCTGCACAGGAGGGGGGCAATTAGCACGAGAAACTCATTGATGAGAAAATGAATTCCAGTTAGAAAAGAGCAGGGAACCTAGGGGAAAGTCTGGAGGGGACTCAGGAAAAGGGGGATTGGGCAGCTGGGTGGAAAATGCAGTTAAATGGAAGGTTCCAGAGGGGGAGATGCTGGGGAGGGCAGCTCCAGCCTGGCAGGGCTGGTGCCACAGTGGTCACTTGTGGCTTTGCCCTGATGGCTTTGTGGCCAGTGTCTATTGTTGAAATGGGCCCCCAGAGAGGTGATAATTAGTGTAGACTCCATGTATTACAGAAGGTTGATTAATAATCTTTATTAAGAAACATATTGCTGTTTTTTATACCTTAGTTTGCTACAGGTGGAATTGATTGGTCCTTTAGTTAGAACGCCATCACCATTGGTTAATTAAGAAATCACCCCTTGATAAAGAAATTTTCATAACACATTCCACCTGTTCACAATACCAGGTGTAGTAAGTTAAGAATTGTTTCTCATTCTTTTCCCTGATCTTTTCCCAGCACGATGCCTGGGAAAGTTATGGGTTGCTGTGTGTGGCCAGGGAGCTGCTGCCCCAAGTGCCAGGGCTGCAGGCACTGCACAGGGGCGTGCTGAGGGGAACTGGGCCGTGTTTCCCTGCAGGTGCAGGAGTTTAAGGTGACAGAAGGCAGGATTAACGAGGCCAGGGAGCAGTACAGGCCCGCGGCCCGCCGCGCCGCCCTGCTCTACTTCACCATGAACGAGCTGCACGCCGTGCACCCCATGTACCAGTTCTCCCTGAAGGTACCTGCCCTCCTCCCTCTGCTGCTGGGGCCCCAAAAATCAGAATTGCTGTCACAACGTCACAAGGTTGGGGTTGGAAGGGGTTTAAAGCCCATCCTCTTCCACCCCTTCCTGTCCCACGCCTTCCACCATCCCAGGTTGCTCCAAGCCCTGCCTAGAAAAAGTTGCAGCTTTAATATTCTGTGAAATGGAACAGTTTTCTTTTTGTCATGTTAGAAAGGTGTTTTGGGAGATGGAGGGTTAAACGAGCATCCTGGTCTACAGCTTCTTCCAAACAATTCCTTACCTTGACAAGTGACCTGGAAAAAGGAATTGAGGAGCGACTACAAAATGTTGAGCCTCATCCACAAAGAAGCTTTTCCTCTTGATAGCTGTGACTCGTTTGTGGAAGTAATTTTATCAGAAAAAATGTACAGAATATCTTCTGTGCCTTTTGAAAGATTCATCCCTCTCACATACATAATAGATACGGGGGTTCCTGAGGTTTCACCTTTAATCTGTGTCTCCCGTAGTTAGTTTGTTTTATGTTTTCCAGTGAACATTAGCAGCGTGTACAAATACATGGAAAATTATTGGGGGAAATGTTTTTATCTAATAAATTTTGATGGCAGATCATAAAACATCGTGTAAAGATGCACAGGGATGATTTTAGAATACTTGCCACACAGCTGGGAGCCCATTATAAATTAGAACACAAAGACTTATGTGCTGCTCTGCAGCATGTTTTAACACAATTTAAAGAAACGTTAAGCAGGAAAATACATTCTGCAATTATTTAATAATGCATTCAGTATCAGTGTTACTTTAATTTGTTGAGGCATCATTTTTCCTTTGTAGAACCCTAAAAATAAGGCTGCCAGCACGGTCATGCCTTGTCTAGTTGGTGCCATCAGTGTGTGCTGGCCTGGTTATTTCCTTTAGCTGGGCCCAGCACATGTAGCCTTTGCATTTCTAAGCAGGGCTTGGGGTTTATGCTCTTGTTAATTTTCTTTTTCCAGCGGCATTTGATAATTTGCTCATGCTTTTAATTGGGATGACTCTGAAAGATTTTTTGTCTTTTCTCATTTAGATCAGAACTGTTGTTGCAATAATCCTTAACCTCTTCTATAAGAGGGCAGTTCTCGATGCAGTCACCCACCCCTGAGGGGACCTCAACGACTGCTTCAGCTCACTGCTCCCTGCCCTCCTCAGCCAGTCCTTTGCTGGACCCAGACAGTAAAACACTCACGGGGTTTTAAACATTTAATTTATTTTTATTTTTTGTTTATTTGTTTTGAGGAATTGCTCCTCTCTGAGTTGAAATATTTGTGCAGTGGGAGATGTGCTTTCCTCCTCTGCTCCACTCTGCTAAGACCCAGCTGGAGCAGTGTCCAGCTCTGGGGTCCTCAGCACAGCAAAGATGTGGACGTGGTTGAGCAGGTCCAGAAGAGGTAAGAGATATGATTTAAGAGCCCCTCTATGGAGCCAGCTGGGAGAGCTGGAGAAAACCCCATGGAGACCTCAGAGCCCCTTCCAGGGCCCAAAGGGGCTGCAGGAGAGCTGGAGAAGATCTGGGGACAAGGGATGGAGGGACAGGACACAGGGAATGGTTTCTCACTGCCAGAGGGCAGGGACAGATGGGATATTGGGCAGGAATTCTTCCCTGGGAGGGTGGGGAGGAGCTGGGATGGAATTCCCAGAGCAGCTGTGGCTATCCCTGGAAGTGTTTGAGGCCAGGTTGGAGCTTGGAGCAGCCTGGAACAGTGGAAGTTGTCCATGGCAGGGGTGGAACTGGACATGCTTGTGTTGGAGTTTTTCCCCACGGAAACCATTCTGGAGTTTGTTTCCTCTGGGAGCTGCACTCGGCTGGCTCCACATTTGCAGAGGAAGTGGCTGTGTCATCCCAACAGGAGCACACTGGGCACAGAAACATCTCCTGTACCCTTGTGTGGGAGTTCCCTGTGCCCTGTCTGTGTCCCAGGGGAGGTCACCACTGCCAGGTGTCCCTGAGGAGCAGCCAGAGGCAGAGCCAGGGGCTGGTTTGTCTCTGTGTGCTCCCAGCGAGGCAGGACCTTGGTTGGCATCACTGTGACACCCCAGGGGCATCTCCCATTCCCCCTTCCCGCTGTGTCTCCCCTCCCAGGCGTTCCACATGGTGTTCCAGAAGGCCATGGAGAGGGCAGCTCCTGCTGAGAGCCTGGCAGGGCGGGTGCTGAGCCTCACGGACAGCATCACCTTCTCCGTGTTCCAGTACACGGCCCGGGGGCTCTTCGAGAGGGACAAACTGACCTTCAGTGCCCAGCTCACCTTCCAGGTACCAGCACCACCCCGGGCACCCTGTGTGCCAGAGCAGCCCATGCAGGGGCTCCAGGCTTGGTTGTCTTCTCTGGGAACCACAGGATCATTCAGGCTGGAAAAGCTCTCCCAGCCCAGTGAGTCCACCCTGATCCCCACCCTGTCCCCAGCCCAGAGCTCTGAGTGCCACCTCCAGGAATTCCCTGGGCACCTCCAGGATGGGCACTCCAACCCTCCCTGGGCAGTTCCAATTCCTGAGCTCCTTGTCCATGGGGAAATTCCTGCTGGTTCCACCCTGAGCCTGCCTGAGGCCGTTCCCTCTCCTCCTGTCCCTGTTCCCTGGGATGAGATCCCAAATCCCCCCGGCTGTCCCCTCCTGTCAGGAGCTGTGCAGAGCCACAGGGTTCCCCCTGAGCTCCTTTTCTCCAGCTTCAGCCCCTTCCCAGCTCCCTCAGCTGCTCCTCACAGGATTTATTCCTGCCAATAGCAGGCACACATGCTGGGTTGGATTTGAATTATGCTGACAGAGGTTATTTGAGAAATTCCTGCTTGCAGGACCTGCAGAAAATGGCAAAGCAAACTGGCCTGGAAGGGCTCTTGCATTGAACCTAAAGAAGTGCTTGCTGCAGAGCTGCTGTGCCATGTCCATGGTGTTTGTATAATTTTTTTTTTTTTGTCCAATCTGGCTCTGCTGCCAGGGCCTTCTCCTCAGGATGCTCTCCACCCACATGGAACTCAGCCTTTACCACATAGTTTTCCCAACTTTTTTTCCTGTCCTCTTGCCAATCTCCATACTCATTCCTGGTCCTCTTTTGGACACCCAGAGCACCTATCAGGTGTGTCCATCACACCTCTCCAGCACAGGGCACTCCGTACATTTCAGCCACGTGTTTTTCAAGCACGTTAATTGAATAAATAATCTGCTGGGGTTTGTTGCTGCTCTAGGAGATCTTTGTTTGGAATTACAGATACTTCTGATGAATAAAGAAATCAACCCAGAAGAACTGGATTTCCTGCTCAGATACCCAGCACAGCCCGGAGTCACGAGCCCTGTGGAGTTCCTGTCTGACCATTCCTGGGGAGGAATCAAGGTACCTGATCCACAGGAAATCAGCTCCCCTTATCTCCTCCAAAAACCCTTCAGAAGGTCCTTGTGGGATTTGGTGAACAAAGGTCTGCCTGCAAGGGGCCACAAACATTGGGAGTTCTACAGGTCCAACACGGATTTTGAGGCTTTTCCTCTGCCCTCATGTGTGTCCCCAGGGAAATGGTTCTTCCCTCTGAGATTTAGGCTTCTCCCTGTTAGACCAGGCTGAGAATACCCTCAGGGTTTTGTGGCTGTGGTTTGTAAAGGACATGGAGATGCCCCTGAGTTTGGGAATAATTGGGAATTTCTGCAGGGATGCTGTGACAGATGCCAGACCTGCAGGGAAATGGGAATGGGCAGAAAGAAGGGAACTCAAGGACTCAAGACAACACCCTATATCCTCCATCTTGTATCCATCTATAACATGCTAAAAATCCTAAAACCTAAATTTCTCACCCATGTGACGTAGTCCACTACTCTCTACAACTCTGCAATCTATTTCACTTTTTTGTGGTTTCTAGTTTACCTTGAGGCTTTGGAAGTTTTCTCCATGAATGAGGGTCAAAGTCAGAGCTCCCCTGGGAGTCAGAACACCCCAGAGGAGACAGAGAAATATTCCCAGTGCCCTGGGTTTCCACATGTGGTGATGTGAGAATGACTTTTATTTACAGCATGTTTTCTCTGTGGGACCTGAGGACACAGGTCAGTGCTGGGCTGATGGTTGGACGTGGTGATTTGAGAGGTTTTTTCCCAGCCTTGGTGACTCTGTGAGTGTCTGTGACTCCTGCAGGATGCCTGCAGGTGGGACCTTCCCCAAACACACCCCTGCTGGGTTTGCAGCGAGTTTTCTCTGTGAGGCCACTGCTGCTGTGCTGCCAGTCCCCCTCCACGTGGCTGAAATGGCCTTTCCTGTTCCCTCTGTGGTTCCCTTCCCTTCAGCTTCCCCTTCCCTGGAGGAGCTTTGTGCTGCAATCTGTGGTGCTGCTGTGCAGGGGAACATTTCCAGGTGTGCTGCACACCTCAGCCTGCACTCCATGGCCCCAGGAACTGCACAAGAGTCACTGCCCAGTAATCTGCACTGATTTTATGAATTTCAAGACTTTCTGATAGTGAATTCTGCATTATCAGATACCAAATACCCTTCAGATTGTCTTTTGTGATGACTCTACTATGGATTTTGCTGTAAATAATATGGTTGGTGTCAACTTTTATTAGTGTTTGTGTTGATGTCTGTTGGTTTATTAACCTCTGAGGTTTTGGCAATTCTAGTTACTTGAGGCACGGGTTTAGTAAAATCATATTTTGTCACAGACTGCTATAATTAGGTTAATTAGTCATGGATTCTACACAGTTCATTAGCAGGCTAAAATCTCCTTTTCTTATATCAGGAAGATTAAATGCTATAATAAATTGTTTCTTCAACAAAGCTTGAACAAAGTACACTTCAGATTTATATTTCAAATTTGAAGTGAAATTTAGCATTCTGCTGATTTTTCACAGAAACATTGCAAATGCTCCAGCCCAAAGGGCTCCTTTTGCCAGGGGGTTCTGGCCAAGATAATGCCAAAAGAAATCAATATTGATATTTGTGGCCCATTCTGAGCCTCCCACTTTGGGCACATTAACTTCCAAGGAAACCTCATTAAATGTTGAGGGCTCTGGGCATGCAACTGGCCTTGTGTGACTTGACTTATTAGTTATTGTTGGGGGTTGATTAATAATATATAGAGGCCAATAATCCTTCGCAGTTCCTCGGCTGTTTGCAGCTCATGGTGCTGGAGCATCTCATTTAGGAAACACTCATTTATGATTTAGTTTTCCAGCTTCTTTCAAGTTCAGCATCAAGTTTCACAGAGCATTCTGCTGTAAGCTGTGTGCCAGGGAAGTTTGGTGTTCACTCCTGGATGAAGAAATCCACAGCCCTGGCCAGAAGGAGGTGGTTTGTAGGGAAAGGTAATAGCTTTAATTATATCTGCTGAGAGACCTGGGAAAATAGGCACATTTCAGGCTCTTTGGTGCTGCTTTAAAGCTGAAAGAGGAATTGAATTCGAGCTAAAGGCTGAGAAAAGCTGCTCTGAGCTTGGCTTGGTTCTGTTCATCAGTCAGATGTGTGGGAGGGAATGGCACCTGTGGAGGAGCTTTGCCTGGCTCTGGAGCAGGGGAGATGTTAGAGATGTTAGCAAAGGGCACAGTCATTGCCTCGGTGCCAGTCCTGCCTGTGGCTTACTGAGCGTTAGCTGAGAGCAGGAAGGGCACAGAATTTTGTCATTTAATTAAAGCAGAGCCTTTGAGTCCCTGGCTTTGGTGCTCAGTGGAGTTGGTCATTTCAGTCCTAAGGCCTCTCATTTGCAGAGGCTTAGCAGTGATCCCTCGAGAAGGCAAAAGTGTTCTTTTGTTCCTGTAATGAGGTTTTCTGTCTCTTTTCAATTTCCTTTATTGCAGCCTGTTGTGCTGTTCTCCCCCTCTGTGTTCCCAGAGTCTGCCTTGACAGTTTTTATTTCTGTTGGTATTTCTGAAAGCATTTTCTGTGTCCATGCACAGCTGGCCATGTTTCCTGGCTTGGCTGGTGGTTTCCTCACCAATAAATATGTGGACACACCTTAGAGCACAGTGCTGCTGCTGCATGTGCCAAGTGCAAATGCCATTTGGGAATTCTCGCTGTGTGATTGAATTAACACAGAATCCATGCAGGGATTGTCCTCTGGAGGGTGAAGTATTCTCTGAATTCATCTCTGAGTTGATGCTCTGTGGTCCTCTGAACCTTGTGTGAAGGCAGGCTGCCCTGTCGAGCTGTTCTTGGTTATCCCCAGGGCAAGGCCAGACAGCTCCTGTCATGGCTCTTCTCTGAGCATGCTGTTGAAATCATATCATTTGGTTGTAGGGTCTTCTTTAGGGTCTTTGCTTGGTCTTTCAGACTTTAATCTGTATCCAGATTAAGCAGCAAGATGAGCCAGCAGTTGTTTGCTGGCCTGGCAGCACCTGACTGCACACAGTGGAACTCCCCTGAGCTCCCAACCCAGAGCCACTCACCTCCCTGGGCACTCGTGAGCCCAGGCAGGTGAACCCTGTGGGAAGAAATGCTGATGTCTGATGCCAGTTCAGAATACTGAATGATTTCTTTATTATAACTATGCTATAATACATTAATATACTATTTAAAGGAGATAAACTACAAACCTGCTTTTTCTAACTACCATAACTCACTCACAACTCGTGACCCTCTCTGAGAGTCCAGCCCCAGGTGGGTTGGATTGGCCACCAGGCTCAAACAATCCTCACCACAATCCAACCAAGCAATCACCCCAGGGAAACAATTCTCCAAACACATTCCACATGGGAAAAACAAGGAGCAGAAATAGAAATTGTTTTCTTTTCTTTCGTCTCTGCTGCTCTATGAAAAATTCTGAGAGAGAGCAGAACGTGCCTGCCACAGAGCAGCATCTGCAGTGTCGTGCCCTGGGTTGTGCCCAGCCTTTTCCTGAGAGCTCACCAAAGCCAAAGGTGAGCCAGCAGGACACTGGCAAATTGTGTGGCTCACCCAGAGCTGTGCCTGGCCACCTCCTGGAGGCACAGACTGAGGAGCAGATCAGCAGGGAGGGAGCAGCACCTTCCCCTCGCTGTGCTGGGCTCTGAGACCCAGGCAGAAACTCCTCCAGCCCACATCTGACCCAGCGTTGCTCTGGAGCAGCCTCTGGGTGTGGGTTTAGACCCTGTGCCCATCAGTGGCTCAGGCACAGCCTCCCACAGGGCATGGTCACACCTTCTGCCCACAGCAGGGCTGCAGCAGAGCCCTGCCTGTGGTCACGGACCACCCGAGCATCCCCTGGGCTTTTCTCCAGCTTCCCCACTGCTGATGGAGCCGCTGGCTGTGCCCTCCTGGTCTTCAGAACCAAAACGTTTTGCTTTTGGCCAAAGCCAGGCGGTGAGGGCTGTTCTGGGGGCTGCTCCCCACAGGTTCTCCCAGCTCCAGCTGCCCTGTGGTGCACGTGGCTGTCCCCGTGTCCGGCCGCTGCTCCTGGGGACTGGAAATGTGCATTTCCCCAGCCTGATTTCCTTTGTGGTATTTCCTGCAGTGCCTCTTCAGTGCTGAATGCAGATGTGTCCCACGGGATAAGTGCAGCGAGTTAATGCACAGCAGGAGTACACCTGGCCAGCCTGGATTACTTCTTAGCCCAATCACTTCCCTCATCTTTTTCTGAAGAGGAAGAATTTTCATTATGTAGATATGAAAACGCCACTGAAAGGGCATTGTTTAATAAATGTGATGTTGAATAATGAGCTCTAAATACTGAATTCAGCTTTCGAGGAGGAGAACAGCCCTAGACAAAGTCGTATATTAACTCCATATTTATAATTTTGCAGAATGCAGATGATAAGATTGCATATGTGGCTTATGAGATAAAATACCGAATCATATATTTTGCATCTAAGAAAACTGGATTTTTTTTTTTTTGGACAAAAGAACAAAAATTGCTCTTCCAACTTTCACTTCTTGCACTTTTTAGATGAGGAAATTTTTCATTCTTCTCCAAGATTCATTGTGGCACAATGTGCTGCATACATTGTGCTCTCTGTGCATATGCAATGTCCTTTGATCAGGCTGGTCAGACAGGAAAGGCTCGCAGCTCACAGCTTCCCTCCCACATCCAGAATTATTATTATGCCAGAAAATCATAGCCTTAATTAAATATCTTCCATTAACTCCGTTCTTCAGATGTGCAGCCTTTTAGAGCATCTTTGATAGAAAACATTGATTGTGACACTTCAATGGGCATTTATCTGCTCTCATCTAGAAGTTTCCTAAGGACATTCTTCTGTCCTCTGTATCAAGTCTCAGAGAAATATTCCCAATGTCTCACAGAAATGCTACTTGAGAAGGTTTTACCTTTTTTTTTCCCCCTGTTCTTTTCTAACCTGCTGGCTAACGATCTGATGCTTATCTGAAATATGGCAGAGATTGTGATGGCATCAAATATTTAAGGACGCACTTGGTCAGTTTGATTGCAGAGTGGAAATTGAGTTTTTCTGGATGCTCTAAGCCTCTGTCTTTCCCTCTCAATCCTCCCTGATATAAAGCCTGCTGTCAGCTGAGCATTTGGAGTGTAAAAGCCTCTTCACCCTCTGAATGGGAGGAAAGGGAAGCAATGGCTTCATCCTGCCCTTGGGTCACACCAAGCCCAGGCTGGGGCAGAGGGGCTGGAAAACTGGGAAAGGCCCTGGGGGTGCTGGAGGCAGAGGCTGTACATGAATCCAGGTGTGCCAGGTGTGCCAGAGGCCAGGGGCACCTGGGCAGTGCCCATCCCCTGGGCTGGCACTGCTGGGGCACCTCCAGTGCTGGGGCAGCTCTGGGACACTCAGGACAGAAAGGACATGGAGGGGCTGGAGCGTGTCCAGGGAAGGAAGGAGCTGGGAAGGGGCTCAGCCTGGAGAAAGGGAGGTTCAGGGAGAAATCCTGGCTCTGCACAGCTCCTGACAGGAGGGGACAGCCAGGGGGTCGAGCTCTTCTCCAGGGAACAGGGACAGGAAAAGAGGGAACAGCCATGTGGATGTGGCATTTGAGGACCTGGTCATCTTAGAGGTCCTTTTTAACCTAAACAATTCTCTGATTCGGTGCTGAAGGACGTGCTGGAGCTCCTCGTTGTGTGGCAGACCCTCTCCCTGGTTCCTTTCCCTGGCTGTGCTGGTTCACATGAGGAGCTGTGGAGATTGCAGACCCAGTGCTCAGCTCAGCTCTGCCTGGCAGGGACCTCTGGGTAAAAACCAGAGCTCTCCCTGGGTTGGGGAACAGGAGATGGCCTTTTCTGGAGGCTCTCTGTGATCTGTGTTTCATTCCCACAACGTGAGCATAGAACATCAGTGGACCCCAGCACCCCAACAGGAGCCCTGGGGCCGCCCTCTGCCCTCTGCTCAGACACCTGAAAGCACAACTGTGAGAAGAGGCTGAGGAGAGGGAAAGGGGACAAGTTCTGTCTGAGGACCTCGAGACTGAGAGGCCAGGAAGGTCTGATCTCCAAGAGTGTCCTCTGGAAGAGAAAAAGCAGTTGGCTCCCTGTGTCAGTAAAGAGAAGAAATGTGCAGGAAATACTCACAGCAGGCAGTGGACCTTGAGAGCTTTCCAGCTCTCAAAGGGACACTTGGAACAGCTGCTCCAGTGAATTCTGACTTCTTGCAGACAATGGGACATATTTTCTCTTTCAGTTTTGCTGTGCATTGGCCCATCTGGGGTTTATAACAACCAAATCCAGGAAAGTTTTCAGAGATACTCAAGTACCACCTTTCAACTGCCCTCGGGGACCCGTGCCCAGCTTCTGGTTCTGGCTGTGCGTCCCTGATTGCTGAGAGGCATCCAAGAGTGAAGAGGAAAGGTGGAAAGCATGGCCTGGGAGAAGAGCCTGGCTTTGCAAGGCCCGTTCTCAAACCTAGTTGAACAACCTTTTTAGAAAATGCAGAGAAAATGTCAACATGAACCCATCTGGGAAACATCTCAGGCAAAATGAAAAATGGTGGGTGGCTGTAAGCAATGAGAATACAAAGACTGTGACTAAGTCTCATTTCTGTTACTGACCTTTCCCATCAAGTGGATCTGGCTCTCAGAATGCACTGGTAGGAAGGAGATGAGTGCTGGAGCCATTGTTCCCCGGTTTGTGATTTTTCACTGGAAATTTTCTGAGGAAAGGTGCTGAGATCCGACCCATCACTCATCAGACTGCTTGTGGTGTCCACCCTGTGTGCTGTGATGCCCTGGGACCCTGCAGATAAACAGGGTGGGTTTGTGCAGTGATGTGGTGAGGCTCTGCACACCTGTCCCCATTAAAATGTAGAAGCAGCAAGGAGGAGTTTGAAGGGAGACAGGGGCATGCAGTGCCTTGAGCTTGTCAGTCAGCTTTTATGAAAGAAATAAGGAGGGTTAAAATAACATTTTTTTGTTGAAAGTTGATTGAAGCTTGGCAAACCCCATCAAATCTTTATTTTAACCTTGGTAGAGATTTTTCTTAGGAGTTAAATTATTCAGGTAGGGCGGCTAAACAGAAAATAACACCTTCAGTGTATGAATAATACAACCCAAAACCCAGGATGGGAGAGATTGTAAATAATCCATCATCTGCTACATTAATTCCTCTAGTTAACAGTAGTATTTAAATGGAGCAATTAATCTGCCTATACGTCTTTTTCCTGAATGATCCAATCTATCAGTCGAGGCCAGGTGCAGCTCTGGCTTTGCCATTCTTCCAGGAGCTGTCGTTTTCCAGCTGTGGGGCTGCTGGTTTTCCTAAAGACCCCCGGGCCAGCTGCAGAAAATGACAGAAAGGAGTTATAAATGTTAGCTGAAATGTGCCCATGGACAGTGTAAGACCTTTACAAAGTGCTTGGGGGATCACAGAATTGTAGGGTCGTGAAGGTTGGAAAAGATCTTCAAGATCCTCGAGTCCAACCTTCTCCTGAATCCCACCATGGTCACCAACCCCCACCACAAAATTCACCCACGAGCCACTCCAAACCCCTCAAGCCCACCAAGGACCTCTGTGGATCTCTGCCTAAAAACTGTGTAACTCAATTCATAAATTCCACAGCTCCTTAACTCGGCAAGTGCCATCATGACGAATCACCAGGATTTAATCATCTCACCAATTATTAAAACTGGGAGAATATTAAATATCATTTCTTTCCAGTGTTGTCAGGTTGTGTGATTTTTGTAGAGAGATGTTTGATGTTCAGTGTGTTCCCTACAGAATGTAATTTTTTAAAGCAGAGGCACAAGTTTTTTTAAAGTAAGATATGTTAGTAAAAACTGAAAGTAAAAACCAGATATAACCTGAAGCCTCAAATGATAATGATAGCTTTAATGAAAACCCTCAAATTCCTTTATTTTGATTTTCTTCT
>QUSF01000143.1:99558-127293 GCA_003676055.1 Chloebia gouldiae
GCCTAAACTTGAGGCCAGTTTGAGCAGATGGCTTCCCTAGAACAGTTGCCTTTAGTGATCAGAGCAAGTGTTCCCTCTAATAAATGTCCAGAACTTGTTGTGCTGTGTCTGGCAGCAGGAGATTCCTCGTGTGCAGCAGCAGTGACAGCAGCCCTGTGGAGCTGTCCTCTTCTCCAAGGACTCCTCTGGATTCTGAGGGTTTCCTCTCCTCCCTGTCCCACCACGAAGATCCCCCTGTTCCCTCAGATCCTTGAGGGTGTGGAGCCACCCAGGCTCTGTGGTGGCATCCAGGATTCGTGTCCTGCAGCGGTGCCTGGTCCTTGCTGTGTTTCCTGGGGGAGTTCTGCCTCTGGGGATGTGTGAACCCACGAGCTGCTGACGCTCCAGCTGCACAGGAACGCTGCTTCTCACCACTCCAGGAGCTGTCAGAGAAACCCAGAGTGATAAAGCAGCTTGTCTGTGACTCACTGAATGAAAAACCACTTTCCCTGAGAAGATGGTGGAGCCTCTCCCTGGCATGGTGTGGAGAGCCCTGTTTTGCTGGAAAAGTCTCATTTTGAGAAACAAACTGAAGCCTCTCCTGTTTCCAGCCACCAGAGATGATCACAGTGTGGGCTGCAAAGACAAGGGCTCGAGTCCTCCAGCCCTATGGATCATTTTCTATTTTGACTAATATTTTTTGTCTTTCTCAATTTCCATGACAACTCTAAGTGACAAAAGTACCATTCATTATGTGGACAAAAATAGATAGCCTGCACAGGTTGATGTGCAGTTCCCATCTGCTGCCCCAGTGTACCACTCCTGCCTGGAAACAGGGATCCTTTACTGCTGGATTAAGTTTCTTGGAAAAATTCACAACAGGGGTATTGAAAAGCAATTAATATTCACAGAAAGATTACTGATCGAGAGACCTTTCACTCCACTGGCTTTTAAATAGAAGCATCTCCCATTAATACCATCACTCCTGATAAATG
This sequence comes from Chloebia gouldiae, assembly GCA_003676055.1. Lineage (NCBI taxonomy): Eukaryota > Metazoa > Chordata > Aves > Passeriformes > Passeridae > Chloebia > Chloebia gouldiae. Next base: position 100,533 of record QUSF01000143.1, read on the forward strand.
CTGTTAACATTGTTGGCTAATGACAATTTTAATGTTTATTTATATAATACAAAGGTTTTATTTGCAATTAGAGCTTTCATGATTCTGCAATATGTTGTTCAGGGAGAGAGGGAGACCATCATTCCTGATTACACGTCTGTCATTTAGTCAGAGAAAAGCAATTTTTCAGAGTCTCCCTTGTTAACATCAGCCAAGAGACTTCTTGAAGCAGCAGCAGCCAAAGTTCTGAAGTGATATTTTAAGTAAATCACATCAAAAGTCAACAGTGAGAAGATGTTTTATATGAGCACTTGCTCTGAGAATTCCCCAAATTCAACATTTGCCATTGTATTTCGCTCAGCCATGAGAGGTGCCCTGAAAACATTTACTGCTGCCAGGACCAGGGCTTGGCAGGTGAAAACCTGTGCCATCATTCCTGGGAATTTCAGTTTCTCACATTCAGTGCTCTGGTTTCTGGCTTTTCACAGAAATCAGGATATGGCGCTGGATTTGGAGCAAGTCCCTCTGTCACTGGCATTTCTCCTTGTTAGTGGAAATCCACACATGGAAACAACAGCTGTTGAATCACTCCTTTGCTCACAGTCTCCATGGAATTCACTGGATTCCTGGGAATTTGGCATGGGGATGAGGCCTGGAGAGGCTGCCTGGAATGGAGGCTAGATGGTGTTAAAGGAATAAAGTGGGGATTTATGAAAATGCCTCAAAGGACACACCTTGGGCAGCACAAGAGCCCAGCCATGGCTACACTAAAGTTGGACACAAAATAGACCCAAGGTGGACTCAGAGTCAGGAGTTTTCACACTTTTATGAGTTCTGGGCCATTCCCACCCTGGGGTTCAGTGCCCAATTCCAGCTCCAGGTGCTGCAGTCCCACCCTGCCAGGCTTCTCTCCTCCATCCCCTGCTGTTTGCACTTTTTGGGGCTGGAGCTGCAGCGCTGTCCTTGGCTGTGGGGCTGGCAAAGGATTGTTCAGTGTGCTGAGCTGTGAGGAGAGCTGCTGGCACTTTGTGTGGAGCTCTGAGGTATTTCCCAGTGCAGTGCAGAGTTGGGAAATGTGAAAGCTCAGACTGGATGTGCTGGTTCATGCCAAAATCTTTCATCCTTCCTTGGACTGAACCTTCCAAGGAGAATGGACAAAATCTGGTCCTGATGGGTTTCTGGCTGTGGTGCCAGACTCCAGCTCCTTGGTGGAGCAAAACACGAGGAGTCAGTAGAATTAGAAAAACAGTTCAGAGGCACATGGGATTGTTCTTCCTTGAATTTTTCCAGGCTCTCTCATCCATGGAGGAGTTCAGAAACCTGGATCGGGACATTGAGGGCTCTGCAAAGCGGTGGAAGAAGTTTGTTGAGTCGGAGTGTCCAGAGAAGGAGAGGTTCCCCCAGGACTGGAAGAACAAGTCAGCCCTGCAGCGGCTGTGCATCCTGCGAGCCCTGCGGCCCGACCGCCTCCCCTGCGCCGTCAGGTGGGTCTGGGGGCAGCGCCGGGCTGGCTGGGCTGCAGGAGGATTCAGGGGTGTGCCTGGATTTGTGAATGTCAGCGCGTTTTTAGGATGCGAGTTCCGCACCGTGGTTTCCTATCAGGGCTCTTGAATGAGCACAGGAGGGTGGGAGGCACCAGCACAGGGTGCCCAGAGCAGCTGGGGCTGCCCCCGGACCCCTGGCTGTCACCCTGATTCTTAAGATTTACTAAAGCCTGAGTTTACATTCTGTTAGAAAACTTTCCCACACAATTTCTGTAAACAACTGATTGTTTTGCATTCCTTCATGGGGGTGGAGAAACTTGATGTGATGGTGGTTTGTGCAATGCCTTTGGAGAGGTGGCCCATTCAGGCCCAATCCGCTGCCACCTTTGGAAAAGTGTAAAAGCTGGAGTCAGGGAGTAAACCTTCTTCTTCTTTACCTTGCAATAGCAGTGGCTCACGTTGTGCTTTCCCGTGTCCTGTAGAGACACCTGGCAGTGCCCAAGGCCAGGCTGGACAGGGCTGGGAGCAGCCTGGGGCAGTGGGAGGTGTCCCTGCCCATGGGATGGTCCCTAAGGTCCCTTCCAGCCCAAAGCCTTGTGTGATTCCTTGGTCTCTGAGCTCTGCAAGCAATCAGCACGTTGGATTTAAGTGGAATTTCTTGCCTAGTGGGACCCAAGCTCACTGCCACCACCAGGGATGGAGCTGTGCAACCAGGGTGAGGGGCAGACCTGCCAAGTCAGAAATGAGCATCACCACACAGGTGTTACACATCTGCTGCACTCTGAGCCCAGGAACATCCATTTTAGTTACTGGATCGGTTTGGGCAGAATGAGAGTAGAAGTAAAGAAAAGTCTTCTAGAGGTTTTCTCTCTTTTTTTTTTTTTTTCCTGTAAAATGCAAAATTTATGTGCTGCTGGTTCTGAAAGTTGTAGTGGTAAATAATGTAGTGAAGGTAACTGGGCGAGGCTAAACTTCCTGAAGTTATGGAAAAACAACCTCCTAAAGGTCTTTCACTCCCTGAGGACTTGGTTTTCCCTTCTCTGGCCAGTGTTTTGGCATTTCTGTGTCTCTCCTGCTCCTGTTTCCCCAGTAGTTTATATTCCTGCACCACCCGATGTGCACACAGCAGGGTGTTTTACTCAGTGTATGAACTACACTGTTTGTGCTTCAAGGTTCACAGAAAAACACAGACAAGACTGAGGCAATCTCCCTGTGGTCACTGTTAGCATTTTCTATTAGAATAAATACTACAGTTTATCATAATACTGATACTAATCCACCTTTTTTCATTTCTTACTCTCATGACTGGATTCTCCATGTCTCTCAGCTGAAAATATTGGTTTTCCTGTTGTTGTTTAGCTTGAGTAAAATAAGCTCTTGGAATTTTAGGTGCATTTATGCAACTATAATTCATTTCTTTCTTACTCAGAAGTTTAACCAGTGTGGTTGGAGAGGTGGCAATTTCACCCTCTGATCCACTGTCACTTTTAAAATTCTATATATTACAAAGTCAGAAATAAAACTTCCTCTTTTCCTTCTTTTGCATCTTAAGTGAGTATGTGTCACACTATGACATGAAATAACTCAAACAAGCAGGTTAGATGTAAAAGGAAAGAAAAAGAACTAAAAAAGTAAACTTTATTTTCTGACTCCACTATATATACAATAGTAAAAGTGACAGTGGATCGGAGGGTGAAACTGCCTCCTCTCCAACCACACTGGTCAAACCAACAGTCCATCAGTTCTCTCTACTCACAGAAAAGAATGCAAAACAATATTTTTTTTTTATATGAACAGTGTGAGAAAATGGAATAGCAATATGTAAATATCAGAAAGTACAGAAAACTTAAAAAAAATTAAATCTCTCAAAGAAACAAAACAACAAATAGATGAGTTATTTTGTGTAGTAGTGTGACACACTCGCCTTTGTTTGGCAGGAGCTGGAGTCTCCTGTGCTGTCCCAGCCCTGTGCAGAGCACCAGGCATTGCTCCTGAGGGACAGCCCACAGATCCTCCCCACAATTATTTCCTGCTCATTTGCCTCATTTCAGTTTCTTAATCATTTCAATCATCAAAATGAAAACTAACTGCAGGCCAAGTCATACGAGGAGAGGTTGAGGGAGGTGGGAAGGGGCTCAGGCTGGAGAAAAGGAGCTCAGGGGGAACTTCTGGCTCTGCACAGCTCTTGCCAGGAGAGGACAGCCAGGGGGGACAGGCTCTGCTCCAGGGGACAGGGACAGAGAAAACAGCCTCAAGTTGCACCAGGAAAGGTTTAGATTGAATATTAAGGGAAACTTTTCCAGTTGAAGGGTTATCAAGCCCTGGCACCACCGCTGGAAGTGCTCAGAAGACCTGTGGATGGACACTTAATGGTGAACACAGCAGTGCTTGGCAATGGTCACACTTGCTAACCTTGGGAGTCTTCTCAACCTAAACAATTCTGGGATTCCACCATAAAAAAATAAATTATTTGCAGAGGAATCTGCATTTTCCCAACAAACTGGCAAAAGTTCTTTCTCTCTGGCAGAGACTTTGTAGAAGAAAAGCTGGGCAGCAAATACGTGGTGGGGAGATCTCTGGATTTTGCAACGACCTTTGAGGAATCAGGGCCTGCCACCCCGATGTTTTTCATCCTGTCCCCAGGAGTGGACCCACTGAAGGATGTGGAGAAACATGGTAAATCAATCCTGTCCCCAGGCACAGCACAGCATTGCTATTTATCTGTTGCATTATTATCTTAGCACGACATGCCTGTTTTCTTTGGGTTTTTTTTTTCCCTCAGCTCTTTGTAGATAAAGAAGTAATTTGTTAAAAATAGATAATTGTGAGAGGATGCAGTGGGATTTTGATTTGGTTTTATTGTTTTTCTTAAAGTTTTTTGGATTTTCATCTGAAGTTTAAATTAAACTCATCACTTTCCTGCACTGCCTGGATTCCCAGTGTGGCTCACAGTGCAGGGATCTCTGAGCTGCCTTTGTGCACAACCTGTGATTTACATCACAGATATCTCACATGCTCCCAGATGCTTGTTGCCAAGAAAGGTTGAACCAGAGGACCCTTGAGGTCCCTTCCAACCTGCTATTTTATGATTCCATGATAACTAAAAATAAGCAACAGCTCCCTGTAACAGAGTGCTGCTCTGTGGCAAAGTTTCCAGGTTTCCCTGCCGTCCTTCCTGAGCTGATTTCCATGTGGAAGGTCACTGTGGAACTGATAACTGATTTCCATGTGGGTGGTCAGCTGTGGGTGCTTGTTGGCCTGATTTTTAAAAGTGTTAAGTCTTCTTTTATAATTCTTTTGAAAGTTTTACAGTTCTCATAAAACTTCTTTAGCCTTCTGATAATGTTTACATATTTGAGAGTCAGAGTTCTGACACCATTTCATGGATAAATAGAATAGTTTACAAATTTCTCTGTGGGTGGAGAGAAATGATTGATTGATCTTTGGACCAGTGTGTTTGGAGAGATGATAATTCCATCCTCCAATCCTTGGTCACCTTTGGAATTCTATAAATACCAGATGTTGGAATAAAACTGGCTCTTTTTCTCTTTTGAACTTACCAAGCTTCTGTGTACTCATTTTGTGGCCAATAGCGACAGGTTTTCAAAGCCTGGTTAACCAGCAGGAAAAGATTTTAATTTCTTATCACTGCAAAACATGTTTTTACACCAGGTTGCAGGGGAATAATATTCTTTAAACAAGAAGCACTTCATAATAAGGTACCTTTGTGTGGATGCTGGAATTAAAAGGGTTTGGGGAAGCTGCTCTGTTGGAGCACTTGGGAAGGAGTGGGTGAGAGCAGAGAGGTGCTCTCACAGCTCCTGTGTGAGGGTTTGCAGCTGAACTCTCCTTGTTCCCTCCCAGGGAAGAAGCTGGGCTACACCTTCAACCACAGGAACCTGCACAACGTGTCCCTGGGCCAAGGCCAGGAGGTGGTGGCTGAAGGAGCTCTGGATGTGGCTGCAAGGGAGGGCCACTGGGTCATCCTCCAGGTATGGCTGTGGCCAGGCTGGCCTCCCCGGAGCAGGGGACAGGGCAGGGTGTCACTGCGTGTCCCAGGCAGCCGCCCCTCCCCGGGGTCAGCCTCTGCCAGTTTGGCTGCCTCCTCCTGGAGCTGGATGTGCAGGACCCTGTTCCACACTTCTCTGTGCCTCTGTTTGCTCCATCTGCTCGGAGAGCCCTGCACTCATCCTCTGCCCCCTGCTCCTCAGAGGGGCTGCTCAGGGAGGGAATTCTGCAGTGGGGCTGGCTGCCCTGGGCACCCCAAACCAGGGAAAGGCTGCCAGCCCCCATCACAGCCCCCCAAAATGCCTCGGAGCCTGCTGGGGCGTGGAGGGAGCTCTGACTCTGTCAAGTGCTCTCTGGAGCCACTCATTTAGTGAGGGTTTGGCTTTGCTGATGTGCACTCGGTGATGTCAGCTCTCATTACAGGATTTGGGAACCCCTCTGATTTCCTTGATGTGGATTATATAAACTTTCATTATCACTGAATTGTTTGCATAAAATTAGATTAAGACAAAGCTCGGAGTCCTGATCTGAGCCTGCAGGCCTGGTTATGAATTGAAGTTAAATAACCCTGATATTTTGATCGCAATTTTTGCTTTTTTTTTTTTTTTTTTTTTTTTGCAAGCTCCCTCTGAGGTAAACTATGCTGAACTTCTCTAGAGCTTTTAATATACAGAGGGCTGCAATCCTGACATCTGCCTTTGAGCTGGTGCAGATGGAAATACTGAGCTGTTCAGTAATGCAGAGTGAAAAATTATTTTCTACAGTGCTGGTGTGCTGCTGTAAAGGATCTGTCAGCAGTGCCAGGCTCCTTGGGCTGTTTCAGAGCTAACAGACAAGCACTGGGGGCCTGGAGGTTTTTTATTACATCCATTCCCATCTTCTCTGGTGGTCAGAGCAATCAGTGAGAGGTTAGGCAGACACTGAAGGCTAAATCAGAAGAAATCCTGGCTGGCAGGGTGGGCAGGCCCTGGCACAGGGTGCCCACCCTGGGTCCCTGGCAGTGTCCAAGGCCAGGTTGGACAGGGCTTGGAGCAGCCTGGGACAGTGGGAGGTGTCCCTGCCATGGCAGGGGTGGATGTGATTATATTTAAGGTTTTTTGCAACCCAAACCATTCCAAGGTTTTATGATTGTGTGGTTAAATGAGGAGAGCTGCAGAAATCAGATTGCTGGAGCAGAACAGTGTTGATGGGTGGGCTGGCTGGTTCTCCAGGTGTGACCCAGTTCCCCTGAGCTTGGAGAGGAGCTGGATGCAGCTGGGTTGGGTCGGGGTGCTCTGCTGCGTGGGGCAGGCTCAGCAGAGCCCCAGTGGCCTGGGGACAGGAGTGCAGGTGCCAGCGCTGCTCAGGGTCACTCAGACATCTGGGATTGCCTCACAGAGCTGATAACACTTCACACATGCAGATATTCCAGTTCTGTGCTGTGCTTAGATTGGCAGGTAGGCAGGGGTGGCTCAACACAGCTCTCAGGGCTCTTTCTGCTTCTGTTTCCAATTCCAACTGGAAAAAATTGGAGCGAATTTCCAATTTGCTGCTGAGCAATCAGCACAGAGAGCTCCAGGAGGAGCTGGAGGTGCCTTGGTGGCACTTGGCTCTCTGGGCATGGCTCTGGGCAGCTCCAGTTCCAGAGGGACTTCACTGTCCCCCAGACTGGCCAGGCTGCCCAGCTCCAGAGCCTGACCCTGCCCCTCACCCTGGGGGCTCGTGAGGAAGGGGGAGAGCAGCCTCAGGGGACACAGCTGTGTCCCTGCCCTGACAGAACTCCTGGTCTAACAAAGCTCCTCTAGGGTCAGCAGGTTTCCAGGGCATGAAAAAGCACCCTGTGGACAAACTGGGGTGTAGAAGGTTGGAAGCTCCTCAGGGCTGGAAATCTGACCTCTGGCAAAACCAGTGCCCAAACTCACTGCCGTGAGGAGGGGTCACACAGGGTCTGCCACCAGTCAGGATCAGAGCAATATCTGCCATGTGCTTTATCTGGAAAGATCTTTCCTGCGAGGTTTTGGTGACACATCCTCACAAACAGCTTTGGGAGTGTTTGTACAAGATCTGCAATGACACAGATGACTCAATTTACTAAAGTGCCACAGGATTTGTGGATCATTGCATTAATAATAAAAGAGAGGCCAGAGCAGATCTCAGGGAAATTTCACCCAGATTAATTAAGCTCATTATGTGAAGGCTGTATCCCACCCACAGCACAGTTATACCCAGGCTTCCCATTTGTTTCTGAGCAGACAAAAAGCAACTGTTGGCTTTGCTGCTGTCTGTGGCCATCCCCTGACCAACAGCTCAGCTCACGTGGAGCAGAGCTTCTCACACACATGTCCTCCAGGAGAAACACCTCAGGGGATCATCTGGGTGGCTTTTACACGTGTGGCTCATCACTGGTGCTTGACTGGGACCAGGCATGGTGAGAGCCACATACCTGGGGCACTAACAGCCCAGGGAATTAGGTTGGGGAGGGTTTTGTTGGATGCCAGGAGAAGGATCTCTGCCTTGCTGGGAAGGGCTGTCCCAGGGCCACCTCCTCTCAGTCCTGCTGCCTTCTGACACCACAAGAGGCAAGATAAAGACAAAAGCACCCTGAGAAACGTTTCTCAGCTTACTGTGAAAATGGAGATTCTCATAAATGACTACAGCAGAGAGCCACCCAGTCCTTCATTTCCATGGGAAGATAATCCCCCTGCCCCTGGCAGAGCCTGGCCAGCAGCTCCCTGCCCCTTCAGCACCAGGGCTGTTCCTGTCTGGTGGCTTCAGCTTTGCTGAGCTCTGGTACAGGGTAGTGACAGATGAGTGAAGGCCACAGCTAAAATTATTCTCTACAAATACAAATGGTCCAGCTGCAGAAGAGGAGCCCCTGAGGCAAAAGTGCAGCTCCTTAAAGGAGACTTTGTACCTGAGAGCTGCAGGAAGAGCCCAGCTCAAGCCCAGCAGCTGCTCTGCTCCTGTCATTGGCACTGGAGAGCTGAGCTTGATCTCTGAGGTCCACAAAAACCCATCTGATAGCAGGTTCTGGGTCTCCTTAGCAGCAGTTCAGAGGTTTGGAGGGTTTGGGGAGCATTCCATGGGGGAGTGCAGGCAGAGCTCACTGCCAGCTCCTCGAGGCTCGGGGGGGCAGGAACAGCTGGGCCCCACAGCTGGAGATGCTCCGTGCAGTGCTGGGATTGCTCAGCCTGGAGAGGAGATGATTCCATCACCCTGGGTGCTGGGGAGTAAAGACCAGACTCTCCCAGTGCTGTCTGGTGGTGGGGACAACCTGAAATTCAGGGAATTCCATTTAAATGTAAATACCATCTTTTTTCCCATGTGAATGGCCAAACAGTGATGGGGTTTCCTGTAAAGTTTTCATCCTTGGACACATCCAGAAGGTACCTGGGTGTGTTCCTTGGCCTCTGCACTGCCTGGCCCTGCTCTGAGCAGAGGGCTGGGGGATGCCAGAGGTGTCCCCAGCCCCAGAGACTCTGTGGTCTCTGCCCTGCCATGCCCAGCTGTCCATGGATCTGGTTGCTCTGCAGGGGTTTTCTGGTTTTCTGTGCAGGGAGGAAGCAGCTTTGCACTCAGCTATGGGTTAGCACAAGCTGTGTCTGCTCTGTCCCTCTCAGAAGCCTTTTGCTGACCCAGTGGCCATCACAGTCACCAAATGGGGCTGATCAGCTTAACAGCAAAGACACAGGGAAATTTGTTAGTGTTTGTTTGAATGCACTGATGCAGGTAAGAGTTCAGACTTTAGATATTCCCAGTTTAATTGTAATCTTCACCCATTAGCCAAAATGTCACTTCCCTCTCTTTGTGATCAAGTTAATTTAATTCTTGAGCATCTTTCCATTTTCCTAGGTTGCTGCTTCACTGAGTCAGGTTCATGCATTAAATCAAATAACAGTGAGCTCCTGGAGCACAACTGTGTGAGATTCATCAGTGTGTCATAAATCACAGAATCCCAGGATGGCTGGGCTTGGAAGGACCTCTGGAGATCATCTGGCCCAAGCCCTCTGCTCCAGCAGGGTCACCTGGAGCACGGCTCCAGAGGAGGCTCCAGGATGGTCAGTGTGGGTGGTCAGTGGGTGGTCAGTGTGCAGGGGACCTGTTTCACATTGCCCACACTGATTTGTTATTGATAATTGACCCATCTCTCAATACTGATAACTGACACATCTCTCCATTTCTCTGCCCAGGTGCTCTCATTAGATGTGTTCTTTCAGGTTTTGTTCCCTGTCTGCAGAGAATTAATTTGCAAAGTTTCTTTCCCACCTGTGAATCTCTTCTGCAGCATCCCTGTCTGGCCTGGGCAGATAGATTTATTTGAATTATGAATTCTTAGTACCAGCCCATGTTTGGCTGCCTCTATTCCTGTTTTTTCATCCCTTCTATCACAAAAGGACAGGATATAAATGCACTCAATTATCACTGGACTGGAAATATTCCCTAAGTTGGCTGTTAGCAGGCAGTGATACCCACAAATAATGATCACTCGTGTCATGTCAACACAAGTAAAAGCAATTATTTTTGAGCCATCTAACACCACAAAAGCAGATGTGGGAAGCAGCTACCAATTAGAGATGAAAACACTTAAGGTCAGATATGCAGACTATGATTAAACTGATACTTAATGCACGATTTTTCTTTTGATATTTTGTTGAGCTCTTTCCCAGTTTTATTAAATCTCTGTGGAGCTGGCACCACTTTGGTTGCAGGTTTCAGTGCACTCCTACCTGATTGTTTGACTTGTGTTTGTAGAGTGAATTGGTTTGTCTGGACCCTGGGGATGATCTGACCTCCCGAAATCCTGAAATTCTGAAATTCTGAGTGCATCAGGCCAGCAGTGGTGCAGCAGCCCTCAGGTGTAATTGCATTTTGCCTACTGCTCTTCACACAGGCCTTGTTTGTGAGAGAACAACCCCAGAACAGCCCCTTTGCCCAGGCATCTCCCCCCACACCCCAAACTCCTTCTCATCCACACAGTGTGAGCACAACCCTAAATCATTTCAGGTGAGGAGACTGAATTTCTGCAGTTCTAAATAAAAATATTGCTCCCGGCCACGTCAATCAGCTTTGGGGCAGCAGAGCTGGAGGCAGCAAAGTGTCTGTGGCTTCCCCAAACAGCAATTCTCTTGATTCACAGCCTTCAGTCCCTCCCTGGGTGCTGGCCATCCCTCCAGCAGGTTCAGATTGTGGTAACAGTGCCAGCAGCCACCACTCCACCCCAGCCTGGAGCTCCCTCAGCTTTTCCTTTCCTCAATGTTCATCCTCTTCTCCAGTCCCAGCTGGGCTCTGTCCATACCTAGCTCACCTGAAGCCTCACAAGAGGCACCTGAGAAGCCAGCAGAGGACAGCCACATCCTTGGGAAGGGGGCAGGGATCTTGGAACAGGGCACTGATGGATCACCATCCCTGGAAGTGTTCAAAACCCATGTGGCTGTGGCACCTGGGTTCATGCTGAGCATGCTGGTGCTGCTGGGGTGATGGATTTGCTGATTTTAAAGCTTTTTTTTTTTTTTTCCAGCATTAACAATTCTCTGTTCCTCTCTGACTTCCAGCTCAGCTCCACTCTGTGATTCCCTCAACTCTCCAAACACCCTGAAGCAGTAAATTGGCAGTTTAATTCTGTGTCACATGAAAATGCACTTCCACTTTCCTGGCAGCCTGCTCTGCTCACCCTCCCTCCCTCCAGCCCGGGCTCTGCTCTCTCCTAATGGCCAAGTCCCTGCTGATGGAGTGTCTCATTCTGTGGGAGTTAAATCCTTTAAGATTTAAGAGGAGTGGGAGCTGGGTGCTGTTTACAAGATGAAGGCCCACCATGGATTTATGGAGTGGCAAAATCCCGTTTGCAGCTTTATTCCCTGTTCCTTTCCTCTTGCACTGCTAAGCATTGAACTGTAATTTGCAGGAAATAACTGTGAGGGCTCTGAGCTCTCTTCCCCAAGTGATAATAGTTAATTTTGAAGCCATCAGTGTGTGTATCTGTAGCTGGGGTTGTTTTCCTGAGTGCATTACTTTGCATCTATCACCACTGGATTCCTGCTGCAGTGTCATTGCCAGGCTCTTAGAGTGATGGCATCCTCCTGCAGCCTTCACTACCAGGCTTTATTTTCAACACTTGAAATGCCTTTGTCTTATGAGTTATTTTGTCAGCTCACTAATCATTTGCTCTTTTTGATATGGTGAGGAGTTAAAACTCCATCAGTAGCCTCCTTATCCCTGTCAGCTGTGTTTGAACTGGTTGGTGGCCTGTGAGACCTTTCCTTTTGCCTGCAGCAGTACTGGTTTGGGGAAGATAAAGAGCTGGTATTGATGAAAATAAATAAATTAATTTATTTATTATGAATTCATAAATCCTTTTGTGTTAAAGGACTTTGTGAAATCACCTGCTTGACTTGTTTGCCCAGGAACTGCTATGGAGGGTCCTCACTGTAATTCTGATCAAAATGAACAAATGTTCTTATCTGAGCTCAGTGGGGCTGGGGGGGAGGAATAACAGCTCTGCTCCTGAGGAATAACAACTCTGCTCCCCAGGAATAACAGATAAAAATAAATAAATAAGTATTTTTTAGAAGTATAAAATAATATAAATAAAATTTTAAAATGCTAAAATAAAAAACATATAAAATAAATATAGATAATAAATAATTTTTCTCCTCAGGAATAACCTCAGCTGGTATTGCTGGAATGAGGAGAATTCCAGCACCGAGATCCCAACCAGCCCAGCTGTGACTTGCTGCTCTGCTGCCGTTTTATACCGATTATTTTGAATTTTCCCATGTTCTTGATGCACCTGGCTCTTTGGGGCTGGGAGCTGCACACAGACACCCCTGGGCCAAGTCCCACATTCCAGAGGGCATCCATCAGTGGGATGGATTTGGTGCCTGCTCAGCACATGGGGGTGTGACGGGAAAACCGAGCAAGCCTTGTCCCTTTGTCCCTGCCAGAACATCCACCTGGTGGCCAAGTGGCTGAGCTCCCTGGAGAAGAGGCTGGAGCAGCACAGCGAGGGCAGCCACCGGGATTTCCGCGTGTTCCTGAGCGCCGAGCCGGCGCCGTGCCCCGAGAGCCACATCATTCCCCAGGGCGTCCTGCAAAACTCCATCAAGATCACCAGCGAGGCGCCCGCCGGCATGCGCGCCAACCTGCACAAGGCCCTGGACAACTTCAGCCAGGTAGGAGCACGGCTGGTGTCGCTGCTGGACACGAAAGGAGCACGCAGAACTTTGGGAAGGGCAAAGGAGGAACAGAGCCAGTTTTATTCCAGCATCTGGTATTTAGAAATTCCAAAGGTGATTGAGATTGGAGGATGTGGGAGGTGTCCCTGCCATGGCAGGGGTGGTGCTGGCTGGGTTTTGGGGTCCCTTCCAACCCCCACCATTCTGTGATTTTCTCCATAAAGTTTCTTGTGATTCTCTCCATAAAGTTTCTTGCAAGAGCAGCCCCAAGCAGTTGTGGACCCTGGGTCAGGGGGCAGCTCACAGCAGCACCTGGCTGTTGGTGTGGAGAATCCCCAGCACAGGGGGGAACATTGCTGAGCAGGTGTTGGGGAGGCACCATGCAAGGATTCATGCCAGTGGTCAGGGAAGGTTATTCCAAACTTATCTGCTGCCATTCATCATCCTGAGCTCCACAAAATGTCCTGCAGAACAAAGGAGGGGAGAACCATCACCCCAAGTAACATTTTCATCCTGCCTCTGCTCATTTCAATCAATAGTAATTAGCATTTTCTAAATTGCTGGAGGATTATGAAACATCTCTTATCAGAAATCCTGAAGCGAGTGGGTGGGGTCGCTTTTACACCTCATTTCCCTGCTTTATACAGAAGAGATGTTCAAATTTAGCTTTCAGCTGAAGGCTACAAAGAAGGCCTTTTATTCTGTGCAGGGGATATTGTTCTGCTTTGTAGCTGAAGAAGAATTGACAACTGAAGAGAGGCCAAATGAGAATGAACTGGGTTGTTCTGGGGATGTTTCCTGGAATGAGAAAGGTGTTCTGCAAGTATTTGAAGCAGTTCTTCATCACAATGCTGATAAAGGGAGCTTAGAGTGCTGCCTAAGCCAGGGAAAAACAGCTTTTGGGATGTTCTCGGCTGTCACGTGCACTTGGTCAATGTATTGCACCCTCTAGAGTAATGGATTCCCCCTTTTCTGCACAGACCTTGAGCTCTGTCGTGCTCTCAGAGGATTAAAGGTCTAACGTGGCATTTTTTAAAGATAAACGTTGGATGGGGCTTGGAGCAACCTGGGATACTGGAATGTGTCCCTGCCCATGGCAGAGGGGCTGGAAAAACACAGACTTTAAGGTCCCTTCCAACAGAGAATTCTGTGATTCTGTGGCTCCCTCCTCATCTTTCTGGTGAGGGATGTTGAGCACATGCAGGTGATGGGATGTTGAGTGGGTGCACGTGTCCTTCCCTCCCTGTGTGTGTTCCTGTGCAAAGCCACTCGGAGCTGGGAACAGTCTGTTAAGTCAGAAAATATTTGCTAGAGTTTGCCAATAAATCTGCAGTGCAAAGCCACTGACTTTGAAATACATGCGTGCATGACACAAAAATGAATTGGAGGACAATTTGATCAGCCTCTTATCCCAGGTAACAAGTGTCAGCAGGGGAGGTTCAGGTTGGATGTTAGGAAAGATTTCTGCAGTGGAAGGTTGCTTAAGCTCTGGAACAGGCTGCCCAGGGAAGTGGTGGAGACACATCCCTGTAATTGTTCCAAAAATACGGTTCACAATTAATTGTGGATGGGGGTATTTGGTTGAAGGTTGAATGTGATGGTCTGGGGGTGTTTCTGAGCCTCGGCCTCTGGTTCTGTGGCTCACCCTGTCCAAAGCCCGGCATGTTTGGATTCCCTGGGCGTCGCTGAGGCTGAGGGCAGCTGTGCTGTGTTGCAGGACACCCTGGAGATGTGCAGCCAGGAGAAGGAGTTCAGGAGCATCCTCTTTGCCCTGTGCTATTTCCACGCCGTGGTGGCGGAGCGGCGCAAGTTCGGCCCCCAGGGCTGGAACCGCCCGTACCCCTTCAGCACCGGGGACCTCACCATCTCTGTCAACGTGCTCCACAACTACCTGCACGCCAGCTCCAAGGTGGGGCACTACCAGGGGGGCTCTCTGGGGGCTTTGGACCACCACGGTGGCCTGCAGCTCTCCTGCAATGCCATTTCCTTGGCGTTTTTTGGGTTTCAAAGTTTGGGGTGAAGGAGCTGGGAGACCTCAGTGCCACTCGCTCAGCGGGGAGCTGCACTGCGCTGTGCCCCAGCTTTCCTGGGGTGGGATTGAACTCCTGCCTGGTGTTTGTTTGCTGAGGTGGGAGCCCTGAGGGTGCAGGGCAGCACCTGGGTTCAGCCCACCCTGCTCCACGCCCAGGTCCCCTACGATGACCTGCGCTACCTCGTGGGTGAGATCATGTACGGAGGTCACATCACGGATGACTGGGACAGGCGGCTCTGCAAAACCTACCTGGAAGAGTTTATTAAGCCAGAAATGCTGGAGGGAGAGCTCTGCCTCGCTCCTGGGTTTCCCCTCCCAGGGAACATGGATTATAATGGCTATCACCAGGTAAGCTCTTTGTTTGCTGGCATTATTTATACATGTAAATGGAATGTCTTCCCTAACTGCCCCATAATCTGCCTTAGGAGGCAGGAACAGGGCTGCAGTGTTCCTGCACTGTTCCTCTTATTTCCCATTATGTTGTGTTCCTGTGGATGTTTCAGCATTCCCCTGGATGAACCAAGTCTAATGGTAATTTGCTACTTCATCATGGGCTCATTCTGTTCATGCATGAATAGAGCAACTGTATTGGTGCTCGAGACTTAAGTGGGGCTCCTGGAAAATTACATCCACATACTGTTTGCTAAAATGGCCCTTTCAAGCTCTTTTTATCATCAGTTTTGATGAGAATCACTGAAGGGTCTTGTTGATCTACTTACTGATCTCATCTGCTCTTTGTACACAAATGCAGTAGCAGAGAGGCACATCAGGCTGGTTTTGTTCATAAAACTTAACTACTGGAAGCTCAATTCCCACAAGAGATTTCAGGATGCTGATGCTGAAATGCACAGCAGATAATTGCTAGAGAAGGTCCAGCCTGAGACACGGAGCCAAGCTGAACTCCAGCAATTACAGAATTTTCCCAGCAGGAGCAGAAGCAGCTCTGTAAACATTTGTACTCTCCTTCCTCCATCACTTCCCCGGTGTTTCAGCCACAGGCAGAGCTGGGTCAGCCCGGGCTGACCTCTTGGGGGGATGATTCCAGCACTGAAGCTCTGCAGGCAAAGTGCCCTGGGCAGTTGCTAACAGGCTCTGAATGTCTCTGTGCAGTACATAGATGATGCCCTGCCTGCAGAGTCTCCCTACCTGTACGGCCTCCACCCCAACGCCGAGATCGGGTTCCTCACGCAGCGCTCGGAGCGGCTCCTGCGCACCGTGCTGGAGCTGCAGCCCCGCGACTGCAGCACGGGCCAGGGGGCTGTGGGAGCCCAGGAGGAGATGGTGAGAGTGCTCAGGGGGAGTGGGGACCCAGGAGGAGATGCTGAGAGTGCTCAGGGGGAGATATGAGAGTGCTCAGGGGGAGTGGGGACCCAGGAGGAGATGGTGAGAGTGCTCAGGGGGAAAGGAGACCCAGGAGATGGTGAGAGTGCTCAGGAGGAGATGTGAGAGTGCTCAGGGGGAAAGGAGACCCAGGAGGAGGTGATGAGAGTGCTCAGAGGGAGATATGAGAGTGCTCAGGGGGAGTGGGGACCCAGGAGGAGATGGTGAGAGTGCTCAGGGGGAATGGGGACCCAGGAGGAGATGGTGAGAGTGCTCAGGAGGAGATGATGAGAGTGCTCAGGAGGAAAGGAGACCCAGGAGATGGTGAGAGTGCTCAGGGGCAGCCGCTGGGGTTTGGTGCCTGTCTCATCCGTCAGGCTTGTCCGTGGTTCCGTGTTCTGCCTTAGCCTGCCTACAGCCTGGTTTTATGCAGAACATCACCCTGGTGGGATGTAATTGAGTGTTGGCAGTAACAGGACAGTGCCTCTTAATTACCCCGTGCACTGCAGAGCCTCCGTTATCCTCTGAAGGTGTTGCACACAAACCTTCCCTGAGCAGCAGTCCCTGTGACTGGCATAGCAATGGGCCCCTGGCGCACTGCCTGCCACCCACAGCGTGCCACCCAGAGCTCAGCCCTCCTCCTGCTGCTGCCACCGAGTCCCACCAGCTCCCCAGGGCCTTGTAATTCCTCATTTCCAGCTGAACTCCTTTGCTGCTCCTTTGTGTCCTGGGCTGATCTCAGCCCTCCCTGTGGAAACTCACAGCTCATTAAAACACGGCCCAAACATCCCTGACAAGATCTGGAAGCAGCCAACACATGCTCAGGTTTTTGCTCCTGCAGTCTTAAGGTGCCAGCTCTGTGTTTGAAGATTTGCAATTTAATGAATGGCTAATTGCAGCTCACATAAAGCTGTAGTTTCACACGAGTTTCCTCTGGCTTGGTGTGAAGCTGGGGAATTCACTGCCTTCCCCTAAGGGGCTCCTAGAAGTGCCCAGCATGGATATTTTTTAGTTCATACTCGAATTTGAGGTGATGAGAATAATCCAGGGGGTAGCAAAGCCAAATAAGATGTTCAGAGATAGCAAATGTGAGTTCCTCTTCTCCCTTCCCACTCCTTTTGTTACAGAAACTCAAACTCCTCAGCCCAGAGAAGCAAAATGATCAGGGAGTGCCCCAGCAGTGGTGTCACAGGTCGTGGCCACCCTGCAAACTCCTGGTGGCAGTCAAGAAAACTCTCAGAGGAGCAGAGAAGTGCTCATGGCTCTGTCTGGGAATAAAATCTGCCTGAGAGCAAGCAGAGTGTGACCTCAGTGCCCTGCCTTGTGCCTGGGGACACGCTCCCACGGCTCATTCCCTGCCTGAAATGATCTCTGCCATTATCCAAGCTGTCCCTTCCACTTGGTGCTTGGGTGGGAGTGAGCAGAGCCTTGTCTGAGCTCCTGCACTGAAGGATGTCCAGCCCCTGGTATGGCTGAGGTGACTTCAGGGAGCTTCCAGGGAAAATGTGAACCTGTCACTGTCCCGAGGCTCTGACAAGTCCAGTTCCTCCCACAGACTTCTGAGGTCACCCTGCAGCAAAGGAGCTGTAATTGCTGTGCAGGAATCAGAGCCAAAGGGACTTGCAGGGGAATTTCACACAAGCAGATATTTCTGTAGTGCCCCCGAGGTGCAGCTGAGGAGCTTTTCTAGCTTTAGCCACCTGGGTGGCTGCAGTAACAGCCCACACGTGGTCACTGCTGACAGGAGCTGAGGGCTGGGAATCGCAGTACAGAGTCCAAAATGTGAATATTGGTGGCCCTGGCTGTAAAATTACCCTGCCCTACCTGGCACTGGTCCTTCATGCCAGGTTTGGCACTTGAGATCATAGAATTTTTAATGTATTATGTGTGCCCAAAAGGTCCCAGCAAGGAGAAGTCTTGCTCAGGTTCCAGCTCAGCAGGAAAGCAAAGCTTTGAGTGAGAGGTTCCACAGTAAACCTGGGAAATGCAGCTGATCCCATGGACAGCAGGGCTTCATGCCTCATTGTCAGAAAGGAGTTTATTTAATTTTTTTAGACACTACAAAGGTCCTCTAGCATTGGAGTTTAGTATTTAGAGCTCTGAAGAAGCTGTGGTGGTGAGCAGAAAATAATTCAGTTTCGTTATGCTTTTCTTCCGTGGCTCCATTAGTCCGGAATGCCAAATTCAGCATAAATTCGATTTCATATAATCACCTCTCTCCATCAATACACCAGAGAAAACCAGCTCATAAGCTGTGCTGTCCTGAGGCTCAGCTGAGGCCCCAGCCCCATCCATCTCCTTGTGAGTGTGACCTCAGGAGAAATAAGAGAGCCGAGAAGAGAAGAGGCTGCCACATGTCACAGGGACATTTGAAAACCATCACTTTGCAAGGCGCTCCTCTGACATTCACTTCTGTCAGCGCTTGGATTTTAATAGGATGGGGCAAGGCCTTTGGAAGGTGCCCAGGGCTGACGGGGATGGTTTTGGAGACACCGACAGGGCAGGGGGAGGTCTCCAGCTCAGGCAGCTGTGAGCCTGAGCACTCACCAGCATCCCCCTCTCCCCTCCCTCTGCCACAGGTGCAAGCCCTTCTGGAGGAGATGCTGGAGAAGCTCACGGACGAGTTCAACGTGGCAGAGCTGCTGGCCAGGCTGGAGGAGAGGACTCCCTATGCTGTGGTTGCCCTGCAGGAGTGCGAGCGCATGAACGCCCTGACGGCCGAAATGCGGCGCTCGCTGGCCGAGCTGGAGCTGGGCCTCAAGGTACTGATGGCCTGAGAGGCTCCTGGCACAGAGAAAAGGGAATAAAGTGGGATTTGTTAAAGGCTTCTGATAGGAACACCCTGGGCAGGGCAAAGCCTCGCAGAGGCTGCGCCCAGGATGGATGATTGGTGCTGCAGAGGCTGCCTGCAGCAGAGGCTGGGCAGAGGGAAAGGAATAAAGTGGGGATTTATGAAAAGGCCTCAAAGGACACACCTGGGGCAGCACAAGAGCCCAGCCAGGGCTGCACCCAAGCTGGACCCAAGGTGGACTCAGAGTCAGGAGTTTTCACACTTTTATGAGTTCTGGCCCATTCCCACCCTGGGTTCAGTGCCCAATTCCAGCTCCAGGTGCTGCAGTCCCACCCTGCCAGGCTGCTCTCCTCCATCCCCTGCTGTTTGCACTTTTTGGGGCTGGAGCTGCAGCGCTGTCCTTGGTTGTGGGGCTGGCAAAGGATTGTTCAGTGTGCTGAGCTGTGAGGAGAGCTGCTGGCACTTTGTGTGCAGCTCAGAGGTATTTCCCAGTGCAGTGCAGAGTTGGGAAATGTGAGAGCTCAAACTTAAGCACCACAATGGTCACGAGTTTTTTACACAGATAAAAGTTTGGTATATTTGCATATCAGGCATTAATTCTCCAATTGCAACTTCAGGTAATGAAGTCACATTCCCCCAGTTTGCTCCCCACAATTCACTTTTGTTTGTACTTGTACTTTTCAGGGCCTGTGGAGTGCCCTTGGATCTCAGGCCCAGAGGGATTGTTCTGTCTGCCCAAAGTGTGAAGGCAGTTAGCCACACTTTATATGGAGCTCAGAGCTGTGCACTAATGCACACCTGAAAAATAGAAAAGCTGAAATCCTAAGGCATCAGTAGGAGAGCTGAAAATCCTGCAGGGTGGTGCTCGGGGAATAAAAGGGGTCACAGAGAAGAATTTGCTGCTGGCTGCAAAGCCAGCCTGGCTCCACGGGGCTCACAGGTGGCTTTGCAGTGGCACGGTGTCTGCAGGCACACACAGCAGTGCTTGGCTTTTGGAACAGGGGACGAGCCCTTCTGGCCACCCCAGATTGTGCCACAGCTACAGCAGGTCACTCACAAACTGACACATGGCCTACTTAAAGATGAGCCAAAAATCACACCTTTGCATAAGATGTCCAGGAGGAGCTTGGAACAAAATAGCTCAGCAGCACAGGCTGAGCTGAAATCAAAGATTGGTTTTGTGTGAAGGCACAACATGTCCAGAACTGTAAAAGAAAAAGGCTTAAATCAGAAGAGTTTTGGAAGAGATACAGTTGGGTGTGAGCCTGTGCTTGGGGCTCCACTGCAGCTGATCCCCACCCTGGTGTGGAAGCAGCCTCTGCCCAGGACAGGGGTGTCTGTGTGGCCCTGGTGCTGCCTTTGCCACAGCAGCTGGGGTGCAGATGTCTGGTTCAGTGGAGTGTGAGGGAGGGCTGTGACTGATGCTGCATGCACTGGTGGTAGAAGTCACCTCCTGCGTCCCCCCAGGCACTCCGTGGGACAAACCAGAAAAGGCTCTGAGTGCCCCTGAGGATGAGCCACAGGGATCAGGCGGCACTGCCAGGGAGTGAGGAGCTGCCTGCAGTGCTGGTGCCCTCTGACAGCACTCCCCCTGCACCCTGTCACCCCCAGGGACCCCTCCCCACAGCCAGCTGCTGTCCATCCCTTGGGAAGGCACACATGCAGCACAGCAATGCAGCCTGGAGCTGGCAGAACAAAGCCTCAGCACTGCCCTGCTGCCTACCCTGACTCACCCCCATGCCACAGCCCTGGGGGATCTCCTGCCCATCAGACAGTGGCCATTCCCTGCTCCATCATGTCCTGATCCCTTTTCATGGGGACGCGGAGCTCCCAGCCCTGGTGGAGGGTCTGGGCTTGGAGCCAGCCCGCTCACAGGAGGAGCTGAGCGTGAGCAAGGAGGGCCTGCCCTGAGAGGGAATGACATCTCAGACCTCTCCCAGGGGCAGCTTGGAGAAGAGACCTCCAGCTGCCCACCCTGCCAGAGGAGGGGCAAGCTTGGCTTGGGGTTTAGGCACCAAGCTGCTCCCAAATGGCAGCTGCAGCCTGGAGCCAGCAGCTGCAGATGTGTGTGCCCTGCATTTGCTGCTGGTGCTTGTTAAAGCAGAGATATCCCCGACAGGTGCTGGGTCAGGGTGTACAGCCCCTTTTGAAAGAAGCTGATATTTATGTAGTCAATTATTATAAACAGATTTCTTTTATTTTTTAGCATAAGGCAGTGGAATTGAAAATTCCATTTCCTGAGACAGGTAAACAGAAGTGATTTAATGTTTCAATCCCAAAGCCCCAAACAAGATATAATTGTGATTTGGACAAGGGGTGGCAATTAGGTTTAATGTGGGGAAGAATGTGCTGTTTAATATTGGTAGGGGAACCAGGGGATGCAGAGTGTGCAAATGAGCCACAAACAAAATGAACCACAGGAATCTGTAACTCGGGCTGCAAAGCTCTCCCCAAACCCTGCCACGCCTCGTGGCAGGGAAGGAGATGGGCTCTGCAGAAAAGGCTCCTCAGAGCTGCAGCAGCCTCAGCTGGGATGCAGAGACATCCTGGGGCTGAGACTGGAGGAGAACAGCAGAGCAGAGCAGCATTGGGCATTTCTGGTGTTTGGAAAATCTGGTGCTTGCCAAGAGGCACATCTGAAGGCTCTGAGAGGCCATCAGTGGGCAGTCCCAGGAACCGTGGAGTCCTTAAGGCTGGAGAAGCCCTTTGGGATCACCAAGTCCAACCACCACCCCGGCAGCACCACCCTGCTCACCCCTGGGCCACGGCCTCAGGTGCCACATCCAGATGGATTTTTGGCCACTTCCAGGGCTCACTTGGTGCTGACCCCACCAAGGCTGTGTGTTCAGCCCCTGGACTGTCAATTTACTTAAGAGCTGGACTCGATGATCCTTGAGGGCCCCTTCCAGCTCGGAATATTCCGTCAGCCTGTGGTTGGTGACTCCAGCACAGCCCGTTGCAGTGCTGTACTGCTCACTGCCTGCAGAAAGCTCTCCTGATATCCAAACCAGGTTTCCCCTGGCACAACTTGAGCCCAGCTCTTGTGTCTGCAGCCAAAGGTCACCTGTGGGTCCCTGCAGAGCTGAATTAGACCTTGTGCATGACCCAAAAACCCTGCTCAGCGTCACCTCCCACACCTGGGGGACCACAGAGTAGCCAGAGGGGGCTGATGGCTCTTCCTGATGCTGCCCTCACTTGACTCTGGGCCTTACCCTGAGGAAATCCTGCTTTAATTACCCTTCCTGACAATTAAATTAAGGCTTGCTCATCTCTGGGGCTGGGGGCCTGCACTGACAGCACTCAGAGGAGGAGAGTTTACAAGCCAGGTCCCACAGAGCTCAGCAGAGAATAAATAAAGCCCAGAGAAAACAAGGCTTATTGTTTTTAACTGACTGAAGGATCTGCCAAAAGAAGGCGATGTAGAAATGTCACGCCTAATTTGAATTTTTGAATAATTCATCGTGTCGTGGTAGAGGAAAGTGATTGTTTGGTCCAAAAATAGGAGACATCCCATTAGGAGGAAGAGAAATTGCAATAGACTGGTAGCCATCAGAAATAACTGGCATGTTGCATTTCAAAGCCCTTTGTTCTGGCTGGCTTGGGTGGAACCAGAGGCTGGGCTGAAGCACTTGCATGTTAATGTTGTACCAGCCTCATTTTTTGCAAGCAGATCCTCTGGTTTGCAGTTTCAATGAAGGATGAACCTCCAAAATGAGGATAGTATATGTTGTAAAATAACAAAGACCAAATTTTGATCGGCAAGCTGGATATCAAGTGAAAATAACCTGAACTGAGGAAACAGTTTGTGCCTGTAGTGTGCTCATCTTGAGGGAATGACTGCAGGCTGATCAGGATTTCCTCCAAGGGTGTCTTTAGATGAAAATTACTCCCAGCGTTTGGGAAAAAAAATTAAAAATTGAATAATTTCTGATGCACTTTAGTATTCAGCATCTGGAATGCAAATTTATGCATAATTGTGTTTGGACAACTCTATGAGATTGCTGCTGTAGATGCTTTGAACCCTCACAGGAGACTCAAAGCATGCTTGAGTGCGCAGGCTTTAAAAATTGCTTTCTCAAGCCTTGCTGAGAATTACATTTGCTAATTCATTTGTTTCCTGAAAGTAAAACTAGACATGATATATGATCGAGGGGGGGTTGTCTTTAAATCAATTTGGCTGCTTGCACACATTCTGCCATGTTCTTACCCACATCAAAACACTTCCAGGAGCACAAAACCCTCCTGTTTCAGTGTCCTGCTGTGGCCAGAGCAGGGCTTCTTGTTCTTCTGCATGGTCCTGCCATGCCTTCAGCCCAGCCATGGTTCCTCTTTGTGTCCAGCTTCTCCTGAGGATGGAGATTTTCCTCATATTTTAGCGTTAGCTGCAAGTGCTCCTTCTCCCAGCTTTTCGTTTCACCTTATTTGCTGCTGTAGCTTCGGAACCCATCTTAAACCCTTTGTAGTCAGGATTTTCTCCATCCACCAGAAATCTGCTCTCCAGGATGTCTCTGCATCCCAGCTGAGGCTGCTGCAGCCCTCTGAGGAGCCTTTTCTGCCCATCTCCTTCCCTGCCACGAGGCGTGGCAGGGTTTGGGGAGAGCTTTGCAGCCTGAGTTACAGATTCCTGTGGTTCATTTTGTTTGTGGCTCATTTGCACACTCTGCATCCCCTGGTTCCCCTACCAATATCAAACAGCACATTCTTCCCCACATTTAAATCTAATTGCCACCCCTTGTCCAAGTCACAATTATATGGCTGGATTTGGTGATATTAAAGGTTTTTTTTAGCTGTCAGTGTGTCCCACAGGGCATGGTCAGCATGAACAAGCTGCAGAGGTCTTGAACTGCTGGGCTCTGACAAGCATTGCTAAACAACTGCGGGGGCTGCTTTAAGAAGATTTCAACTTTTGCTAAAGCTTCATGGATTTTTGTGGCCCCAGCAAAGGGCACCTCTGCTGACCTCATGGCTGGAGGCACTGAGGTCCTGTGAAAGAACAGTTGGAATCTTTTAATGTGAATAGACTGACCCAATTCCCTCCCCCTCGTTCTCAGCAATGGCTCAACTGATTTCAGTTAATCTTTCCAAAAACACTTAGCCCGAGGCAAAGAGAAATTGTAAATGAGATCAATTTTGGCGAAGTGAAAAGGGAACAAAAGGAAGTGCTTATAACGGAGAGCAGTGATGGCCATTATCTGTGGGTCTCCAAAGTTCTGGGGGTGCTGTACCCCTCCAGCTGAACACAGAGCTGCAGAGGTTTGGACTGTGGAGATCATTCCATACCAGGGAAGCTGAGCTGGCATTTGGAGGTTTTCTCTTTGTGTCCTGCTTGGCTCGAGTGAGCCAGCATCACAGAGGAGCTGGCCAGGAAATGTCTGCTCCAGCCCCATCCCGAGCAGGGACAGGCAGAGCAGGTTGTTCTGGACCATGCCCTGGTGGCTTTTGAACATTTCCAAGGATGGAGACTCCACAGCCTCTGTAGACAACCTGCTCCAGTGTTCAGCCCAGTTTTTCAGTGGAATGTACTGAATTGAGCTCTTCTGACAGAACTGATACAGGTTTCCAAAAGCTTTGAAACTAATTAATTGGTGCACAAAGGAAAAGTCAAACCTCTCTCCTTATCTCATTTGGCTGAATCATATCTTACTTTGTTGTGCTCCTTCCCTGCTGTGGAAGGAGCTGTGATTACATTTGCAGACAACACGTGAAGTCAGAAAGAAAACCTTGCACTGCAAAGCAGTAAATGAGGGGAGGAGTGAGGGGAAGTGGAGGAGAGGAGGGGGATAGGACTCAATATAGCAAATATTTGGACAGTTTTAGAGCAGAGCATCAGAAGCTCCAGAATCCTGCCCTGGCAGTGAGTGAGAACAGCTTTACACCCCTGAAAATCTGCCAGACCATGAGAAAAACCAGAAATAACACTGGGACAACAGAGGGGCACCCCTGCTGCTGTCACTAAACACAGCTTTTCCTCCCAGCAGCATTTTTACGGCAGGATGCAGGAATATGCAATAGAAAGCGTGCAGGAAAAGCCCAAACTCACGGAGTCACGCACAGTCCGTGGCCAGCAGTGTCTGTGTGGCACTCTGTGCCCTTCCTCGTGCCCCGGCCCAGCTCGGTGCTGGGCAGTGGCCAGAGCTGACCGTGCCCTTTCTCACCAGGGAGAGCTGACCATGAGCAGCGACATGGAGACCTTGCAGAACTGCCTCTTCCTGGGCACGGTGCCCCAGTGCTGGGTGCAGAGGTCTTACCCCTCCACAGCCAGCCTGGGCTCGTGGTTTGCTGACCTGCTGGCTCGCATCAGCGAGCTGGAAGCCTGGACCAGGGACTTCTCCCTGCCCTCCACGCTGTGGCTCGGAGGGTTCTTCAACCCCCAGTCCATCCTGACGGCCGTCATGCAGACCACGGCCCGCAAGAACAAGTGGCCCCTGGACAAGATGACGCTGCAGTGTGACGTGACGAAGAGGAGCAGAGAGGATTTTGCCAGCGCCCCTCGTGAGGGGGCCTATGTGCACGGCCTGTTCATGGAGGGAGCACGCTGGGATGCTCAGGTGAGCTCCGCAAGGCTCTGCGGGTGAGGGAGAAGCCACAGGGGTGGCCCTGCAGTTCTGATCCAACACTCTCCACTTATTTGTCATGAATCATCTCCCCCTCTGCGATGGTTTTCTATGTAGGAGAGGAAATTAGGGAAAGCTGTGCCCTCCCTGATGAGGAGCTCAGAGCTCCAGGCTGTTTTTTGCTCTGGAAATGGTCTGAATTGGGTCTGGGAAGCCACAGGCAGCCGGGAACATTGGCCAGGGCTCTGCTGGAAGATGCAGTGAGGATGTCACGTGGGCCAGGTCAGATCTCTGCTCTCGTGCTCTGGGCTCTGCTCACAGCTCCCAGCTCTGCCCCCACAGTTCCCTGGCTGTTCCCTTCTCCACACACTGCCCTAGGGAGATCCCAGCCCTGCCACAGGGAGCACTGGATTTCTGCTGCCCTAAAAACCTGACAGAAATCAGCTGGACGCACCAGAACAGAGAGAGCTGTTAAAAATTCCTGATCCTGCATATCAAATACTCCATTTAAGAACATTCCAACGCCTGTTGTTATGTTTTCTTTGCCACTATGACCAGAAAATAAGTTTTGTCTGGGTTTTACCCATCTCCAGGCAATGCTGGAAGTGAAGAGTGAGAGGTTTGGGTGGTGCAAAGCCAGAAATCTTTGGGAAATACTTGGCTTCTCCCCTCTGCCTCCTCCAATAACTGGTCTGGGTGATTGCATCCAGCAATGGCATTTGTCTTCAGAGACCATCCCAACACCAGTAAATGTGTTTTTCTGATTACATTTTCCTTGTGATTGAAAGATACTGAGCAATTATGATCATGGAGCCATTCATTCTTGGTATCAAGCTTCAATTTATTTCAGAAAGGAAAAGGATATTTTTATGGGTTGCTGCTCCCACAGAAATATTATTTCTACCTAGTGGAACTATTCCATTTACCTATAATCCAGTGAGTAGCAGTGTGCATTAATGGATGTAGGACTTTTAAAACAGGTGCACAGCTCTTTTGGGTTGTGTACTCCTTCCAAATTAATCCTCTGATAAAAACGGCAGGCCACATTTAGAAGAATTCCTCTGGGGAACACCTCCACTTTTAAAAGAATATTTCACATTTAGGTTGTGCCTCCAAAAAAGGAAAGAGTCCTTCTGTGTTCTGCTACTCACATTTTTCTATTTATTTAAACATTTATGTTTGCCCTTGGGTGTCTTAAATTTATAAAACATTCATTACAAAACAGCAGGCAGCTGTTAGATGAAATGAAACTAAGCAGATTATTTTGGGTGCAAATGATCTCTTGCTGCAGCCCTGTTAAAGTCACTGGGACTCAGTGACAGTCAGCAGGATGCTGTGACTGGGGGTGCTTGGAGACATTTCATCTCGAGCTGCCGACTGATTCTTGGCTTTCTTGCTCTCTGCATTACAGAGTTTGATGCCAGGAGTGTGCCCTGCCCCTC